>JAAXCT010000143.1:600000-1123190 GCA_012490785.1 Eragrostis nindensis | reverse complement strand
ATGCACATTTCGATCCTAGAAGGCAAAACTAGGATCGACAGGAATCAAGGGGCTCCTTGCATTGTGGATGATTTGCACAAGTCAATTCAGCAACTCAGCAAGCATTTGCTTCAGAGAATGACTCTGCTCAATCCATGATCCATGTGCCTAAAACAACTTAAGGTACATGATCTCCGTCCGGCCTGGCTTTGTACTAACTGCTGTGGTCAAGAGTGGTTGGGCCATTCGATCTTTCAACAATGATTGCTTAAATAACAGAAAGGTTATCGCTAACCTCTTGATCTAGCATGCATCGACGTCTACCATTACACACTATTTTCCTTTCGTCTCTTATGCAGAGTAGGTGGTTACAGATATCCCACATATGCAATTTGTTTGAACGAACTGGCAGCCACCATTGGGTAGTTTGCGTTAACGTGAACTAAAAGTCATGACAAGGAGCACATGCTTGTGGACTTGGATGCAATCGCTTGACACTCTCATTTCAGTTGAGCTTAGACTGCTGTTGCTTGTAACGTTTGGCTGGACAGCGGGTTCAGAGTTCAGACGTGCTCTTATCTAGATTCCATTCTGACTAGCATCTGACGCGGACCATCCACAGTTGTGCCCTCCCCGGCCTCCGGGCAACGTGGCGCACGCTGCTGTAGCTACTTCTCCAGCCGTGCTTCTTGGGCTTGTGGCTGTGAACAAGGCACTGGGACAAGCCGTGTGGAAGTGCACAAAAGCTGCTGCCTGAATTTGCTGCATTCATTCAGCTCATCAACTGTCCAATTGTCCATTCAGATTTCAGAGGGAAGCTGTTCTGCTCACGAGAAGCAGTTACAGATGGAGTGGCTTGCAGCTACACCCCTCATCGAATTGCAGATAGTAATCTTCTCCAGTTTTGAAAAAATACAGCTACATTCAGATATAGAATAATAGAGTCCACATATCGCACAAAATTACAAATGATACTGCACTAGGATAGTTTCTGATTCAACAAGCTCTAAGATCATTTTCACACTGAAAAGCACGGCGAAGAATTTATTGTTTTTTGGTCAGACTATTCCACTCCTTACTTCAGGAAACAAACATCAGACAAAACTTTGCATCTTCCGGAAGGTGCTCCTAAAGATTCTTGGTCATCGGCACCAGTCAATTATTTGCTGTACTTCACTCTTTACATTGCAGACAAGTCTCTTTCATAAGAATATCAACTGGATAACTGAAAAGCTGAAAGTACTATTTCAGTCCCTTCCTGATCGGACACTGAGACACACATCTTACACACCGCTGGTCCGTCTCCTTCTCGTAGCCTGGAGCTATAAGCAATTGCAACAAAAATCAAGGCAAAGAAAATCAGCTATTTCTTGTCTGGTATGAAAAGGGAAAAGACGTAGTGCCTTGGTTTATTTGACTTGGAGCAAACAACAAATAGCTTTTCTAATGAATGTGAGTTGCATTACTAATTCGTATAGTTTCAAGAACACTTTGATGCTTGTTAATTCTATGCAAATACATATAATGTAAAAAACCAACAATTCTTCAACAACTGTATCTCCACCACCAACATCTATGGTAGAATATTACAACAACTAATCCTATGCAAGTACATTTCGATTTGAAACTCACAAACCCCAACGGAAAGGAACATTTATTTGAAAATCAATTTGATCGCCCTAGAAACTAAATCTATATACAGAAATATTAATAGCGTGTATACCAAACTCGAATCCGGAGAGGGAAAATTTCATACTCTGAAAGTTATCAAATAATAGGAAGCGATTGTTTTTGGGGAGACCTCAACCTTGATAAGCAATTGTACATCCAACTGCTCAACTTCAGATAAACAAATACGGATAATCTTCAATAAAGCACAACTCCCCTAGATCATGTTTGGCGGTGTAGGGCTAAGTTCAAGGGCCCGTTTGGATCCCTAGAAATGAAAGCTTTTCCAAGAATCACATTCTTATATTTGAATTTGCTAGAATTGAATCATCCAGAAACTGATTATTTTCCATTATTCTTGTTTGGGTGTACATAGAATTAGATTCTAAGAATCAAAATCCAGATCATGTTTGGCGGTGTGGAATCTTTGGACAAAGAATCAGCATCATACCTCATTCTACAAAGCAGCCGTAAACGCACAATAAAAAAAATTGATCACAAACAATAAACATATTGAACTCTGCATATCTGTAGCCGAGATTCTCATACGAAGAAAAACAAACAACAAATGAGTCTCAAACATCGTAAAACATACCTTGGCATAAACCCCTTGCTAACACACATGGTCCCAGTAAACAAGCTTACATCGTAATATATTAATATCCCAGAGAGGAGACTCCATACATAGACATACAATAGGTTTGCAACTAGCCTAGAAAATGAGGAAAAAAAATGTTGAAGCGCCTGGTAAATGATAAATGTTCAGGATCATTTGTCCCATACTAACGACTTTGTGAATACTGCCTTTCGTTTTTCTGCAAGATAAGGAAAAACATATCATAGCACATGAGCATGTAGATTGCTGGCCACTAAAATATGGACCGAAAGCATGCAGAAATAGTAAAAATAGTTCCCCCTTTCCCCTTTCTTCAACATAAATAAGTTATGCCTCCTATTTTGAACCAGTTGGTGAACTGAACCTCATTTGTCACTAAACCAGGGAAGAACTAGCTATACCTCAACGATTGCAATAACTACTACTACTACTACTACTACTACTACTACTACTACTACTACTACTACTACTATACTACTACTACTACTACTACTACTACTACTACTACTACTACTACTACTACTACTACTACTGCTACTTACACTGTTGCAGCTACATGCTGATCAACCTACATTTGTGCCAAAACAGGGCACTTGAACTTAGCCCTCTAACAGAATGATTAGGGCAGCTTAATTATCATCAGTATCAGTATCACAATATGGCCGTGAACACATCCTGGAAAACTACTGATCCTTATTCAAAGCAGATAAGCAACTGAGGTTGCACAGCCCAAGATGAAGGCTCAACAAAGAATTCTGCATCATGGAGCACCACTAAAACTACCAGACATCTAGGAGAAGGAATCCATGCTACTCACACATATAATATTTAATTGCTAGAAGAAAAAACATAAACTAGCATATTGAAAGACCTTATTGACTAAAATGTTATGCTACTTCTAGTTGCTGTGACACACTGACTAACTGACCAACCAGTAGTAGCATATAGCAACATCTCATCGATCCCATCCCAATGCAGCATTTGACCTATCCAACCAGCAGCCAGCCATAGACCAAAGCAAGAAACAAAGTCTCCAGCTGTATATACTGGTTGAGGGTGAGGTCTAGAGATCCGTAGATCGACACAACGCAAGTGACCGCGTCATAAATAACCAACTCACATCACATTATTTTATTCTGTCCATATTGTATCAAGCAGCAAGGAAATACTAATCCAAACGGTGCAGTATCGTGCAAACCAATTTCCAATTAAATCTGATATCACCTACGCTGAGAAAGAAAAAAAGATAAACATGCGAATATTTAGACAAGGCACAAGGGTATAGGTCTTAACTAACGAACATTCAGAGCAGAAATCACATCTAACCCAACGGAATCCAAGTAGCGCAACCCATGTACCAGAATATGCAGCAACCAGTATAGATACAGGGTTTCGATCTCATGTAGAAAATCGAGTTCAGGAATGCAAGCTACTGGATCACAAACTACTACTCCGTTCCAGCATGGACACCACGCGAACACTACCATCCCAAGGGAGATCGGGACGGCGAGGTTACCGCCAACATGCTTCGAGGCCGGAGGCACTGCGACCGGGACGGCGAGGCGGACGACAGCGGTAGACGACGACGGGGGCGAGGCAAATGGCGGTCTGGACAGTAGAAACCTGAAGTTGTACACACAGTACATAATGAACAAGCTGATTCTAAAAGATGCTTCTAAAAAAGTTGATGTCAAAAAGAAAAATCCGCAAGGCCCGCACGTCTACTTCGTGGCTAGTAGCTATGTAAACCAGCACTCGACAACCAGTGCACAATCATTCTGCTATGAAGTGTCAACGATGCATAGTATATACCCGATTGTTAGTTGCATTAAGCTCCGAACTTGAGATGTATACAGGTTGTTTGACGTTTATATCAATTCGCTTTTATTCATCAATTTGTATTTTGCTGGACAAACTTAGTTTGATTGACCTTGTTCAGATTAGCCAGAACTCAACTATCAGTATCATATGACAATTTTCGACATTCAGAATTTATTCTAATTTGTAGTATTCTATTGAGATCGAATGAACCCAGTGATAAGGAAATTATCCTACATAAGCACAACGCTTGTAAAATACATCCAATGTCGGCCTAGTGACAACATCAATCCATCACCATTTTTCTGAGTCCTGATACACATACTTACATGCATAGTATGCAACTGCAAAAATATTCATGCAACAGGCTGGTTCAACCAATAATCAACAGATATTCTAGCACCACAGGACACTCATGTTTGAACAGAGAGAACGAGGACAAGCAATAGACGGCACCAAAAACACACAAAAGTGTCATGTTCCCGTCCAGCTACCGAGCGAGATCTAGGCAAAGGATGAGACGGTAAGAGAAGAGAGAAGGGGAGACGAGGTTACCTGGGTCGACTTGGTTCGAGGCCGGAGGCACTGCGACGGAGACGGCGAGGCGAACGGCAGCGGCTGACAAACGACAGGAAAGCGAGACAGATGTCGGCATGAACAGGGACGCGCGGATGATGAGGCAGGTGGCGGCGCGGATGGCGACGACGGGGCGTACAGCGAAGGCGAAGGAGAGGCGGACGACGGCGCGAACGGCGACGGGAAGGGCGGCGAAGCGCTCTGCGAAGGCGCGGGCACGGCGATCCGTCTACGTCGATGGCGATGGGGTCGGGGTTGGGAGGAGGAGGTGGAGGCGGAGTCAGGAAGAAAGATTCGGCGACTTTCTGGCGTGTGAGGGTCCGAAACGGTAGCAGGCCAAATTCTCTCCCTCGATGGAAACAGTCCGATTTTGACCTTTCGATTCCACGGGCTGCCAAACAGGCCGGTCTTCGGAAAACAATTCGATTCGGCCCGATTCCGGGGATCCAAACGGGCCCTAAATGTAATTGATAAGCATTTGCTCTTTAAGACATGGTATGGTGTGGACATAAAGTTGCTTCTGGTAACTGCCCACCACTAGCTTTTCTGAAATTGGTATTACTAGCCGTCTTACTGATGCACTTTTGGTTCAGTAACGGTTTATCATGTATGGAAAATTTAAAATTTTGCTTTTTACTAACCCATAAAGGAAGGTTGGCATATAACAGTTTAAAAATGTAGCAGCAACAAATCGCCACACTAGAACTGTGTCAAGTAATGAAGAAAGTTTCAGTAGAGGAATATGACACTATTTCTGAACAATCAGGGAAAATGGACAAAGCTAGAAACAATTGTACATGTATGCTGGAGCAGGCATCCATGGGCCCTGCCTTGGTGAATTTAAACAAAACAGTATTAAGAGTTTAGTATATACTCCTATCTAGTTTCAGATGTATAAACCGTCTCTGTTTGAAATGGCTCAGTCACCACAGGTAACTTGGAGCAACAAAAGTTTTCATTTTGGTGCGACGAATTGAAACTCGAATATCCTTTGAGTAGTTCGGTTTTCTTTATGTAAAAACACAAGCAAATATGTCACGTACTGAAATGTAGCTATGAATTTGTATTGAAAAGAAAAAAGAAACCACAGAGCTTACTGCTAATCGCGTTACAGGAAAGCGAGGTAATCGCTCCGGTCCGACGTATCAGAAGACGGTAGGGGGCTGTACGGCGGCGGCGCGGCGTGGGTGCGCGTGCGCTTGAGGTAGAGGCGGTACTTCTGGAGATGGCTGGCGACGTTCTCGCGCGTGATGCCGTCGACGTTCATGACCTCCACGATGGCCTTGGGCACGGCGGCCTTCTCGCCGAGCTGCGCGACCGCCTCGACGAACCGCCGGTGCAGGACCGCCGTCCACACCATCCTCTTCTTCTTCGTCGTCTTCGCAGCCTTCCCCGCTGGGCCCGCCCCGCCGCCGGGTCCGGGGGCGGCGTCCTCCCCGTCGACGCCGTCGTCATTGTCGTCGTCGTCGTCGCACCGGAAGGACAGGTGGGAGGTGGGGGAGTCGCGGTCGAGGAGCGCCGGAGGAGGGGAGAAGGAGGAAGCGCCCGCGTCGACGTGGATCCGGAACGCGGCGGCGAGCGCGCGCGGGATGAGCGGATGCGAGAGCGGCGTCAGCTCCTCGACCGTGGGCAGGCCGTCCTCCCACTCGTGCACGCGGCCGGCGCCCGTGTCCGCGCTGCGCGGCGACGTGGACGAGGGCGCCGTGACGTCGTGGGGCCGGTCGCCGCGAGAGGATAACATATCATGTTACTGTATTTTCACTCGCCGGAGTGGGGCACGGACATGCAGGCTCGGTTCTGCGGCCGCGGATTTGAACTTGGGAGGGGGTTTCTGACGGCGTCACAGGCACGCTGATCTGTGGGCGCGGTGCGTTTGCTCTGCGGAGTGCGGAGCGAGTCGCGCGGAGCGGTGCGTGGTCACGGTTGATAAGCTTGTCCGGGGACAGAGAGAACCCGTGCGCCGCGCGGGTGTTGGGCTCCAAACGGCAGGGATCCCGCAAGCACGCCGGAGATGTCTTCGAGCGCGAATCGTGCTGTGCGTGGGGTCGATCATGCATTCGTCCTGGATCCCTTTTGCGGGAATCGTGGTTTGCCCGGGAGCAGCGGACGGACGGGGAAGAGGGCACGCGAACGGCGCGCGGTACGGTGATCTGCTACTGGGGAGAGCGCGTAGTATTTTTACCTGTACGTTCGTAGTTTACGTGATCAGCGGTGTGGCAACGAAGATTGTTTGGCCGTGGAAGTGAGTTTTACCATTTCGATGAACATGGACCGTGCGGCAGGCACATCTGCGCCAAGGGAAAGAATTTTTTTTTTAAACAAACAAACAAATAAGAAGGACAAGTAGTGGTTGCGTTCATTCAACTTGACGGCTTGGGGCGCCATTAGGTTTTCAGTGCCGTATCAGCAGAGAAAGGATAGGCACGAGTTTATCCAAAAACAGCTACCGTCACATAGCACCGGGACGGCAGTTTTGGCGCAACCTGCATCTGCGTGACTACCACCTGGTTGAGCTAACCCACTACGCCATTGCTTCAACAGAGCTTGGCAACCTACTTCAGATCGATAGGACCCATTAAAAATGACAAGGACAAAACTTGCCGACCCATCACAAGCAGGCATCATAACAGCGATTGCATACGGAACATGTGATTTTCAGAAGCCGAAATTGTTAGTACATCAGTTTTTCACTGTTTCTTATTTCAGAATCAGTTTTTCGCTGTTACAAAGCGTCTTCTTCTTTATTTATTTTTACTCTTTTTTTTTCTTTTTTTGGAAAACGGGGCCAAAAGTCTCTGGACTCGAAACAACCAAAAAGAACTGAAGGTCCATCGCCTTGTCCGAAATTAGCCCACATGGGCCACGGCTGACACCGATGCAGCCCACGTCGGCAGTTATGAAGTCAGGCCCGGTTTCGGAATCCGAGCCGCGAACCCGTAAATATGGCAGCCCATAGCCGTCCTTCCCTCCTCCCGCTTACACACATCGCCGCTCTAGAGATCACACGTACTCGCGTTGCGTCGATGGCCACCACCAGCCGCCGCGCGGAGCCGGCTCTCTGGTGCTACGCGTGCCGCAGCCTCCAGCTCCACCACCAGCAGCCCCGCGCGCCGGGAGCGGCTGTCACCGGCTGCGCCCGCTGCGGCAGCCCCGCCGCGGCGCTCGAGGCCGTCGTCGACGTCGTGGACGCCCGCGCGTTCCTCGACAGCTGCCACCCGGACGCCAAGCTCCGCGCCGCGGCGGAGCCGCTGCTGCCCGCCGTCACGGTCCGCGATGCCGGGCGCGACTGCGCCGTGTGCCTGGAGGAGCTCAGGCCCGGGGCGCGCGCGCTCGTCACGCCGTGCGAGCACCTGTACCACCCGCGGTGCATCGCGCCGTGGGTCCAGGCCAGGGGCACATGCCCCCTCTGCCGGACGCACGTCGGCGCCGGCGACCGAGACGGCCTTGTCTTGTGCAGCTTCCGTGGCGGTCGCCGGCTCGGCCTCGGCCGGCGCGTCGCGGGGCGCATCTTCAGTGTCAAGATGCTCGATGCCGACGGGAACCTCAAGCGGCCCCGTGCCAGTGTCAAAGGGATGCTCCTCCATGCCAGGATAAGCGTCGGAGCTCTGTTTCACCGTGGTCGCGTTGCCGCTGACTTGCAAGACGAGTTCGTCTTTTGAGATTTGCTGTCTGAAGCGTGCAGAGCTCCAAGGTAGAATGTAGAGATTGGAATTGGTGCCCTGATTAAATTACATGTTCGTTAGCCTCCCAAAAAAAAATGTTCGTTACGTAGCTCACGCAGTAGTTCTGCATGATGTAATATATTGGTTTGCACTCAGAAGTGTTTTTATGAAAAACTTTACTCATCCTTGTCCGTAGATCCAACACGCGTGTCCAACATGCTACGTACGTTGTTTGGTGATCTTCTTGTGGGCAAGAGCAACGATTCGTGCTGTACTACTATACCGAATAAAATCGCTTGATAAACATCCAAGTCACCATCAGAACAACGAAGCGGAACGGCTCCATCACGTGTGTGTCACCAAGAAAGTGAACTCCAATATCTCGATGGACATGCGCAGTACTCGATCTTAACAAATTCAAACATGGCAGTTTGACCCCAAAAAAATCAAACATGACAAAACCGTGTTCTGAAAGGGAAAAAATGTGTACACTGCCAGCGTCAGCAATAAATTTGGCTCATCGAAGTTGGAAGAAGAGGGGTGGAAAAAAGAGTTCTGTCAAGAATGGGATTCGAACCCATGCCCTTTCGGACCAGTACCTGAAACTGGCGCCTTAGACCAACTCGGCCATCTTGACTTTTGTCAAGATTGCTAAACTTATTTATATTAAATTAGGCCTAGCAACTGTCATGCTATATTCCTGCCAAGGAGACGGTCACGCGTGCAATTACAACGACAAACACACGAAGCACTGATCGCGAGCCTGATTGGCTGCGGCGTGTACCCTCTCACGGTCTCACCTCCGGCGATCTGTCACCTGCGGCCTAAGAGCATCTCCAGCAATGGACCTCAAAATAAGGTCTCTACTTTTATTTTTCAGGCCGGCATGCAAAAATAAAGGTCTAAAATCTAGCTTCAACTCCAGCAGTAAAGTGACCCAAGACCCTATTTTGTGTAAGACCTAGTAAAAAAATAATGGGACCTATGAATAAGAGGGAGGATTAGAGGACCCTAGGAATGGGGGCTTGGAGATGGAGTTTGAGAGGGCATGCAAAATAAGATCCCAAGTAGGGTCCTTGCTGGAGTTGGTTTTTTTGCTCAAGCTCCTAAATAATAGAGTAGGGCCCAACTAGGGGCCTTGCTGGAGATGCTCTTAGTTGGGCCCTACTCTATTATTTAGGAGCTTGAGCAAAAAAAACAACTCCAGCAAGGACCCTACTTGAGATCTTATTTTGCATGCCCTCTCAAACTCCATCTCCAAGCCCCCAATCCTGAGGTCCTCTCATCCTCCCTCTCATTCGTGGGTCCCACCATTTTTTTCTTTTTCTTTTTTTCTCTCTTCTTTTTCCTTTTTTCTCTCTTCTTCCTCCTCCTCCCGCACGCCACAGCCGCATCTCGCCGGCGTCCTCGACGCGCTGGGCCGCCCGCGCCCTTGCTGCCCGCGGCCGGCGGCGATGGCCCGGCCAGGCCTCGCCTCCCTCGCCGCCCTCGCCGCCGTGCCTCCCCGCCCTCGCCCCTCTCCCAGATCGACAGGTCTCCATGCGCCGAGCCTCCTCGCCGGCGGGCCTCCACGCGCCGCCCCTCCACCTCGCCGCCGGGACTCCTCGCCCACCTTCGCCCGGCCTCACCCACCGCCGCTGGGCCTCCACGCTCGCGCTCACCCGGCCTCACCCACCGTCGCCCGGCCACCTCGCCGCCGGGCCTCCTCGTCGGCGGCCCTCCTTGCCCTCTCCCTCGCGCGGAGCAGCAGCGGAAGCAGGCGGCCGTCCTCTCCCTCGCGCGGACCAGCAGCAGAAGCAGGCGGCCGCCCTCGCCCGGCCACACCCTCGCCTCCACGCCCCCGGCCGTCGCAGTCCACCGCCAGTTCTTGCTGCCCGGCGACCCTCGCTGTCCACAAGCACCGAGATGGAGGATTCGACCTCGCCCGCGCGAGGTGGACCTCGACCGGCGCCAACTCCGGCTCCGCCTACCGCTGCAATGTGGACCGCGCCGTTCCCCATCTCCGCGCCGGCGCCCCGCGCCAGCTCCGGCGGCCCTCGACTTCCTTGGACGTCTGTGGCTCCATCGGCGAAGAAGAAACGTGCTCCCTTCATCGCACCGCAACCCCGGCCGACAGCACCTCCTCGAGGAGGCGAGCTACCACGTCGCCAAGAAGCACCTTCCCCCGGCGCCGGCCTGCCTCGTCAGCTCCTCCACAGCTACACTGACACCGCCGGCTTCCATTCTTCGTGGCCTGCCTCCGCTGCCGCCTCATCATCAGTCGGCTACGTCGATGATCAGTTCAGCCCCGCCCGGTCACCAATCTTTGATTGGACCCCGATCCCGCCGACCGACAATGCCGCTGAGGTAATGACTTCAGCATATCTACTTGGCATCAGAGAATTGTTTGGTCCTTCATGTCATGCAACTCATTGGATCAAGTTCAGCTTCAATGTATACTTTCGAAATCAGAATAACAGACAAACAGTTTGCTCCATTTTCTGCAACTGTTCATTGTAAAATTTTAGCATAAGTGACTCCATAGTCCATACTTCTATGATTTGACTACATGTAACGATGCCTTTTCACTGATACATTGCTAAATGCTCAAGAGAACATCATGTAATTCCCTGTGATATCATTGTTGATTACAGAGACAGGCGATGATGGTTATTTTGATACATGGGCAGTGCAAATAAAATAAAGTCAGTAATATATTCATAAAGTTATTTTGATTAGTAAAGATGGCACTGAAGAATGCTATGTCAACCTATTGGTCTGTAGATTACTCAAAGGGTTTGCTTATCTAATAATTGCCTGAATACTGCTTCTTGATTTCTTGATGGATTTTGGTACCAAATATGGTGGTGTGCTGTACCTGTTTCCCATCTGAAACTTTGACTTCTCAGCATGATTCACTTCTCAGCAATCTTAACTTGTGATTGCAATCTGAAAATATGCCTTGCTGTTACAGTTTTGATGGAATTAATTTGATCAAATGCTCCCTACAACTAGTAGTTATTCTCCTGTTTGTCTTTACAGAATGAGTTATTCAGAGCTGTTTCTGTGCATAAGCATCATCGACAGTGCTTATATGCCCTACAGTGCTGTTCAAAATTCTGTGATGTTCAAAATTAGATGGGAAAAAGAAGGTTGAAAAGTGTAATATTCTGTGCTATTGATCATTTTTTGGATAAACCACAGTGCTGAGCATCATAAGACATTTCTATGTGCAGTGATGTCCCAAACTCTTGCGTTGCCTGTGACTTTGCCCCAGGTTACTATGCCCTGTGCTTTACATTTGGATCTCATTTCATAGAAACTAGAGAACATTTGGTGGAGGGCAGACCCAATGTTCTTGTGTTCTGTCATCCTGTTCTTGTGTAGCTCTGTTCTTCGGACCAGCTTGTCTCAGGATTTAGCAAGAGCAGGTCTTGATTGCTTGACATTTGATTTTAGTCAAATGCTTGGATTGCCTTCTGTTGCTTTTCATCTGATAAAATGTGGGGTGCAGTCCATTGTTCAGTGATCAAATGTGCTGTTTGATTTACAAAATTGATGCTTGGTTGTAAGATATTTTCCAACATTAGCAGAAATTGATTTGTGTATTTTTTTTTTTGTATATCTGAGGATTCACTAATTTATGTCTCATGCATTGTAGGTTCCAGGGCCTTCTACTTCGCAACCTTTCATGAACCTTCTTACTCAGGGACAGGAAGCTGATTTGCAATTGCTCATGCAAGAGGATGTCACTCCAAGCAAACGTCAACCGAAGCGAGGCACCAACTACATCCTTGATGAAGACATACAACTCTGCAAATCTTGTATGAACATCAGCAATGATCCTATCGTAGGGAATGACACTAGCAGTTACAATTAATGACATTTGATCTGTTTACATGAGACAATACATATATAAATTAAAACATTACATGAGACAACTAACTAGAACTGTGGATTGCCTATAAGTGCTCTACGAGGTCATCGCGTAGTCGCTCATGTGACGACTTATCCTCAATTTCCTGGTGTATCTTCAGGAAGTTCTGCAACACGAATGGATCACGGTGTTCGTAGTCCTTTGGTTGCAACACCCGAAATACCATTGCGCTCTTGGTGATAGTTGAAATCCTCCTCCTCTTCTCGCTCATCCTCTATTATCATGTTATGCAATAGTACACATGCCTGCATTATGTACCAAAGTTGTTCCTTACTCCACAGTCTTGCAGGACCCCGCACCATAGCAAAACGAGCCTGGAGCACCCCGAATGCTCTTTCGACATCCTTCCTTATTGATTCTTGTGCTACTGTTAAGTTAATTTTCTTGTTGCCCTGTGGACTTCTGAAAGCTTTGACGAACGTTGCCCAAGCTGGATATATCCCGTCTGCCAGATAGTACCCCATGGTGTACTTGTTTCCATTGACCATGTATTCCACTTGAGGTGCTGTCCCAGAAGTCAGACTCTGGAAAAGTGGAGACCGGCGCAAGACATTGACGTCATTCAGAGAACCCGGGAGGCCGAAGAAAGAATGCCAGATCCATAAATCTTGAGATGCCACGGCCTCAAGGACCATGGTAGGCCCGTCCTTATGCCCTGTGTATGCACCTCTCCAAGCTGTTGGGCACTTATCCCACTTCCAGTGCATGCAATCAATAGAACCAAGCATGCCTGGGAATCCTCTTGCACTGTTGATTGCCATCAACCTGGCTGTGTCTTGAGCATTGGAAGCCCTCAAGTATTCTTCACCGAAGACTTCGACGACAGCTTGCACAAAATAATTGAGGCACTCATCATCAATGATGGTGCTCTCTCCCATCCTCACGTAGTCATCCAATGAATCAGCCGACATACCGTAGGCAAGCATCCGAACGGCAGCAACGACCTTCTGAATAGGAGAGTGTTGGTCGTTTGTACGCACCCACTTATATACCGCAAGAGGACGGTGTACAGTTGTAGCACTTTTTCTCTTAGAGTATTCCAAGGTTTAATATCGAACCACAGAGAACAAGCGGGACTTAAACTATTATTTAAACTACTAAATTAATATGGCAAAGGTGTGTGTGGAAAGGGTGGTTAACAGCTAGAGATGAAAGGGCCTGCGGTTGTACAAGGTTATGAAAAGGATTCTCTCCTATGGTTTGGGATACTGGCATGCAACTCAGGTCATGGTTCAATTGATAGGTTTGGTATTTTACAAGACATGGTGGTTTCGTTCGCCCTGATCCTGTCACGACAAGGTACTAATAGCTCCCCACTGGTTTCTTGCACTATGTAATAAACACGTATTGATCGGATACGAGTTCAAAGCATCACATAGACCAAACACATCAAAAGAGTATTGTAAGCGTGAGAGTTACATAACCAGATTTCCCTCGCCACGGAGAGAATACAAGATCTACTCACGCATCATACTGCAACACATGAACATGGGTACAGTAGGATGCAGGATTTTGGCGTGGTCCCACAGGTGCCGATCGGCACGGCGGTGTGCCGGTCGGCACAGTCTTCCTTTTTGGTGGTGATGATCGGTTATCGCCGTCTTCGCCGCCACAACCTTCAACCTAGGTCAAAACCTCTGTATGTCTGTCTCTCCCTTTACTTCGCGACCAAGATCTCCTCTTTATAGTCTCTTTCGGTTGTGGGCTGGATTCCACCGACTCCGACTCTGATATTTCTTCTGGGCTTCATATTCTCCGAGTGGGCTTTAAGTTTGGGCCCGACCTCCGTGGTGCCGGTCGGCACACGGGCCGTGCCGACCGGCACGGACTCCAATTTCCTCGTTCTTCGGGCCTCCGGCTGCTCTTTACTCGTAGTCTCCTTATCTTCTCTTGTTTCCTGCAAATACTTCCGAATACACAGAAACTACGCATATATATGATAATGGGGGTTAATTGTTAGCAATTATGACATAATAAAGTATTAAAAACACCATATTTGTCATATAAAATGTGCACCTAGAAAGCACCAACAGAGAGGCACCAAGAACTCCAGCGGCATTCGGCTTCTGACGGAAGTAGTCATCATGAGCCTCCACTTTGCTCACAATCCGCAGAAAGAGAGACTTGGACATCCGAAATCTCCTTCGGAAATGCTTGTCACTGTACACACATTGGTCGGCGAAGTAGTCCCGATAGATGCGATCGTGACCACTCAAAATATCCCGTGGCAAGTTGTGGCGACCGGGCAGTGATCCACGAAACTTCTTCTTGCGCTTGCTTCTCCTCGAGCCCTCACAAAGAGCGGCAAGGATCAAGACGTCGTCAACATCGGAATCGTCCTCTTCCTCTTCATCCCACAGCCGAAGAGGTCTACTTTCAGGACTTGACATCTTATCACATGCTTTTTTTTGAACCTGAAATCAGATAACAACATTAAGATGTTTTTCAACGCATATAAACCAATGACTACACTTTAAGCCATTAAATGACAAGTGTACTTATTGATCAGCAGTTCGACACTAGCTACCATATGTCACTTGTTGTTTAAATCCTGAATCAAAGAGCCGAGACTAGTTCATAGGTGCAAATGATCGAAAAGAAACATAAATCCAAGGAAAGATCAGTCAGCATAACGAATATGTTGAATCGCAAGAAATGAACAACACACAGGCAGCAAAATGTTGAATGTGCTGCATTTCAGGTAGTAGTCCAACTGTGGCATGGTCAACACACAGAGCATATCATAAGCAGTGAACAAATGTTGAATTAACATAGTCAACCTTTTAAAATCAACTTTATCTTATTCCAAGCAGGACATAAAGAACCAGCACCCACAGCAGCATGTATATGTAACTAGGCACGAATAGACGAAGTTAGCATCAGAATAGTTCTTATGCTGGGACTGAAGCATATGGTTCAGTACTGTGAGCAAATGTCTAGACTCCAGAACATATATCGAATGCTGGAGATAAATAGTAGTTGTGACAAATCAGAAATCCAAAAACAGAGCTTGATTGAGACAGTACTCGCTCCTGGTGCTTCACTTCGTACCTGTAGCAGCCGGAGCAGAGCACAGCACGCGCGGGCAGCGGGCAGGGCAGGGCAGGCGCGGCCGGAGGAGAGCAGGCACGGGCGGCGGCCGGAGCAGGGCAGGCACGCGAGGCGGGCAGGCACGGGCGGCGGCCGGAGCAGGGCAGGCACGCGCGGCGGGCAAGGCAGGCACGCGCAGCGGGCGCGCGGGCAGGGCAGGCGACGGGCGGCGCCGACGACGGTGGGCAGGCGCAGGGCGGCGCAGGCGGCGGTGGAAGGAGACGATGGATCGAAACGAGTCGTTTTTACTCTGGCAGATGGGTCCCACGCAGAATAGGGTCTTGGGCTATTTTATTGCTGGAGTTGAAGCAACATTTTGGGCCCTCATTTTTGCAGGCCGGCCTGTAAAATGAGAGTAGGGGCTTTGTTTTAAGGGCCATTGCTGGAGTTGCTCTAAGCGTATTGAGGTAACAGTGACTGAGGTCAACATTCAATAGGTAACACCGAGATGATGTTCACGGTTCTCCAATTGCTAGGCCGCCGCTTCCGCGGAAGGTGAGAACCTCGAACTGCTATCCGCTTCTCCCTTGTGTTACTTGTGTAGGGTCTGTAACCCTAGTTTTCGGGACTCTCCTTATTTCTCCCCTCCTGCAGGGTTTGTAACCCTAGTTTGCGTTGCTCTATCTCATCTGTTGCCCCCTGAGAGTAGTTTATAATTTAGTAATCGCAAATAACCTAACCTCAACCACATGCACGTTTGTCGTCGTGGACCGTACACACGACGACTGTGCTTTAGATCCACTGTTATACTTTCTTGATTAATACACTTGCTCCTCTGTTGTTGGATATTTGTCTAATGTATTCTTATGTAGGTTTGCATTGCCTTCTCGATACTTTGTTCTTTCTACAGTGAAATCACTTAGTTTGAACTATCAACATGAACTTTAACTAAGGATCCTAAAATAAGTTACTTCCCATAAAACAAAGCATACGAGATGAAAAAAATATTAAACGGCTAATCTATTTGTATCAATTTTATATACTGACAGCCCTTATTATCAATTAAATAGTAATGGCCAAAATTGAAACTGATAGTCCATGTGGCCTATAAATAATTTAGTCGGGGACCCACTGTAGTGGTTTTTTTTTCTCTCTCGTTGAGGTGTTCCCAAGAGTAATGCTTTTCTTTTTTCACAGTTGTACTCTGCTTGTTGTATTAACTCGCATATTGACCGTGTTTCATCAACTTCAGGGTTGGAAAGATACAGAAAGCCAAGCAAAAGAGAAAAAACAATGACAGAGGACGACGCTCGAGTGAAAGGAAAAAACCTTTCAAAGAAGCACTTAAGCTAAGTGAGTTATTGATACCGAAGGTCCCATGCTAGTCCTTCCCTCTTTTTCATTTCCTTGCAAGCATAAACAAGGGTACTGTTGTTGATTGTAACATGCTTCTTTAATTTACCAGACCCTGGATTTGATAACTTGAGTAAACTTGGTGAAAATTCCTCTAGTGAACTCACCGAACAGGTTGCTTCAGGAGTATCTGAAAGTGTGGTCTCCATTGCTTCATTCGTCGGTAATTATATTGTTATGTGCCCATTGATCCTCAGTTTCAAATTTAATTGTCAGCAATTCATGGTGGAATGTCTGGTCATCTGTAGGAGATGAATTGATATACGAATGCACAGGCGTGTTTATTGAAGACTCCTGTGCTGATGCCACAAGTATCCTGACTGCAGCTCATACAGTTGGAACTCCCGACATTGCACTCACTGATGATTTGACTGTTTGTTCTGCTAACTTTTTTCTACTTCTTTTCTTGCTTGATATGTCACCCTTTTCACATGTTCTTGCTCTACTGTTGCAGATTAAAGTGCGCCTACCAAATGGACATGTTGTCACTGGCTGGTTGCACGATTCTGATTTAGAATATGATCTTGCTATCGTCAACATCAAGGGGGACAACAATTTTCAGAAAAAAAAAAATCTGAGTTTTAGGCATCATGTGCAATTTGAGTCCAATCATAAGGTTGTAGCTGTGGGACGTAATTTTAACTCGGGCATGTTAAAGTCCTCAAATGGGATAGTGATTAGCAGTCCAACTAATGAAGAAGGCTTTCAGCTTATGCACTCCACATGTAAAGTTGATCAGGTGAGCCATTATTACGTTTCTACATGATGGAAATGATTAACCCTACCATAGGAATGACTTAATCGTCAACTGAGGTGTTATTAGTTCCTATGGAAATGATTAACCCTACCATAGAAATGAAGGGGAGCCCTGGCGCAGCGGTAAAGCTGTTGCCTTGTGACCATAAGGTCATGGGTTCAAGTCCTGGAAATAGCCTCTTGCAGAAATGCAGGGAAAGGCTGCGTACAAAAGAACCAAAGTGGTCGGACCCTTCCCCGGACCGTTCGCAAGCGGGAGCTACGTGCGCCGGGCTGCCCATGGATTGGTGGTCCTCTTGTGGATTTTGAGGGGAACTTTGTTGGCATGAACTGCCGACGACAAGGCGAAAAGGCTGCATTCCTACCGAAGAATAAAATTCTTGAAAGACTGGGGCCTTTGAGGTTTGTATTACTTACTTCTAGTGCTCGACTGTCATATCTGCACTGATTGGTTTTTCTACACCTATAGTTCCATGGTCCTACCCTGAAATCCACTAATTATTTGAATGTCAAACAGGTATCTGAGTGCCTATGCTATTTGGTAGTTGTTTTCCTGGTAGTTATAGTTGATTTGCATTTGTGAACATTTCTCCCTGTAGCCATTTAGTTTTGGTACTACCTGGAAATGTTGCATACTAGAGCTCACTTCAATAAAGTTGCTCACTATGATCAAATGTTTCTCCTCGTCGGTGTTTGCCCTTGCTCTACTCTATTCTTCGTCAGGGTACAAATACTTTTAAGTTTTGGGCAATATCAAGATTCAAGACATCAAATTGAACTTACGAAACCTAGCCTAAAAAAACTCTATAAATATTCATTTGAAACTTTGAAGTCATACTTATAGATTTGTCCTAAAAAAAATACCTCCAAAGTTTCATAAATTTGTTGGATTTTATCACTATATTACAACGCAAGTTCATCATATTCCACAATCATGTGCAAAACACGACTTTTCCTTTTATTAGACAGTTTTCTAGCTTAGGGGTTCACTACAGAGCCTGCCTTGTGGCCTCAAATCATGAAATCAAGACAGCTTACCGATGATTTCATGCCATATGTAGCTAAAACTTGACATACGAGGAACACAAGTGCAATGGTCTACCTAGTGAAATATGAATTGATTAAATATGGAAGAGTTTAAGACATTTTAGGGAAAAAATATATATATAATGAAATGTCAAGAGTGGAGACTGTACATTTATCTACGTGAGACATCTTTAATGAAGAATTTCTAGGAGACATTGTAGGCTGTTCCAGCAATTCATATTTTTCTCCGACAAAATATTCATTTGAGTAAATCACGTGATATTTCTAAAGTTGTATGGTTTGAACCTCTGGCTGTTCGAAGCTAATGCCATTTGTTGAACTATTGTTTTGTAGGGATGATGCAGTTCATAGTGTTGATGATGCTGTTTTTGCCGGGTCTGAGCACATTTTCAGTAGTGTTCCTTTGACATCGTTTCTTGCACATTTTACACGAATGACTTACTATTTTTTATAAATTGCTCCATGACAGGTGGCCTGATTCCTTGTGCTTCACTTCTGATCTGGACCCTCTTCTTGAGAAACCCGACAAAAATTTGCTTTCCAAGTTCGACGTTTTGAAGCCAATCGATGCTGAACCATTGTAATGCTTGGAGTTATATCATGTCAAACTTGTGAAATTTGGCCTATCAGTAACATTTGAACTATTTTGTTTGAAACATTTAAGTCATACATGTAGATTTATCCTCAAATATACCTCCAAAATCTCATGAATTTGTTGGATTTAATCAATACATTACATTACAATTTCATTAAAAAAAATACTTCCAGAATCATGTCCAAAACGAAGCTTTTTTTCTTCTTGATCAGTCAGAGTTTGTTAGCTTAATCAGGGCCTCACAATTCTGTCTTAAGCTTACCTGCATTTATTATAGGATCGAACTAGCCTCTGGTGGTTGGAAGCTCAAGCCACTTGTTGAACTATTGTTTTTTTATTATAGGAATAGCACAGTTGATAGTGTTGATGTTGGTGATTTTGCCAGGTTTGAGCATAGTTTCATTACTGTCCCTTTTGCATCTTTTCTTTCATATTCAAACGAGTTACTTATTAGGTGGCCTGCGTCCTTATGTTATGCTGCAATGCTCGTGTGCGCCCCCTCTTGTTGACAAAGTCGACTTTAAAATTGCTTCGTCAGTTCGACTGATTTGAAACCAACTGAGGCTGAACCATCCTCTTCCGTTTAGTAATGCTTTTAGCCTGTGATACAAATTGCAGTCCTCTGTGCCCCACGTGTCCGATGAAGCAATACACAGTTCAATTGGAGTCTGGAAAGCCCACCACGTGTCCGCGCCGTTTTTTCATAGCGCAAATGGTCTAGAAGCATCTCTCTCTGAGGCAGTTCATCCGACAGACGAACAAATGAGGCTGTTTGTCAGGTATAAGAACAGGTTACAGGAAAAGTAGACGATACCTAGGTAAGGCTAACTGAGGTAAGAGTCGTAAGACTCTTCTAAATCATCACAACTATAAGCACAAGCGTGTACAATTAACCAACAGGCCATGAGATATTTTTCAGGGCCACATCCTCCACTCCCTCTTGCCCGACTCATAATGATCCCTGCCGTTCCGGCTGTGGCGCATCATCATAGCAGCGAAAGGCCCTACAACCGGCTGCAACATTAAGCCCCTCGCCCCGTGCATTCCGGTGCCGATAGATGACATGTTTCGCTCGCTCGCGCGCGCGGCGTGAGATGCTGCTGCCAGGCAACCAGGCAGCTGAGCTCCCGGTCCCGGGCAGCCACGCGCGGCCGGCTCCCCGCGTCGACAACTACACGCAACGGTGCCGCGGCCGCGCCGGGCTGGGCAGCACGAGCAGCAGCAGCAGCCATGGCCTCGCGAGAGCGAGAGCGACTCGGTCGGCGACTCCCTCCCAACCGTGCAACTAGATCGAGTTGATCCAGCGCTGCACGGCGCGCTCCCTGCCTGCTTCCCATCCACATCCATCCTTGACGCAATGACGCGGGTGGAATGCGGGCAAGGACCATTGCCGCATGGATGGATGGTCCACGCATTATCGAATAGCAGAAGCGCAGGCACTCCACCTACCAACAACCTGCTGATGGGCCTATCTCCATCGACTGATTGAATCAGTGGTACTATACGTTGATGTGCAGCGCGCGTCATCAGCTAGCACAGGTTCGGCATTTCTCATTTTTGAAGCCTTAGGTTTGTTACTCCAGTATCCGTTTGCTGCTTAACTGTGATTTAGGACCGGCTGATCGATCTGATTCGTCGATATCTCCTGCTGGAGTGCGATCTGTCCTAATCTACAAGCCGCCCACACCTCTCTCCGAAACAGCAGTTCTGGAGCCGGGAGATGGGCGGCTACCTGGGGCGACAAGTCAAGGCCACTGTTGGGCGCCCGGCAACTTGGGCGGCTGGCTGGACTCCACTACCAAACCACGCTCTAATCCCTACGGTCTGGGTGGACTCCACTACCAAACCACGCTCTAATCCCTACGGTCTGGGTCTGAATGAAATTTTTGTTGGTCCCGTAGGAAGACGACGAGACGAGCAACGCATTGCATGCATCTGTATGTAGTAGTAGCATCGTGTTGCCGGATAGATTATTTTGTCCGAGGGACGGTGGAATGCAGCCTACTAGGAGTACTACCCTATGCAGAAGCTGCTGCACTGCCTTGCTGTTTCCAGCTGCCTCTACTACTGTTTATAGAGTGACAATGGCTGAACAAAATCGGAGCTACTTGAAGGCTGGCCCCGAAAAACGGGGGTCAGACGACATGCGTCCACGAGTGGGTTCGATCCTTGTACCCTCTCAATGTTGTTCCCCGTGATAATGGGATTTCTAATACGCACTGGAACCAGGGAAGTACGATGTCACCGAGGCCATTCGTGCTTGTAACCCTGCGAAACCCCGTGTAACCCGTGTGATTTTGTTTACGGCGATCAAAGCCTGTCAGGACAGACAGAGGAGCAAATCTTCTTAAGTGCTCTGCAGTGTGCAGTACTGCTACTGGTTTTCGAATTTATGCCCGCGCACCAAGACACGTACACGTACCACACCTACCATATACAGTAACGGAAGAGATTAGAGTGCTAGTACTATGACTAGCAGGAGTGTAATTGTATACTCCTGCATAGTTTGCAAGTACTAGCCAATCAAAGTGCAGAGCATCATCATTAGTGCAGCTAACAAAGCAGCCGGCTACACCGGTTAGGACGGCGCACGAGCGCGGCGAGTGGTGCCGCGCGCCTGCACGCCGCCGTGTGCGTGCGACGCGGGGCGGTGACTGGTGGCTCCACCAGCAGGCCGCTGCCGATGCAATGGCAGGGCGAGTTGTTAGCAGCAGTAAAAGGCCGGGCGCGCAAGAGGAAGGACCAAACCGCGTCGCGGTGACGAGCGATGATGAGTGAATGCATCGATGGATCGCTTTGCACCGGGGCCGGCGCGGAAAGGCCCCGCGGTACTTGCTCCGGTTAACGTAGCTTCAATGCGATCGCGTTCACCGCATCATCCTTTCGGTGCGAGCTGTACCTTATCCTTGCGGAGTCCTGGCGGTAGATGAGATCGTTACTTCGGTGCACGCACCATTGGACATTTTCTTGGCTAGGATTTAACACCCTCTCTGCTGAACGAAAGTAGAAAAATGCTGCTGCCTGTGACAGTCAACATAACTTCTTCATGCGGGTGCCAACTGGCAAGGCTTGCTAGGAACGTTCCTCTATTTTTGAGTAGTAGTTGAGCATCAAATATATTAGAGTGATCAAGTGATGTATAGTAGGAGTCGTCCAATTGCTTTGGCAAAAGATGCATCTTTCCGCCGAAAACCGTCCAAAGTTCCGGCGGTGCGGAAAGATCACCAGCGAGTCCGTTTTGTCGGATTTAAACGGAGCGCGGCGATCTGAACCGCAGCCGCCCTGCTCGCGAAAACTCATCCTCATGGCACGGTACAGTCTTTACACTCGTTGGCCTGTCTGTCAAGCTCGCATTGCATCAGGATGCAACGCACCTGCACAGCACGAACACGCCATATCAAATGTCACCCCCGTGCATGCAAATCAAACAACGCCGAAACCGCGGGGCTGTACACCGTACGAGCACTCCTACGCTGCACAGCCTGGCGTCGTAATGCATCGGTGTACTGTATACTATACGGAGCACCAGCCGCATGCAGCAGTGAATTTGTACATGGCTATGTGTTCGTTTCCACGTGCTAAATTTTAGAGGGTTTTTTTAACGAATATTGTGATTACAAATAAAGTTTAATTACGAAACTAATTTGAGTACTACGCTTGAATTCGCGAGACGAATCTAATGAGGGTAATTAAAGCGGCATTAGACGATGGTTACTGTAGCATCACTGTAGCAAAACATAGATTAATTAGGCTCATTAGATTCGTCTCGCGATTTAGAGAGGGGGTCGTGACATAAATTTTGACATTAAATTAATAAAATATGTTTTAAATAGCAAGATTCTCTTTGATGTGATGGGTGCTAAATTTTAGAGGGAGGTTGCCGAACAGGAAAAAGAGGCCGGCAGCCTCTTCCCTGCAAAAGCGACGCCGACGCGTCTCTTCCCCAGTCCACTCCCCGGCCATCCCTCTGTTTACTTTCACCACTCCACTGCACTCCAGTGCACGCGCTCCATCCCCCGCCTCGCTCGCCACCCCGATAAAATCCACCACGAACCGGCCGAAACCCCCGAATCCAACACCAGGAACCCGTCACCACGTACACTCAAATCACATGCGCGCATAGGCCCCCGGCCGCACGTCGCAATCACCACCATGCCGCGGCTGCTTGTCTGCCTCCTCGCCCTCTTGCTCGCCGCCGCGGCGCGGCGGCCGTGGTCCGCCTCGGCGGCCGCGAGGCCGGCGGCGAAGCCTCGGGCGTTCCCGCTGCGGGCGCGGCAGGTGCCGGCGGGGGCGCTACCGCGGCCGCCGAGCAAGCTGCGGTTCCACCACAACGTCAGCCTCACCGTCTCGCTCGCCGTCGGCACGCCGCCGCAGAACGTCACCATGGTGCTCGACACCGGCAGCGAGCTCTCGTGGCTCCTCTGCGCGCCGGGCCGCCAGGGAATCGCCCCCGCCGCCTGGACCTCGTCGTTCCGGCCCAGGGCCTCGGCGAGCTTCTCGTCCGTGCCCTGCGGCTCCAAGCAGTGCAGCTCCCGTGACCTCCCCGCGCCGCCGTCCTGCGACGCGGCCTCGCGGCAGTGCCGCGTGTCGCTGTCCTACGCGGACGGGTCCACCTCCGACGGCGCGCTCGCCACCGACGTCTTCCGCGTCGGCGACGCGCCGCCGCTGCGGTCCGCGTTCGGGTGCATGGCCAGCGCGTACGACTCCTCCCCCGACGCCGTCGCCACGGCCGGGCTGCTGGGCATGAACCGCGGCGCCCTCTCCTTCGTGTCGCAGGCCAGCACGCGCCGCTTCTCGTACTGCATCTCCGACCGCGACGACGCCGGCGTGCTGCTGCTGGGCCACAGCGACCTCCCCTTCCTGCCGCTCAACTACACGCCCCTGTACCAGCCGACGCTGCCGCTCCCCTACTTCGACCGCGTCGCCTACTCCGTCCAGCTCCTCGGCATCCGCGTCGGCGGCAAGCCTCTGCCCATCCCGGCGTCGGTGCTCGCGCCGGACCACACCGGCGCGGGCCAGACCATGGTGGACTCCGGCACGCAGTTCACCTTCCTCCTCGGGGACGCCTACTCCGCGCTGAAAGCAGAGTTCTTGAGACAGACCCGGCCCGTCCTCCCGGCGCTCAACGACCCAAACTTCGCGTTCCAAGAAGCGTTCGACACCTGCTTCCGCGTGCCCGCCGGGCGGCCACCGCCGTCGGCGAGGCTCCCGGCCGTGACGCTGCTGTTCAAGGGCGCGGAGATGGTGGTGTCGGGGGACAGGCTGCTGTACAAGGTCCCCGGCGAGCGGCGCGGGGGCGACGGCGTGTGGTGCCTCACGTTCGGGAACGCGGACATGGTGCCCCTGACGGCGTACGTGATCGGGCACCACCACCAGATGAACGTGTGGGTGGAGTACGACCTGGAGCGCGGCCGTGTCGGGCTCGCGTCCGTCAAGTGCGACGTCGCCAGCGAGCGCCTCGGCCTCATGCTGTGACGCTGCTTTGGGAACGCCTGTAACCTTAACCAACCAAACGCATCTCGGTTTGGACTTGTTCATCAGCACCGGGCGCTTCCGCACTGGTGCTGCGTTTGTCATGTACAGTTCGTAGTTTAAATTGAGTGTGCGATGTGGTGTGTTTTCTCTTTGTTTCACTGAGCTTGTAGGGTTTTGTATGTAAAGAACTAAAGATCGACTTGTAAGTGGTGTATTACTGACGCCCTGAAGCCTCAGAACGTCTGATGCAGCATCCGAGCATCAGATGCTTCCTCCAAATTAGCCTGGTGTTACCAGTGAAGCAACTATTTGCAGACTGCTAACGCAAACGAGAAACGTGACCCTGGACGTCATCAGATTGTTCGCTGGTGGCAAGGAACGCCAGTGGCGATCGGGCATGTGTTGACGGTCGTTAAGTACCAACTTCGACCGCCAATATTCCTACACATAAAGGAGAATTAGCATTTCTTATACGCATATTTATTTCAACTAATAAATTTCCACGAGTTTTGGATGATTTATGAGTGCAGGAGTATTTCTGGAGAAAATGGGCCTCTGTGAGAGAAATCACAGGCCGGCCGGCCTACATCCCAGGCCGGCCGGCCACGACCAGTGGCCACAGCCTGCAGGCCTCCACCAGTGGGCCACGAGAAGCCCACAAAACCAGAATATTGAAGCCCAACTCGAACTTAATGAAGACTTTCTAGAAGATGGGCTACAATGGGCCTAAACTTGGCTCTTACTCCAGTTCTGCCGACCCCAGGAGAAAACCGACCTCGGGACCGACTTTATGGAGCAATCTGGAGCGTCCACACGGAAGGCGGTGGCCAACCGCCACAATGTGTGGCCGGCCGGCCTGCCACCTAGGCCGGCCGGCCTACCTTGGCGGCCAATCCTCCTCAACCGCCTCTCACTTGCTCTATTTAATCCCCCCTCTCATTTGGGGCTATAAATAGAGGGGTGCTCGGCCGGTTAGAACACACACCAAGAGAGAAATCACTCCTTTGCATTAGATGTAGTCTCCAAGCTCTAGTGGAGTTAGGTTTAGAGTAGAGCTACTCTAGTTCCCAAGTCCTCTTGGAGATTTTGGTATGGCTTGTATCACTTTCTCTTTTTGCGACTTTATTCTATTTAATAATATTATTCTTTTCATATAGTCTAGCTTTGGTTAAGCGTTCCTTGTTTGGTTGTGGACCCTTGACTTGCCTATGTGATAGAGTAATCATAATCTTCTTATATAGTGCTAGTGTGATATTCATATGCCTGTTATGTGGGTATCGCCTAGAGGGCTGGCAGTACGGACATAATTGCCGTATTGTCACGTGTCCTAGAACATAGTATACCGTGCCATGTTTATACTTAGGTTTACATGCATTTGCATATTCAAGCATAGGTCCAATGATCTTTAGGATTATGCTCTAGATCCGTATCATCGCCTAGGGCATTTAGAGTAATGTTTTAGCAATGCAAGCATGGTGCTTGGATTGGTAGAATACATTGGATGCCTCGTGCCCCACGGATTGTTTGAGGTAGACGGTAGGTGGTGACAGCCCTGTCCGTCCTCGGTATCCCTCCACGTTCGGGTACGGCGTAGAACTGTAGACCGGAGTCGCCTGGCAGACCAGGGGTAAGCCGGTGCCCAATTTGCTTGAGTGCATATGCCTAAACCTTAGTTGTGTGCATGCATGTGTATGTTGTATACTATGCGACTGTATAATGAAGTACATCAGGAACTTAGCTCTTTTCTTTGTTCTTTCTCCACTTGGCTTTGGATGTATATTCGAGTTGATCCTTTTCTTGTGTGTCACACTACTCATATATTATTGTTTAGCTATGCATGGACTTGGATTCATTTAAATGTAGACATTAACTATGAGCACAGTACTCTCTTAACCATCGTCTTCCTTGTGAAAAAAATATAAATTACGATACCTTGGAATACTCCCGGGTGAAATGCTACAACGGTATTCTCCGTGCGCTTGCGGATTTATCTGTGATCGTTAAGAAATACCAACAGCATGTGACGATGCCACCTCCGCCTTCTGTAGCTTGAGCCTGAGAGCTTCTGGAACGTTTTGGTCCGGGAAACAGAACAATGGACGAGGCACAAGAGAATGTTCAGGAGGACATGTGTCTGCCTTTCTCAGTTCCTCTGTTGCCGACACGAGGTGGTGCTAAAGAAGGCGACCGACACGGGCTTGTTGTCGTGAGTATAATACAAGAAGGTTCTTCTAATATGCTCCGTACTTATGTATGATTAAAGATGCAGACATACCATAATTCTCCTTTCTTCCTCTTTGCCTTGTTCGAATTGAAAATCAGCAAAGCTGCATCGAGCGTTACAAACGAGCGCTTTGTGCCATTTAATATTAGGAGTCGTATGCTAACAAAGGTATACGAGCAGTGAGCTGTAAGTTTAGCACAATGAACCATGCAATCTCATTGGGGGCAACAGAGTTCCCTCTGCGTCAGGGAGCAGGGATCCATGGAAATGCCGGTACTAGAACTCTGTAAGTTTCGAGATGTGCCAGTGCTATCCCATGGGGCAAAGCGAAGGATCATTCTAACCGCAGCAGATGCTGGTTTGAGTACAACGTCAAGAAGCACCGACAAAGCAACCTCAAGGCTATGCTCTTAAGTTCTGAAGAAATGGACGGATACTGATTTCTGACGGAAATCCTGGCCCGAGCACAACCAAGTTAGGCCTTCGCAGAAGTTGCAGAATTGTCAATATTTCCTTCCCTTTGAGCTGCTTTCCGGTGTATTTGGCTGGCCAAGTTCTAAGAAGAAACGCGCTAGTACATCAATGATAGTCCCAGGGGCTACCAAGTACTTCCATACACAAGTGAATACCATATAACCATAAAAAGAGAGATTTAGATAGATACAATTTAAGAGTACAACAAGATTGGCTCGCAGGCCAAGAGGACTAACATGATTAACTACTAAATGAACGATCTAACTTGACGATCCAGCGGAAGACTCGTGATACTATTCCACAGGCAACTTGAGTGTAGGAGACGAAACCCTCTACTTGACGAGTCAATAACATACCAGTATACCACAGGCCGAATTTTTTGCTCATATCACGTTTTCAGCTGATTTCTTGCTATGTTTGGTCACGGATCGACCGTAGCATATGATGCATAGTTGTTTCTTTCAGACCGAAGCCCACGACAGTCTTTCAAAAAAAAAAATGCCCACGACAGTCTTGGCTCAACTTCCTCCGGCAAAGACCTACCCCTCCTGCAATTGCAAGGCCGAAGCGGTCGAGTCCACGCTAGTTCAGAGGTCCCTGCCACAACCTCAGCTACCACGACAGCGGCAGGCACGGGCTGAGAAAGCACCACGCTGCCGGACGTTCACGCGTTACCGATGCCCACTTCCGCCACGGCGATCAGCACCCAGGTGCTCTTTTTGCCCGTCAAACACCAGCGAGCCAGCTGCGAAATGAACCAATTCCCTCGCGACGCTACTTTGCTGCTTTTGTCCATGCCTGCCGTTATCGGGAATGCACTATGGTGTTGCTGGGCGATCCCCGCATCCTTCCCGTGCTCAGCCACCCAAACTTCGCGTTCCGAGAAGCGTTTGACACGCTTCCGCGTGCCCACGGGGCACCCGCCACCGTCGGCGAGGGTCAAGGCCGTGACGCTGATGTTCAGGGGACAAGTTGTAAAAGGTCTCCGGCAAGCGACGCGGGGGCGACGGCTTATGTGAAATGAGAGAGTAGACAAGAGGAGGGCGGCTTCAACACTTCCCCTCGTAGAGGCTCCACATACCATGTTAAGTTGCACATGCACCAACCAAGTCACTAAAAAATCTAAGCTGGTGAAAAATAATAGGCAATTCATTTATGATTTAACATGAAAAATGTTAGAACACGAAGGAGAAAGAAAAGAGAGAGATAAAAAAAGCAAGGATACCAGACAAATCGTCTCTACCATTGCCAATACATATACCTTACAGGTCATATGTATTTGATCATCTCAATGTGAAAACATGGAATTATGCTCTAGCAAGAATACGCATCATCTTTTTTTAGTAAACAAGTACGGATTATCTTCTTAATGAGCTTGTCCGGTAGGCTTCAATGACTCTGCTGATTGTCTCCATGCTATCATAGTGCGTGAATGTCCAAACAATAGTTGTCACGTGAATGGCTAAGAGGCTATAGTGTTTTCTAGCATCACCTTTCCGGAATCTCCTGCATATCATCTACCGGAATAGGAATCGGGGACTTGGATGCAAGATTTAGATGTTTGACCATCAACAAGTTTCAGTGTGTATCAACCGCATCATTCACTCTGTTAGAGAAAGCACGTGGAGCCTCATGGCCGATGACATCATATTCGTCCCACTCATCACATGCCTTAGTCAATACCGGCCTGTTCGGCAGGCTGTTTTACTGTAGCGACTGCGGAAGAAATAACTGAAATAACTGCGAACACTGTAGCGGCTGATAAGTAGTAGGCTGGGCGAACAAGCTGTACATTTTTCTCAATCATAGGGGATATAGCATCATATACCTTATGCATGGTGCGGATAACGCCCTAATTACTAGATCATGCAATCTAAGGTTGAATATTTTTAAATCATCTAGAGCAATTATTCATCGAACAAATATCAATTCTATATTGTATCGAAGGTTTAGTATAAGCAAGAATTGTACAAAAATGAAGCATGCCATTATCTTTATAATTTTTTGTAACGATAGAGATATACTCTATTTCGTTTTTTGCGAATGTGATATACTCTATTTCTATTTCCTTACTATTCACTAGTATATATAAGTTTTGTGGTTCTCGCACCATCTTTTGATCAAAACTGTATACTTTTTTCACTTCAATAGAGATGCTTTGTAACTAATTTGTGCAATGATGCATTCTCTTATGCAATATACATCACTATATGTGTAAGATCCTCTGCTACCATGCATATCTATTTATGGGCTTAATATTGGAACTACATAGGGTGGACAAGTGTGCCGTTTTCAAAGTTTTGAAAAACAATATCTAGATCTTGGGATATTTCATAATTTGCTCGATAACCTTTTGAATACTTTCATATTGGAAGAACAAAATTTGTCATGAATACTAACGCTCGTGTCGTGTTGAGCCAGAGACTCTGATTCGAAGGACTGAGTCCACAACATGGATACAATCAATTGAGAGAATACTCTAAAATGTTCTCTATAAATTTGACACAAATTGTTGTAAGCATGCACACATATCCTAAATTCCCACAAATGGCATGTCAGATATTAAAATTACCAAAGTCACCACAATATCATCATTCATTTCATCTATCACAAAAATGTAAAAACAGTTGTAAATATGAGTGCCTGCTCTTTACTGATGTATAGGTTCTAGTGTTGTACCACAGGTAATTAACCAAGCTACAAGTCTGGAAATGTTGCTAAAGATATTGTAAGTTTTATAGCATGTTCAAGACGTACACTGAAGTTTTGAAAATTGAAATGTGCAACCCCATAGAGTGAAGAAGGACAATTTCAGCTAGTGCAATTTCCGTTTGAAAGCGAGGCTATGGTCTACAGTACGTTGCGAAAAGATGGGAGCGAATTCGAAATCCTACCCCAGGCCAGGCTATCCGCACCTGGAGAAGGTGACACATCGTTCGGTCATAGCTGATCCGTGCTGAATTCTTATTTTTTTTTTCCGGATGTTCTGGTATACTAGCAAATATGATACTCTACGTAAATTTGCCCGAACAACAGATGAGTGACAAACTTTTCTTTTCTGCGCAGATTTGCTCTGGAATTGAGTAGGAGTATTTTTCAGCTGGTTCCTGATCATGTTTCGACGTTTCGTCAGAAATCCTGCACGGCCCCGGCCGTCGCGTCCACGCAAGTTCAGACGTCCCTGCCGCAACCGACGACGCACGGGCACGGCGCAACGCGGCCGGACGTCCACGGACTACCAACCCCATCACACAGCCCGTCGCTGCCACGGCGATCACTGCACATGCGCTCTTTTCCGCGGTCAAACTCAAACACAGCAGCTTGCCCGTAGGAGTAAACTGCGAAGCAAACCAATTCACTCGCTGCGCGGCTGCCTCCCCTCCCTTTACTCCGCCCCTTTCCCGCGAGCAGGACGAGCTCCCCTCCCGACGCCGCGCGGGCGTCCTCCCCCGTAATGCCCTCCCGCCGCGCCGGGGCGGAGGAGGAGCACTAGGCCGCGCCGGACGGCGGCGGCGGCTCGGATGGGGCGGCCGGGGTACGTGACGGTGCCAATACTCTCCGTGCTCGCCGCGATCGGGTACGTCTACTACACGACGGTGTTCCTGGCGATCCCCGCGTGGCTGGGGCTCACCACGGCCGCCGGGGTCGCCAACGCCGCGGCCTTCACCGCGCTGGCCGCTGCCTGCGTCGCCACCTACGCCGTCGCCGTGTCGCGCGACCCGGGCCGCGTGCCGGCGGCCTTCGTGCCAGACGTCGAGGACGCCGACCGCCCCATCCACGAGATCAAGCGCAAGGTAATTGTGGTCCCTGCCTCGCTCCTCCTCCGTCATGGACCACTCCAGATCTCGCAGGCCCCCGCCGTGTCGGGCTGTGAAGTTTAGATCTCTGAGTAGAGTGGTAGTTACATGCTGCACAATCAGTGACTTGACTGTCAAAATGGATCCTGGCCTTAGGTGTCTAACATTGCCTACGAGCAAGATCTAGCTAGTTGGTGGTTCCATGCGTGGGTCTGGATTGTTGGAGTGTCTTTGGGTGAGCGAACCAGGAAGCATTCAAGTCTTTATTATGGATCCTTGCTCTCACCAGTTATAACTTGAGTATAACTCATCAGTTTTGTGCAGAGCATTCAAGTTGTGGATCCTGTATTCACCAGCTGCTTATCCTTGGCGCTATGAATTATGAACTTTATATCTAAGCTTCAACTCGTGGAACCATCCTGTAGGCAGAATATGTCGATGAAGAATCAGAACATTTGCATTAGTGTAACCAACACATTGTTCCAGCTGTATGTATTTCATAAGGAAAAAATGGCATACTGATCACCTAAGCCAAAAATACGGTAAGCCCGGATCCGGAAAATAAATTCTTTCCTGGACCAGAGGAATTAATTATTGCCAATTAGGCCTGGCACAGAGCTCATCCTGCTGAATAATCATGGTTATGTTTGATTTGGTTGCCCATATGGGACATGGGAAGATAATTCAGTGAACAGTTGTTTTCTATTGCTTTCTTTGATGTTTCTGTGGCTTTAAATATTGTGCTACTTGATACTAATGAACAGACAAGGTCTGGTGGGGGGATTTATGGACTGATTGCCCAATTAACCGCCAATTTTTGGCCCTCTATCTTTGCTTTCTTTCTTTCTTTTTTTTTGGCGTCGTTATATACCTGGAGCACAAAAAAAGTAACCAACAGTGTATTTGTTTAGTATTCACATGCATTTTCTGGTGTAGCAGTTTTTTTCGGAACGTCAACAATGGGAATGATCTTTGTTATTTTAATAAATTAGTTGCAAAGCTGGATTATCGTCATTGTAATACAGGAGAAACTGCAATCTGCTCCTTTGCACTTGAATGTACCTTTCTTTATCTGCTGTATGCCCAAATCCTCTTATAATTTTAATGTTATTATCATTTCAGGGTGGTGATTTGAGGTATTGCCAGAAGTGTTCCCATTATAAGCCTCCTCGTGCGCACCATTGCCGTGTCTGCAAAAGATGTGTTCTGAGAATGGTACTGACCAATACTAATGGTGCAACTCCAGGTTTTTCCTATCAGTGATTCCAATTCGCATCGATCAACTTTTATTTCTTGGCAGGACCACCACTGTATATGGATCAATAACTGTGTTGGGCATGAGAACTACAAAATCTTCCTAGTCTTCGTTCTATATGCTGTGATTGCAAGCCTCTATTCTATGGTACTTCCTTTTCCTTTATTTTCTTGAGGAATGGAATCTTCTCAAAAGATTGAGTATGAAATTATTCATGTTTACATCAGGTTCTGATTATAGGGGGTGCCATGCATAGTTTGCCGAAGGATGAACAAACAGGCAGTGATTCTTCTAGAACCTCTATTGTAAGTACCTGCGTTAGAGCATTCAGCTACCAGCATATCAAATTCAGAATTCTTTGCTGGAGTTCCGCTTAAATTAAATAAGTAACGCAAGTGTTTTAACCTGTACAGATAATTTGTGGCATTCTTCTGTGTCCATTAGCTTTGGCGTTGATGGTCCTCTTGGGTTGGCATGTTTACCTCATTTTACACAATAAAACTACTATCGAGGTTTGGAAAATTGGATAAGCTATCTTTGTGGATATTTCTTTTTAGATTTTAAATGATGTTAGTTATTGTTGGTGGTTTATAGTACCATGAAGGAGTTAGAGCCATGTGGTTGGCTGAAAAATCTGGAAATCTTTACCATCATCCTTATGACCTTGGATACTATGAAAATCTTGTTTCGGTAAGAATTCTTTTCATTGCTTCAATTTTAATCTTTCAGAATTGTAATGGCATAAAATATGCTTTTGCAGTTGAAATGGCACACGCTTGACAGAAATAACATTCATGTGTGCCCGTGGTCTGGATTTTCTATTTTCCTATTAAAGAGGGCTGTCAAATGTCCAGATCATAATTGCTATTGTAGCCTTCTATTTGACATGATTTATGTCGATTTTCATATTAGCTGGATTTCCATATAAAGATCATTTTATGAATATATTATCCTCACCTTCGAACATTCCATTATTTTTCTTAAACAGGTGCTAGGTTCTAACATATTCTGCTGGCTCTGCCCAACATCAAGGAACATGGGAAATGGTATTCGCTTCCGCACATCATACGATATTCCGCTGTCGTCACCACCAATGTGAGGCACATCAGACAGTGGTGATCATGTTAGATATATGCTAATTTGCAAACGAACCACGCCCACACGAAGTGCTAATGTGCTATTCTTCACAATTTTGATTTTAACTTCAAACAAGTGCACTTTTTTTCATCCTTGAACATGGGATCTGCACTGAGTGTGCTACACAGAGTCCAATGTGTTCAGGCAGGATTCTGCAAGATACAGATCTTCAGGATCGTTTCCCAGTGCCTTCCGAGGTCCTATTTAGGAATGCTGACTTAGGTTTTCATCTCCTTTTTCCTGTTTAGAAATCTAGAGTGAGCTGTACTAGTACTACCAAAGAAGGAAGTCTGAACTCAAGGCTGTTGTAAAGTTTATGCCCATACTGTTTTCATTATTCTCTAGGTCCTATTTAGGTATTGCTATGTCGGATCATAGTCACCATTCAACTCAGATTGGTTGTATAGTGGAGCATATGTCAATAGTTCTGTTGCACATTACTACGTATGTACAACTCCACCTGATTGTTTAGAGACTCGGTCAGCTGTGGGTATTGTAGCAATGGTGATTAAATTTGGAGTTTCTATTGAGAACGACCTTCATGCTGCGGCACCAGTTCCTGCTACGCGGCCTTGCCTGGATAAACAATGGATTCCATATTTCCATAACTCCTCAGTCCTCACTATTAGAAACTTTGGGAAGGAGCCTGCAGCGTCTGAACCTCCTTGCATTGGCTGAATGCTGCGGCGGAACCAGAATAGTGTGCCGAGGCACTCGGCCGCAGACCGTGAAGCAGTTCTTCGGTTGACCTGCAGTGCATGCCTTTGACAGTAGGGGAGTGGAGACCCTTAAATTTGTACGCAGATCGTTCAGAAATTTCGACAGTTCCAATACTATGGAAAATTCGTCTGTAAACGATTGAAAGTTGAACAGAGAGAAGCTACAGAGCAGCAGAGAAGAAGTTTTGAATTTTTTCTCTGATTCATTATTGTATCTCTGCATGTCATTATTCAGTTCTTTGTTATATTTCAAGACTCCATACTCATTATTCTCTAGGCTAAAGCTCGTCAGTAGTAAACAACTACTTAGCCTTCTTCCCCTTGCCTTTCTTTGCCTCTAATTTTGCTTGCACACGGGCGGCTGCCACTGCTTTTGCCTCTTCCCGTTTCCTCTTTCCTTCCTCTTTCGCTGCTGCAGCTACCTCCCTCTGCTGCTTCAACTCCCTGCTCAGGAAAGCCCTTCAGCTTAAATACTAATATCTTTCCACTCTAGCAAGTGTCGTCACAGACTCGTACAAAAAATATTAGCACTTGCAAACGTGAATTTATGGACGATATTGTAGATATTCCGCAGCTTAAAAAAATGGAATTCTAAATTGACCGTGAGCTTTAAAAAATGGAATTCTTACTCTAGCCTAGCTTTCTCTTCAGATACGCTTTCGAGGCTTGAACCTTTCCTAGGCCTGCATTCCACTAACTCCACCTCAAAAATGAGAGTTGCACTGCAAGAAACAATATGCTTCTGTCATCTTTGGATTAGAAATTCCAAAAACTTGGATCTTAGTATCACAAGTTCAAGCATACTCAGGTGGTATCTCTGGAGGTGAACCCGCAGCTCCGTATGCATATTCCGGCTTACAGGTGACTTTTGCAACCTCCCCAACCTTCAACAGTCCGTTATAACAAAAATTAGCAAAAGAATAATTAAGAACCAATCATGCTCCATTAAAAATTAAAAATAACTGACAAGTATTCACCTTCATAGTTCTTACAACTATATCCCATGCTTTAATGACGGTTCCCTCTCCAATTTCAAATGAGAAAACAGAGTTATCTTCGTGAGTAGTATCGAAAATCTCGCCATTCTCAGCAAGCGTACCTTCATAATGAACTGAGCACAAGTATAAACTGTTACGATTGTATAGTGCAAGTGTCCAACTAATGATAAACTGCAGTACTTATTGTCATGAACTGCCAATCTAGTAGCATTTCAGTCTTATATCAAGCAACCACACTGCCTTTGGAAGACATATTCAAGGCTGTTTCTGTAGCATTTCAGTGTTATCAACAGCCAAACATGCTTGGGTTTGGCATCACTGAACATTACTTGACTCAGGCTGCACCTATAACTGTTCCTGAAGACGAGTAATTGCAAATAGTAATCTTTGATTGGTGCAAGATGGCAAGATATAGATCAATACCATCAACAAGGGGAAGGTTATCTGAAGGTGAAGCAGCATCAGCCTTTGCTTTCGTTATCACTGTCTTAAGAACACCTCCATCCCCAGTTAAATCTACGGTGTCAGCCATGTTCAGTTTTGAACCTGAAATGGAGTAAACTGAGTATTAGATTACCCTACCATGACTATATAGCACCTTCAAATAACAAAAGCACACTGTTCTGGAGACAAAGGTGAACAGTAACGTTTTCATCGACCTCATATCCAGTGCTTATTCAGTTTTACTTCTTCTGTGTGCTTTTTAGTACTACAGAAAGGAGTATAACCCTAAGAAAAAAACACATCGGGAAAAATAAGGCACGCCCCCAGTTCAGGATTCAGGGTGCATGCATACTGCGTGAAGTGGGGATCTTCAGGCGCAACATAGAGTGTGCCCCAGGTGACGCGATTACCTTGATTTTCTTCGGTGGAAGAGCAGATTGACCTGTGCTTATGCAGTTCTGCACTTCTGCTGCTGCTGCTTCTTCTCCCGTTGCAAGCTGCTCGCCCTGCTCTGCTGGAGAAGAGGTTGACGAGACTACTGCGGCAAGCATCTGTCGTTATATCCTTCGTTGCTTGCCACGCACACAGGCCAAGCAACACCTGTAGGCCGGCCTTCAGCAGTGACGATTCCGTTTTCCTCTTTTGCTCAGGTACAAAATTCGTGGGCAAAGTTCGTGTCAAGACGACAGACGGTTTGGGTTGATGAGGTGCCTGGGTAGGTGTAAAGCTATAAACAGCATTGTGGAGCATGACGTTCCTCATACGGTTCTGAAGCTCAGCTCGGACCATCTTGTGCTTTACTCCCGTAGCTTGAAACGGTTTGACAATGTTCTCACTGACATATTCTTTACGATTTTTAAAATTCCTTTTTATCAACGAATGCAGGCGAGAGGCGTCAATTTTCAAACAAGTAATAGTAGTTTTTTTTTCTTTCTCGCAAACATGAACCAAAATGGTATCGATGGTCTTAACCAAAAATATTCGGGGATTCAGTATAAGATGATCTGCAACTGATGTACTACTAGTACATTTTGGATATGGATTGCACTGTCCCAATGGACTGGCTTTGGCGGGACAGACACTCCAGAGGCGCCCCAGAAGCCGTATGCGGCCGGCCGCGCTGTGCTCTGCGGGCGGGCGTGCATCGAGACAGTGCGCGAGGTGGGGGTCCTGTGTCGTGCATCCCCTGTTGGCTTACACCCGGTTGCCTTCAAGGACTAGTAGGACTGGATAGGATCGCAGGACCACCGCGCGCCGGTGCTCTGATCCTGCGAGCGCTCGTAGCGTGGCATGGCAGCGGCGAGCATGTTCCGGGTCCTGGCATCTTCCCTGGGCATAGATGATGGGCGTGGAGAAATGCAGCTCTCCTAGTACGTAAGGAGAGCACGCTGAGGAGAAAGAATGGGCAGGAGAATGAATGTGACAGAAATCAAATTTCTGCTGGTGATTGACAGTGTTCGTGTCATCGTGTATATCATCGGTACGAGCCGGCCAATGTACAGAGGTCGTCGTAGTCTGCTCGTAGATGAATACGACTGGCGACTCTTGTCTGGGAGGCTTGCTTGCAAGCTACGTACACTGCGCTCCGAAATTGGTCCAAGCGGGGGAGGGGATTTTTACTAGTGATGGCGTGCAATCCACAGTGTGGACGCTCAGATACGGAGGCGTCGTTTGGGGAGGAGTAAATTATATGATGCGTACTTCCTCCGTCCGTAAATATAAAGATTCGGCGACTTTCAGCTAACTCATTTGACCACTCGTCTTATTCAAAAAAATTATGCAATTATTATTAATTTTATTATGACGTGTTTTATCACTAAATACACTTTAAGTATGGCTTATTTGTTTTTGTATTTTCACAAATTTTTTAAATAAGACGAATGGTCAAACGAGTTAACTGAAAGTCAACGAATGCTTATATTTATGGACGGAGGAAGTAAGCAGACTCGGGCCTCGGGAGTGCGCAACCAGAATGGTCTCGCAGACTCGTCGTAACTCAAGTTATTACAGGTAAAACTAGACAGGTAACACCACCATATCAAACCAAGTATAGTACAACATCCTGTAGTGGTTACAATAACAACTCGAAGCCATCCAGATTCAGCGGCGAAATGGGTGATCGGACACTCGAGGGCCAATGTTCAGGCTGCTTTTCAGCGCTTCACGGATTTTTACAGAAACAAATTGTAAAGAAAGAGCTGAGCAACAGTCCAAAAGTACAGTCTCTTCGCACTCCAATGAGGCATCCAGGAGCCAAAACACGGATCGAGGAGCAACGGAGCTGCACCAGCAGGGAGCTAGGAGTTCCTGCCATTTGATTAATCGAGTTTCTCTAATATCACTCAACAAAGTGCACAATGCAGCGATCATCAAGAAACCTGCACAAGTGAGTTATACGCTCTGCTCCGAAGAAGCAAAAGAGGAAAATAATACAAGAGGAAAGGGGGGAAAACTTCTTTTTACACAGTTCTAGGAGTAGTTGCTAAAGGAGGCGGCGATCCACCAGCTGCTTCCTGATCTGCTTCTCCGGCACCGTGCGGCATGCATTGCGGCCGCCGGCCCGGCAAATCAGGCGTAGTCGCGCCAGCACGCGAGCATCGTGACGCAGCGGCGCATGATGTAGAACCGCGCGCGCTGCTCCTTGACGAGCCGCGCGCACCGCCGGGAGAAGGACCGACTGCTCTTGCCGCCGCCGCGGTCGGCCCCCTTGCTGCCGCTCCTCTTCCGGAACAGCCCGCACGACTTATCCTCCGCCGCTAAAACTTCCATATATGGACGCCGGCCGGCCGGATGACCTCGTGTTCTGCTCTCTCCAGGAGAGAAGGGGGAGAAAATAATGGGCTGGCGGAGTGAGGTGAGATTTGAGAAGCTCCACTTTGGGAAGGACACAAAGCTGGTGTTATATAGTGGAGCTTGTGTAGGGCCATACCGTCCGAAGAAAGGACCCACTTGATTTCTTTTTTTAAAAAAAAGTGTATGCAGGGTTTTCGCTGTTCGAAGCTCACACTCGTCTAGTAAAATGTTCAGAACTGCGGTGAACCCCAATGAACCCTACTCTCTCGCCCCGTGCAAGATCAAAGCGTGTCAGGCGTGGGGACAAATTTTCTCAAGCGCACCTTCCAAATTTTTTCCGTCCGAGAACTTGGATTTGGCAGCAAGCTGTTGGAGAAATGACAAGAGAGGCGGGCAGCAGACTTTGGTTATAACCAACAAAACTTTCAATCAAGTATAGTGATCGCAGCAGAAGTTGAACAGAAAATTTGACTAGTGAAGCGGACCAACACATATTCAAACACGCATTAGATTGGCCGCCATCCCTCCCAACGCGCGCATGCACATGGAGACGCACGGGCAGTGCAGGGAACTGCAGAGCGTGCTGATGCCCCGTCCGTCCCCCGTGGGCTGTGCGTGCGTCTGCGTGAGGTCAAAATCTTCAGGAGCCCGAAAACTTTAGCTCGAAATGGTAAAGCGATGTACCGTCGACCAGTTCCCACCGCCGCCCGTGCACGCCGTCGTCTGTTCTTCCTTCCCCGTTGCGCGATGAACTCGCATATCACCGCGGCCGTACGTACGTGGGGTGGGGGCGCCCAAGTGTAGGTAGGGCTCGCTCGGTACACCCCAGAGAGAGAGAGAGAGAGATGGAGGCCACAGAGTGGGTTGCTGCGCTGTGCGGGAGTGATGCATGGCGCGGTCAGCAGCGCCAGCTTTACACTGTAGCGCGCGAACCGAGCTGGCACGGCAGCGAGGCGGCAGGCAGGCTGCATGCCGCGGTGGTGGACCGGCGCCGAGGGGTTTACAATTAGACTTTATTTAATACCAACCTCCATTTCGTTTTACTTGTCACTGGCTAGTTACTGTAGCAACTTTGACCGACCGTCTTTTTCTACAAATTCGTCGCGATGCCTAAAACTTTCTTATCAATAGAATTATCACTAAACATATTTTGACAACATTGCACACTTTGATGTATTCATCAAAATTTTGTAGAAAAAAACGGTCGGTCAAAGTTGCTACAGTAACTAGCCAGTGACAAGTAAAACGAAATGGAGGTTGGTACTCCTAAATCGCAAGATTCTTTAACACTAAATTTAGTCCCAGGTGATCCAAACACCACCTGAGCTGAGCTCCCGCCCGTCCGCGCTCGGCTACTGAAGGACCGAGAAGGCGACCAGAGGGGGGTGAATGGGAGCCGATAAAAATTCTTCGAAAGAATTCGGCCTATGTCCCGACCCGCCTCAAGATTGATCACCAAGATCACACACATACATGAAGAGTGTTGTGCTGACCCTAGGAATGATCAAGAATGATGTAGGAACACTTGCGGAAGCAAAACAAACAAACACACACTCCACGAGATGAACCGATGAAAATCCAACCGAGACCTTCCACCGGATAGTCCGGTAATCTGTCGGATACTCCGGTATCGGATACTCCGGTGAGGTGTCGGATACTCCGGTCGGATACCAGGTTCGGATACTCCGGTAGGGTGCCGGATACTCCGGTAGGTATCAGGTCCGGATACTCCGGTAATGTGTCGGATAGTCCGGTCGGGTACCAGGTCCGGATACTCCGGTACTCGGTCGGATACTCCGGTAGGCGATGAACAGCAAGAACAAAAACGCGCGACCGGTTGCTCCAAAATCCGAAACCCAATCAAACGACCTTCAAAAATCACCAAACTTGAACCCTAGGTGCGTGACAAGATTGGGAACCTCATCCAAGTGGATCCATACCAAAAACCCAACCAAATCCCCTCGAATTTCAGATCACGTGCAAGAACAAGGGTTTGGTCAAACTTGGACGAAATCCACAAATTCGAGATGCTTGTGGGGAGATCTTGTGCAAGATCAATCAAGGCATGTTCCCACACGTCCTAGCTTCGAATCCATCCAAGAAAACCGACCCAAATCGCAGCCAAAAGGAAGATCGAAAAATCACCCGAAAATAGCTCCGAAAATGGGGAAAAAGATGAATTCGGGAATAAGATGGGGAGGAAGAACAAGAGCACGAGATTGATTCAAACAACCATCATTCCATTGATTCAATCACGAGATTCATAGGTACATGGCTAGGGCGCCGCCCTCTTCCTCCCTCTCTTGTTGAAAGTTGAAGATACAAGCTCTCACCTTGTTCCCTCATCTCTCATCTCTCTCTAGCTCTTCCCTAGCTAGTCCTATCCCTAGATGCAAATGACTTGGTCCCTCAAGGCTCAAGGTGGCCAGCCAACTCCACCTCCCTATATGGGCACTTTCTCTTTCCCAACATACCCCTAAGGTATTACATACTCCCACCTACCACTAGGGGCAAAATCGTCCAAATCTTTTTCCTTCGCCCGAATGCCATCGGGCCCTTCACGACTTCGCTTCGCCTCGACGCAACCTTCGCGATGGTGCCACGTACACCACCATGCGCCGCCGCCGGTTTTGAGGCCCAAACCGGGAAACCGTCCGCCCGCCGGTTTTGAGGCATAAACCGGGAAACCACCTCGATGTCGACGCGTGTCACCTCGTCCCGCGAACCTTGCCGTCAAGTCTTCTCGTCCCAGCCCGTCGGGACCCTTCACTTGACTCGGCCTCTCGTTCGCCTCTTGACTTGGTCAACCCGCCGTCTTCATCACCTCCACGGTTTTGAGGCTAAACCGCGAAACCCTCCGTGCTTCTTGTCCGCCACGTGTACGGTGTGGATCACCCTTGACCTCACCCGGCCTCTCGACCGCCCGGACCCAAGCCTCCCGCTTGTTCCTCCCGATCCTCTCGCCGTTGACCATCAAGTTGACTCCATTGACCTACACATAATTAGACAAGCAAACACATTTCTCCATCTCCTCCATACTTCTCATCTCCTTCACCAACTCCGGTTAGCCATAAACATAATCAATATACATGCTCATGCAAACCTCAAATCCCGCAATTCAAACCCGAACCTCAAGTTCAACTCAAACTCATTCGTTGTCAATTACTCATCACATTATGAACCATGGCACATCTCAACATGGTTCCTCAATCTCCCCCTTGATGAGTACATTGACAACAACACCAATCTCAAGAATCCAAAGTTTGAAGTGCGAAACCAAGAAAGCTAACTCAATGGTCCAAAACCAAGAAAAATGGAAGCAAATGACCATCGAGTAGCAAAGGATCACAAAAACCAAGAGTTGGCAAAGAAGGCGGTACAAAGTCACAAAGATCCACAAGGACTCAGGAAAAAGTCAGAACAAAAGGGTTTAAAGAAAAACTCCCCCTGAAGTGGTGCAACTTCTCATGCAATGCGAAATGCCCGGATAATCTGGTACTGTGCCGGATACTCCGGCCGTCGGACAGTCCGGTAGGCGACCGGATAGTCCGGTGGGGGGTTTCTGTCCTGAAAACAAGAAATGATGCATTTTCGCCCAAAACTCCCCCAAAAGCATTTCAAAGGTATTTTCTCCCTTGATATCTATCTGAGATGCAAACTTATCGATATTTCTCCCCCTTTGGCAATGAACTCATCAAGATACAAGAGAGCCAAAAATGCAATGCATGAGGTGGGAATCCTACCAAGCTTCAAAAATCATGTCAACAAGCATTTATCATTGCTATGAACAAGCATAGAACCTTGAAGTGTACACGCATGAGCTCACAATTGCACGAAGGTTATAATAGAGAGCATAGCACAAAAGCAAAGAGCTAGACAAGCTAAGCATGAAGATTAAATTGAGCAAGATAGATTCAAATTTGCTATATCATGAAAAGCATGGTCACCACATGTATGATCATCCCTATCCAAGGCAAAACAAGCATTAAGTGAATCCATGAAAACTAGCAAGTGTCAATCTCAACTCAAGTAACAAACATTCGGAAAGATGTGCTTTGACAAACGCTCACATATGCAACAAAGACTCAATTTGATCAAGTGAAGATTGCAAGCTTTTGCTTGTCTTTTATTTTTCATCCTCAAGTAACCTCTTATCCAAGCGGAGGGTCGCACGACTGGTTACGGCAAACACCCCGAGGCTTCAAGGCACCGTATTGGATTTTTAGCATTTTGCACAAAAGATCAAATTGATTTTAGAAATTAGGCACAAGAAGCAAATGAGTATGCCTTTTGGCAAAAGGACATTTGTCCCCCAAAGTCCCATCATGAGCTAAACATTTGCCAAAGTCCATCCCCCAAACAATAAGTTGCCGAAGTCAAGACATTTTCTGAAACTAGCCTTAAAACAAGTCTTGACAAGGATAAAAACAAGCATACACATGGTGAACAAACATAGGCATGCATAGACTATAAGCCTCACAAAAGCCAATTTTCATCTCAAAGTTTAGCTAGCTTGCTCAAATGAAACTATGCCATACTATCTAAAAGAGCCTAAGTTTAAAAGCTTGCTGCTAGCAACCACACAACTTAGCTCAAACTCAATCATAGCAACAATAAATACAAGGAGACATAAAGGTTGAAGCTTCTTCTAAAGATGCATATTGTACATGATGCTTATCTTACAATGCAATGCAAATGCGAGAAAAGTAAGATACGTATTTACAAAGAAGCCAACTCCCCCTCAAACAATGCCATAAGGATAGCAAACACCAAGTTCCCCCCGAAGAAATGCAAAGCGCTCGGCGTCTAGGGGCTTGGTGAGGATATCGGCCAATTGGTTGTGAGTATCAATGTATGTAAGCTCGATGTCCCCCTTTGCAACATGATCTCTCAAGAAGTGGTATCTCACCTCTATGTGTTTGACTCTCCCATGTAGGATTGGGTCTTTGGATAAGCATATGGCACTAGTGTTGTCACAAAAAAGTGGAACACTCTTGAAGGTTAACCCATAGTCCCTCAAAGTGAAAGTCATCCATAGGATTTGGGATAAGCAACTAGCAGCAGCAACATATTCAGCTTCGGTTGTGGATTGGGCTACGCCAGATTGCTTGCGAGAAGACCAACAAACAAGAGAAGACCCAAGAAAATGGCAAGTACCCGAAGTGCTCTTCCGATCAACTCGACACCCAGCAAAATCCGCATCCGAATAACCACAAAGAGAAAGTGTAGATGATGCAGAGTACCAAATGCCGAATTCAAGGGAGTACTTGAGATACCTGAAGATGCGCTTCACCGCTTGACGATGAGACTCCCTTGGTGAAGATTGGAAGCGAGCACAAAGACACACCGCGAAGTGTATGTCGGGCCTTGTCGCCGTGAGGTACAAGAGGGAGCCGATCATGCTTCGGTACTCCCGCTGGTCCACCGCTTCACCATCAAGATCCGGATCGAGCACGGTGGAAGTGGCCATCGGGGTCGACATGGGCTTCGCATCCGACATGTCGAACTTCTTCATCAAGTCCTTCGTGTACTTGGCTTGATGAATGAAGGTACCCTGCTTGCATTGCTTGATTTGAAGACCAAGGAAGTAGGTCAGCTCGCCCATCATGGACATCATGAACTCATTCTCCATCATTGCCTGAAACTTAGACACAAGAGCATGAGATGAACCACCAAAGATGATATCATCCACGTATATCTGAACCAAAAGAAAGTCAGTGCCATGCTTGAGGGTAAACAAGGTTTTGTCCACACACCCCATCTCAAACCCGCGCTCTAGCAAGAAGGTTTTCAGCCTAGCATACCATGCCCTAGGTGCTTGCTTTAGCCCGTACAAAGCCTTCTGAAGCTTGTACACTCGGTTTGGGTACTTGGGATTTTCAAAGCCTGGGGGTTGCCTGACATAAACCTCTTCCTCTATGTAGCCGTTTAGGAAAGCGCTTTTGACATCCATTTGGTAAAGCTTGAAGCCCTTAGACGCGGCAAAAGCTAGCAGGATTCTAATGGCTTCTAGACGCGCTACAGGAGCAAAGGTTTCCCCAAAGTCTAAGCCCTCAACCTGGCTAAACCCCTGAGCCACAAGCCTAGCTTTGTTTCTCACAACTAGACCATCCTCACCCTGTTTGTTCTTGAACACCCACTTGGTTCCTATCACATTTACATTGGGAGGAGGCTCAACAAGGGTCCAGACTTTGTTTCTCTCAAAGTTTTCTAGCTCCTCATGCATGGCATTGACCCAATCGGAATCAGAAAGAGCGTGTCCAACATCTCGAGGTTCAAAGGAGGCAACAAATGCAGAATTTGTAAAGCATGCGAGATGAGCAGACCTCGACCTTGTTGTCCTTTCATTTAGATTACCGATCATTTGGTTGGGAGGATGTCGACTTTGGATGTGTCGAGGGGCCTCTCTCTCGGAGCGTACCTCCCCCTCAACAACAGCTGGGGCTTGCTCGACGACGGCTGGAGCTAGATCGACGGCCGCCGAAGAGGATGTAGATGCTACGGGACCCTCTGCTTGAACTGTGGAAGCAGGGACCGGCTCAGGAGCAGGCGAAGTAGTAGGAAGTAGTGGTTCATCCTCATCTTCACCTGGAGCCGGTAGATCACCGTCTACAAAGATGCTCTCTTCCATTTCCCTGTCACCTGCACACTCAACAACACCACTTGTACAAGGCATAGATTCATCAAAGGTTACATCGCAGGACTCCACGATGGTGTTAGTTTCCAAGTTCAAAACCCTATAAGCATGACCATGTGGGGTGTAACCAAGAAAAATGCCATCGGAAGATCTTGACTCAAACTTATCCAAATTGCCACGCTTGAGAATAAAGCACTTGCAACCAAAAGCACGCAAATGAGAAACACTTGGCTTCCTCCCAAAACGTAGCTCATAAGAAGTCACATTAAGAATTGAGCGCAAGAAAACCCGATTAGAAACATAGCAAGCGGTGCTAATGGCTTCAGCCCAGAACCGCCTCGGAGTCCTATGCTCATCAAGCATCGTCCGGGCCATCTCAACAAGGGTTCTGTTCTTTCTTTCAACTATGCCATTTTGCTGAGGAACACGAGGTGCAGAGAATTGGTGCTCAAGACCATTCTCAAGACAGAAAGCACTGAACGAGGAGTTCTTGAACTCGGTGCCATTATCACTGCGGATAGCTCGTAGTGCACCAGGGAGTTCCTTGAACAACCTCAAAGCCAAGCTCCGAAAGTGATGAAACACTTCATCCTTGCTCTCAAGAAAGAAGACCCAAGAGTAGCGAGAAAAATCGTCAACGACCACCAGAACATACCACTTCCCACCAGCTGAACGAACCCGAGCAGGACCAACAGTGTCCATATGAAGCAATTGCCCAGGCTGCTCAGTCATCACCAAATTGATTGGTGGATGAGAAGCGGCAACCATTTTGCCATGACGACAAGGTGCACAAACAAGGTTTTTCTCAAATTTGAGCTTAGGCAATCCTCGGATCAATCCTAGACCACTTAAGCGACACAACAAGTCAAAGCTCATGTGACCCAGTCTCCTATGCCATGTCCAAAGCTCAGAAGAAGGTTGAGCGAACAAACACTTGTGGGAACCAGAAGAAGAAACAAAATCAGCACGAAAAACTCTGTCAATTCGAGAAATATTGCAAATCAAAGCACCAGTCGAATCAACAACACGAGATGCATTCCTCTTAAAGATCACTTCATTTCCATCATCCAACAATTGAGAAACAGAAAGCAGATTATACTTTAGATGCTCTACTAGGGCTACTTCCTTGAGAGTGAAGGAGTCATTTACCTTGACAGCGCCAATTGCTTTTACTCTACCTTTCTTGTTGTCCCCGAATGTCACATAGTCAATTTGCTTCACGGGGGTGAGGCTGGAGAACCATCTAGTATCACCGGTCATATGGCGCGAACAACCGGAGTCCATCAACCACTTGTCCTCCAAGCCTCCATCAGCTACCTACATAGAACGTGAAGAAAAGATCGAGGGCTCAGTGCTGGGGTTAGAGAGATAAGTTTTAGGAATCCAGCACCTAACCACACGACCTGCAGAAGTAAAAACAATTCTACGCACTTGATCATTGGAACGCATGGGACGAGTACCACGATAGGGACGACGTGGATCGTCAAAGCGTCTAGACTCACTCCTCATGTCACGGGGATACAAGTCATATGAGGGATGACCATATCCACGCTGCGGATGGACACCACGAAAGGGAAAACGTGGGCCATCAAAGCGTCGTGACTCAAATCCTCTGTTTCGTGAACCAAAGTCATAAGAGCGATGACCAAGTCCACTGTAAGCACGAGAAGGAGTGTGAGGCGGATAGTCAACATAGGAATGATAGACTGCATTCCTAGCTAACTCAGCTTGCCTCCTTTCAATTCTCTTCCTTCTAAAGCAAAACTCATCCAAATGACCATCTCTACCACAAAACATGCAAGTAAACACATTCCTGGGTTTTGGTTTTGGTTGTGTAGGTGGTTTGGATTGTTGCTTTTGTTTCTTGACCTCTCTTGGGTTAAAGGATGGCTTTGGGTTTGATGGGTAGTAGGTGTCGGTGGGTTTAAGTTTCTCACTCTCATCTTGGAGGTTGGAGCTTGGTACAAACTTACCCACATTTTCACTCTCCTTCTCACACCTCTCATAACCCAAACCCAAGTTGTATCCTTGAGTTGAACCTTCCTTAACCCTCAGCAAGTCACTCTCGATTTTCTTTTCACTCTCCTTGGTTCTTGTGAGGCGAGTGGTGAGGTACTCAACTTCCTGGGATAGCTTTAGGTTCTCATCCTTGGTGGCAACAAGATCACTCTTCAGAGAAACACACACAACACATGGTGATGGTGTAGCACGAGAACCACTTAGCAATTTTGCCTCTAGCTCTTTGACTTTGGACAATTGACTATCCAAGTCCTGTGTGAGCTTAGGGCAAGTCTTGCAAGCACCCAAGAGTAGAGGTCGAGCCTTGAGCTCCTCTAGCTCTTTCAAAGCACTCTCAAGCTGACCGGCAACTTGAGCATGCACATCTTTCAAAGAGACCAAATCACTCATCACAACATCACAAGACTCACACTCTACCACCCTATCCTCATCAACACGAGACTTGAGAAAAGCAAGATCAACATTGGTATCTTCAAGCTTGGACTTTAGCTTACGATTCTTGCGCACAGCCTCAACTAGCTTCTTATCTTGCTCAAACAATGCAGTACGCAAGTATTCATTTTGAAAGACGAGCTCCTCACGAGTTTGTGATACCTTGCTTGTCTCGGAGTCGGAGTCGGAGTTGGGATCATCCTTTGCCATGAAGCAGAGCCCGGTGAAGTCGGGAGTCTTCTTCTTGTCCTTTGACTTCTCCGGCTTCTCCATCTCCTCCTCAGCGCTTGAGATATCGTCGCCCGTAGAGTAGTCGACGTCGCTGAGGGAAGCCACAAGTGCCCTTGCGACCACCTTCGCTATCTTCTTCTTGGTGTTCTTGCCCTTCTTGAAGAAGTTGTTCTTCTTCTTGGGTTCTTCTCCTTGGCGGTCGGTGTAGTCGAACTTCTTCTTCCGCTTGGGGCAGTCGGCGATGAAGTGACGAGGATCGCCGCACTCGTAGCAGCCACGGGGATCACCACCTCTCCTATCTCTTCTGTTGTTGAAGGAGCGCTTGAACTTCCTGATCAGCAAGGCAAGATCCTCCTCTGGAAGGGACTCCACCTGTTCATCTGAAGCTGCAACCAAAGAAGAGAGAGCAAACTCCAAAGTAGATTTGTGAGAGGGGTTAGTCCCATAAGATGCATTACCATGAGAGTCAGTCATCAAGGCCATACTAGTGGATGCATTGTGGTTCGGACGTGACTTCCTAGAGAGCTCGTGAGACTTGAGCTTGCTATAGAGCTGCTCGCAGGTGAGTGTGCCAAAGTCAGGGGATTCCTCCAGTGCGGAGATCTTCACACCCCAAGTGTTCTCATCTAGTGAGTAAAGCAATTGCTTAGCACGCTCATTGTCAGTGTAAACAAGATTACCACAAGCTCTGAGATGACACACTATGGACTCGAATCTAGCAAACGTAGCATCTAGTGACTCGCCAGGCAGCTGTGCAAAGGTCTGGTACTGCCTGTTGTACGAATCTCTACGCATGGTCTTAACTTGGTTAGTGCCTTCATGATAGGAGCAAAGCGTCTCCCATATGGCATGCGCGGTCTTAAGGTGTGCAATGCGATCGTACTCCTTTCTACCGATGGCGGAAAGCAAGATGTTAACAGCCTTAGAGTTGTTATCAAATTGAGTGATCGCACCTTGTTGCGCCGTCTCCATGTTCTCCGGGATCTCGTAGTTGGTTTGCACAATGCTCCATATCCCGATGCCCTGACTCATGAGATAGGCTTGAGTGCGAGACTTCCAATAGGGAAAATCTTCCCCATCGAAGACCAAGAGCTTGATCGCACCTTTCTCCATGTCGCCTTCGGATCACAAAGCCGGTTAAGCTCAACACGTGATCACACCGGCTCTGATACCAATTGAAGGACCGAGAAGGCGACCAGAGGGGGGGTGAATGGGAGCCGATAAAAATTCTTCGAAAGAATTCGGCCTATGTCCCGACCCGCCTCAAGATTGATCACCAAGATCACACACATACATGAAGAGTGTTGTGCTGACCCTAGGAATGATCAAGAATGATGTAGGAACACTTGCGGAAGCAAAACAAACAAACACACACTCCACGAGATGAACCGATGAAAATCCAACCGAGACCTTCCACCGGATAGTCCGGTAATCTGTCGGATACTCCGGTATCGGATACTCCGGTGAGGTGTCGGATACTCCGGTCGGATACCAGGTTCGGATACTCCGGTAGGGTGCCGGATACTCCGGTAGGTATCAGGTCCGGATACTCCGGTAATGTGTCGGATAGTCCGGTCGGGTACCAGGTCCGGATACTCCGGTACTCGGTCGGATACTCCGGTAGGCGATGAACAGCAAGAACAAAAACGCGCGACCGGTTGCTCCAAAATCCGAAACCCAATCAAACGACCTTCAAAAATCACCAAACTTGAACCCTAGGTGCGTGACAAGATTGGGAACCTCATCCAAGTGGATCCATACCAAAAACCCAACCAAATCCCCTCGAATTTCAGATCACGTGCAAGAACAAGGGTTTGGTCAAACTTGGACGAAATCCACAAATTCGAGATGCTTGTGGGGAGATCTTGTGCAAGATCAATCAAGGCATGTTCCCACACGTCCTAGCTTCGAATCCATCCAAGAAAACCGACCCAAATCGCAGCCAAAAGGAAGATCGAAAAATCACCCGAAAATAGCTCCGAAAATGGGGAAAAAGATGAATTCGGGAATAAGATGGGGAGGAAGAACAAGAGCACGAGATTGATTCAAACAACCATCATTCCATTGATTCAATCACGAGATTCATAGGTACATGGCTAGGGCGCCGCCCTCTTCCTCCCTCTCTTGTTGAAAGTTGAAGATACAAGCTCTCACCTTGTTCCCTCATCTCTCATCTCTCTCTAGCTCTTCCCTAGCTAGTCCTATCCCTAGATGCAAATGACTTGGTCCCTCAAGGCTCAAGGTGGCCAGCCAACTCCACCTCCCTATATGGGCACTTTCTCTTTCCCAACATACCCCTAAGGTATTACATACTCCCACCTACCACTAGGGGCAAAATCGTCCAAATCTTTTTCCTTCGCCCGAATGCCATCGGGCCCTTCACGACTTCGCTTCGCCTCGACGCAACCTTCGCGATGGTGCCACGTACACCACCATGCGCCGCCGCCGGTTTTGAGGCCCAAACCGGGAAACCGTCCGCCCGCCGGTTTTGAGGCATAAACCGGGAAACCACCTCGATGTCGACGCGTGTCACCTCGTCCCGCGAACCTTGCCGTCAAGTCTTCTCGTCCCAGCCCGTCGGGACCCTTCACTTGACTCGGCCTCTCGTTCGCCTCTTGACTTGGTCAACCCGCCGTCTTCATCACCTCCACGGTTTTGAGGCTAAACCGCGAAACCCTCCGTGCTTCTTGTCCGCCACGTGTACGGTGTGGATCACCCTTGACCTCACCCGGCCTCTCGACCGCCCGGACCCAAGCCTCCCGCTTGTTCCTCCCGATCCTCTCGCCGTTGACCATCAAGTTGACTCCATTGACCTACACATAATTAGACAAGCAAACACATTTCTCCATCTCCTCCATACTTCTCATCTCCTTCACCAACTCCGGTTAGCCATAAACATAATCAATATACATGCTCATGCAAACCTCAAATCCCGCAATTCAAACCCGAACCTCAAGTTCAACTCAAACTCATTCGTTGTCAATTACTCATCACATTATGAACCATGGCACATCTCAACATGGTTCCTCAGCTACAGGCGGGCGCAGGCGCAGTCCTCCTCCTCGGGAAGGTGGCGATGGACGGGCGGTCGGCCACCCTGGCCACAGCGCAGCCTGCGGCGGGCACTTCCCGCTCCGTGGCGTGGTGAGTCCGGTGGCGGTGGGGGTGCGCATGCCGTCTCGCTCGCCCGGGTCAAAAACAACAGCGTGCCGTGCTCCGCACCCGCACCGGCTGATGCGCCGTTCGCTCATGTGCGCTCCAGGATCGCGCCCGGCGCCAAACTCGTGGGCTCGCTCGTCCCGCGCTCTGTTTGTCCGAAACGGCAGCGCCACGCACGCGGTACGCTCCGAGTCGCATCACCCTCCTTTTGTTTCCCCGGTCCAAGAGGAAGAAGCGAAAGAGATCGAGCAGCATTGCACAGGCAATTGTCTGCCATGTGATCTACTGGCCGTAGAGGTTTCAGATTTGAGAGCCATGCGTTTGCTTCCCAATGATAGAATGATTAGTTCGACAAAAAATGATATAATGATTAAAGCGGCCAGACCGGGCCAAACGAGCATGAGGGTTTGCTGAGTGCAGCGGTCAAAGATGGAAACTGAAGAACCGCGGAGACATTTCTTCTTCGGAGGAGGGCAGCAAGCTGAATTCGAGGGTACTCCTCCTGCGCCAGCCATGCTCGTGCACGTTTCTTTTCTCTTTTTTATTTCCTGCTAGTGACGGTGCGTCCTCTCTCTCTGACGTGTTTGTCTCTGATCAAGGCGCAGCGGCCTTTGCGGAGTTGGCTCTCTGACGGTCTGACCAACTGCTCACATATATGTACGGACGCACTGTGCGATGCATCAGACCTGTATCTATCCCATCCTTTCCTCGCGTCGCGTCCCCAGGGACCATGCATCGACGCATCGAGCGATCAGGCCTCTGATATGGAAAAATACCATGAAGCTACGCGCCGGTACGTGCGCGCGAAAAGACCGGGCATGGCACAGTCTTCGTTCCTGGCCTCCTGGCCTCCTGGGCGACCTGTAAACATGTCTTCACGGTGTCCAGCCCGGGCCATCAGAACAGAGAGGGAAGGGTGGTGGCCTGGTGGGCACGTACGTACTGTATGCAACAGTAGCGTGCAGCATTTTTTTTTTTGCGAGAATGCCTGCATTTTACTCCGCTCTGCAGTGCAAATGTGCAGCAATAGTTTCAAACGTCTGATCCGCAAGTGTTTTATCGCCGGTGCTTCGCATTTTTTTTCTTTCTCTTCTGATGCGAAAAGTCTTGCGTGCAACAAACAGTTACACGTGCGTGTGATCACGCCAAGTTATGGTGCCTTAGACTGACTCCAACAGCTGCTGCAAAAGGTCTATGCAAACCCAAAATGCCTCTAGATGGACACTGTACACCCTGGAAAGAGGCTCCAACAGAAGAGGCATCGCGTCAGCCATTTTGCGTTTGAGGAGAGAGGAGATGTAAAGATACATCGCCTCTCTCCTCGAAGCGCATCTGAGGCAGCGCTGCCACGGGTGCGGACATCGCCTCTCTCCTCGCCAAGGCCCGCACGGAGGCCGTCATCGACCGTCGCGAGATGCCGCTCCACCTTGCCGCTCCACCTTGCCGTCCGCCTTAGCATCACCGGGCGTTGCCGCGCCGAGAGCCTGCGGCCGCCCCGCGGCCAGGTCGAGCGCCGGAGGCGAGTGAGAGAGGGCCCGGGGGAGCAGCAGGCGGCCATGGCGAGCAGCAGCAGAGCTCGCCTACCAGCGCGCCGCCGCCGCTAGCCCTCCTGCCCGCGCGACGTCGCGACGCCAGCCTGCCTTCGCGCCGAGCTGGCTCCTTCTTCCCCAATACTCATTTTCCCCATTGCACCAATAGGAACGAATTCGTGAAATTGGCCACACAAACAACGAAATTGGAGCAATTGATCATACATTGACCTTGTAGACATGCTAATGAAACCATTTAGCTGATCATACACTGACCTTCTAGACGAAATTGAAGCGGGGCGTGCGGCGGCGAGCAGGGACGCGGGGCGCGCGGCGTGCGACTGGCGCCCAGGGGCGCCGCGCGCGGCATGCGGCGCGCAGGCGAGCGGACCGCGCGCGGGCGAGTGGCGAGCGGGCGCAGGGGGCGAGCGGACGAGGTGCGCGGCGTGCGAGCAGGGGCGCCGCGCGCAGCGTGCCGCGAGCAGCAGGCGAGCGAGCCGCGCGGCGAGCAGGGGCGCAGCGGGCGAGCGCGAGCGGGCGCAGGGGGCGAGCGGGCAAGGTGCGCGGCGTGCGAGCAGGGGCGCCGCGCTCAGCGTGCCGCGGGCAGCAGGCGAGCAGGGGCGCAGCGGGCAAGCGGGCCGCGCGGCGTGCGGCGGCGCGCAGGGCGAGCAGGGGCGCGGCCGCGCGTCGTGCGGTGGGCAAGCAGGGGCGCAACGGACAAGCGGGCCTCGCGGCGTGCGGCGGCGCGCAGGGCGAGCAGGGGCGCGACACGCAGCGGGCGAGCGTGGCGCCGCGGGCGACTGTGCAGTGTGCGTTTGCGTCTTCTGTTGGAGCCGTGACCGGAAACTGCTTCTCTTCTTCGCGGACACGCGATGCAAGTCTTCATTTGCGTCTGGCAAATGCCTTTTGCTTGTTGGAGTCAGTCTTAGAATTTTATTACTACGGAGTATCGAAAAGTGACGGGCAACAAATCTGTGTCTGCCATTGTTGCTTCCACTCGTCATCAGTGGATCCCTGGACGAGAGACGTTCATACGCGCCACGGATATCCCGTAGAATACAAGTCAAGAGTTCGATGTAAGCTTTAGCTCGGTCGATCGGATTGTATTACTTTGACCTGTGTTGTAGTATTTAGGTGAGATCGTTCAATCGAATCGTCTAGCTATACCGTGGCGCTCAAGCGTGTGTATCATCATGTCTAGGAGAGCATATATCTACCTCATTCACCATCTTTACCGATCGAACCGAACAAACGAGAAAATGAAAGCACTTGGTGTAAAAGTTCCTTCAAACTCCCAGTACATGCATTGATCAGGGAGCAATGACAATGATATTAGACTATTGCTTCAGTACAAAAAATGGGACTTTTTGTACAGTGTCAAGAGGAGGCAGACAGCCGCTTGCTAAGACTGACTTCAACAATGAGCTGCAAATGCATATATGCACCACGAACTGGCACTGTAGTCCATGCAGCTCCCTCCAACAGACGACGCAAAGCCAGCAGGCAAGCTGCCTTCGAGGAGAGAGGCGTCGCATCTTTGCGTCGTCTCTCTCCTCTGAAGGCAAACAGAGGTGGGCGCAGAGGTGGGCCCGGTGGGCGCGGAGCGGGGCGCGGCGCGGAGGAGGAGCGCGGACGGGGCGGCGGGGCCGTGGGAGGAAGCCAGGACGCGGTGGCGCGGACAGGGCAGGCGGCGGAGCGCGAGGCGCGGCGGGCTCGTCGTCGACGTCCAAAGCCAAGCCCTCCGCGCCGGTGCAGGCGGCGACGGCGGCAATGGTGCGGCGTTGTTCCAGCCGCCGGGGTGGAAGATGGGCCGAGGGGGCGCGAGCGCGAGGTTCACGAAGGCCGTCGTGAGCGTCACGTGGTGGAACGGCGGCGCGAGCTTGCGCGTAGGCGGGCGCGGCGCGGTGGAGCAGGGCCGCCTCGACGCCGTGGTCCGGGAGCGGGGCCGCCTCGTCGCAGTGGAGTAGGGCCGATTCGACGCCGTGGTTCGGGAGCAGGGCCGCCTCGTCGCCGTGGAGCAGGGCCGCCTCGACGCCGTGGAGCAGGTGGAGCGCAACTGCAAGGATTCCTTCCGCAGGCGGGACGGGGCGCGGAGCGCGACGCACATCCCCGACCTGTCGCCTCCTGCTGCGCAAGGTGCTCGGCGGCGGAGGCGAGCGTGGCGGGTGGTGAGCCCGGCGCCTCTGCAGCGGAGATGCAAGTTGCATAGGAGGAGAGATGCACGGGGGCGGAGGCCGAGGCGGAGGCGGAGGCGGCGAGCGGGTGCTCTGCAACGACCGCGAGCTTGTCGGCTGCTTCTTCCCCTTAATTCATTTTTCCTGTTTCGGAACCCGACTGCGAATCCGCAAAATTCGCGGCACAAACAGCGAATTCGATCAAATTGTTTACAAGATTACCTTCTACACTTGCTAACCACTCCATTTTGCGGTCACTAGCATCAATCTTGCCGTGCATGGCCGCTAGAGATCAATTTTGGCAGAGGAAGAGGGAGCGCGGCGAGTGCGAAGGTGGCACAAGCTGGACGAGCTGTGAAGACATGTGCGCGGGCCAGCATGGGCACGGTGTCCGGGTACGGCGGCGCGCGGATGATTCGTTCCAGGTCGTGCACGGTGATGTGGTGCGTGTCGCGGTCGGAGAACTTGGCGAGCGAGGCGAGCACGCGCGACTTGAGCTCCGCCATTGCCGCGTTCTTCAACGGCGCGCCCCCGCCCCGCCCACGGCGCCGGGGGTCGACAGCGGCGGCGGTTGCGCGGTGGTCCGTGCTCATGCGTGCAGGGCGAGCTGCGGCGACGCAGGTTGAGGGGGAAGGCGCGAGCGCGAACTGCGGGGCGCGACGGCCGGTGCGTTGCGGGCGAGGCGGAGGCGGGCACGGCGCGGGCTGGCGTGCACGCGGCGCGCGCGGGCACGGGCGATGGGCATGAGAACAAAGGCTGTTGTTGGCTATCTGTTTTGCAGAGCTGCTGTTGGAGATAGCTGGATATCCATGGAAGGCAAGCTACTGTTCACATGAGGCAAAAGACTCTTTGCATCTTCAAATTAGCTACTCTTGTTGGAGTCAGTCTAATCGGCTCCTGATGCGCATGTGATTCCTCTGTAGATTTTTTGCTTGTGCTAGTTGTACGCTTTCACTAGCAAGGCGTGTTAGGTTTTGTCCTCCAAACTCCAAAGTATCCTACGAATTTAGGCTTCTCTTTATGTTTTTGGGGACAAGAGGAGGTTGGGTTAGATGGTGAGCTAATTCAGTTCGAAACTCATAATACAGTCTGTCGTTTGCCGAAACTACATGACAATGAGAACAGTCCAGTTTGTGCGGTCGTCAGGGAGTAACGACGATGGCAATATGTACCATTAGAGTAGAGTGACTTTATGCTAATAGGATCTATACACATACAAATTCAGTACTAGTTTTTACTAGACTATTCACAACAAGACGAAGTGCGTGTTAGTTTAAGGTCCCTACTACAGCTTGTCCTGTCTAGTATAGCAGACAAGTGTTGGCAAATTTGCTGTTTGAGATGCATGTATGATGCGGTACATGCACTCCAAGTATTCAGTTAGATCCATGGTGGTAGGCGACCAAAATACAATACTACTACAATCGAGTACACGACGCATGTAAACTGCTATGTGCAGTGAGATTCAGTACTGTTAGTACAGGAAGCAGAGATCGAGCTAGGGAAAAAATGACACCAGAATGTATTATTAGCCATTACTCCCTCCGTTTTCAAATAATTGACAATGTTGACTTTACTATTCATAATTTGACCGCTTAATAACTTTTAAAATACTTAGTTTACATAAGATAAATATGTGATAGATAGATGTGGTGTAGATAGCACTTTAATAACATGATATATTTATAAGTGTTCAATTATACATCAACAAAAAAGTAATGGTCAAAGTTGAAACAGTAAAAGTCAACGCTGACAATTATTCAAAAACGGAGGTAGTACTTGTTATGCATACTCACACCGTTGCATTGGGCCGTGTACACACACCAATTGAAAGGGGGGGAAAGGATTAAAAGTACAACCATTTACTTCTTATTGGGTTTCAAAAGAGAGATTGAGATTCTGTTTCAAAAGAGGGATTGAGCGTAGGGCCAAATCCCAACAGCACTTGCCACAAATCGGCACACCAATTAAATAGTCCAAACCAAATAATTTTAAAAGCACAACAAAATATTCAGTGGCATGCGTCAAAAACCATTTCGCGAGATCAGCTATCAGCATTTCGGGAGATCGGACGGCGGCGGTAGCATCTTCTGGTTTGGCAGCGGCCCGTCGTCGACGAGCCACGCCATGGACAGGCCCCAGCTCAGGTGCACGTCTAAGTGGCAATGCATGAGCCACACACCTGCGGCGCGCATGGACCGGATCGAGTCAACGTTAGTCAGAGAACAGTCAAGGCAAGTCAAAGCATGCATGTTGGTGGAGATTACTCCTAGTTCGTTACCGGGGTTGTCGGCGAAGAAGCGGAGGGCGACCCAGCCGGCGGTGGGCACGCTGATGGTGTTGCGCTCGACGGGGTCGACGAGGTTGTACTTGGGCGGGTCGTTCACCGGGTCGAAGTTGCCGAACCCTTGGCCGACCACGAAGAAGTTGTACCCGTGCAGGTGCAGCGGGTGGCTCTCGGCGCCAAGGATGCTGGTGCCCTGCAGCACCAGCTCGACGGAGGTGTTGAACTTGAGCGGCACCACCCGAGTGCCGTGCATCACGAACGTGTTGTTGGGCGGCGTCCCCGTGTAGTTGAACGGGTGCCGCGGCGCGGTGGGGAAGTCGGCGAGCAGCACGCCGGCGTAGCGCCGCCGGTAGTGCGCCTCCAGGAGCGCGGCCCGGGGCCGGAAGAAGGAGTTGTTGTTGATGGACGCCGCGAACTTGGTGCCGTTGGGGCCCTGGCACGTCTGGTTGGAGTACGGGCACGGGTCGGTGCCGAGCCCCACGGTGAAAAGCGCGTGCCGGTCCGCCGCCCGCGGCACGCGCGCCGGGTACCGCGCGCTCGCCAGGCTGCGGAAGTTGCGCGAGAAGTTGGCCACCGCGCCCGTGTCGTTGTACCGCGGCAGCGCCGGCAGCGGCGGGAGGCTCGCGGCGGCTGGCCGTGTGACCGTGGGGACGACGTACTCGAGGACGGCCGCGGCGGTGGTGTTGTCGAACGTGCCCTGCGTGTTGGTGTAGGGCGCGATGGCCATGGCGTAGGCTGGGGAGAACGGGTTGGGCGCCGTCGTCAGGAGCACGTTCATGGTCTGCCCCGGCGAGATGACCACCGTCTTCGCGGTGAAGGGCTTCACGTAGTTGGCGTCCGCCTCCACCACGGTGAGCGTGTGGTTGGCGATCCCGAAGAAGAGCTCGTCGTTGAGCGCCGAGTTGATGAGACGGAGCATGTACGTTCTGCCGGGCTCCACCTTCAGCTTGTACGTGTCTGCGACGGGAAGTTGAAATCATTTCATCCAACACAAACCAATGATTCAAGTGCCGCCGCGCTTAATTTTGTGATGAGGACTCGGTTTTTTTTTTTTTTTTGAGGGGCTGTGATGAGGACTCGTGACAGAAGAGAACGTGCACTGCGGTACCTTTCGACGAGCAGTTGTACGTTGGGCCTGGAAGCCCATTGAAGGTGTAAGCATCGGACACATTTGGGCCACCTCCTGTCTGCAGGGCCTGGTTGATCACTGCCTCAGTGTCCGCATTGAACCACTCGCCTGCAAATTCACCCATGCGCCGTCATCACATTGCCATAGATTTGCTACGACGAAATACTCCTCGAACCATCACCGGCATTTACATACCGAACAAGATGGGCACCTCCTTGTAGGGGCGCGGGAACGGGTACCCCTCGCCGCGCTTGGGTAGGATGACGAGCGGGCCGTAGAGGTGCACGCGCAGCCAGGAGAAGTGCGCGTGCCACCACAGCGTGCCGCGCTGCCCGGTGACCACGAAGTCGTACACGTAGCTCTGCTTGCCCTGGATCGGGCACTGCGTGATATACGACGGCCCGTCCGCCCACCCGTTCCGCAGCTGCAGGACGCCGTGCCTGCATGCGATTCAGTTCATCGACGCGCGCCGGCCGGTGAGCGATCGAGCGCGATAGTTGCAGGGGAATGCGCCGATATATCTTTACTTACCAGTGGAAGGAGACGTTGTAGTTGATGTGGTTGTGGACCTTGACGATGAGGCGGTCGCCTTCCCTGACCACCAGCTTCGGCCCCGGGAACTGCCCGTTCACTGTCGGGATGCTCTTGGTCACGCACAGCCGTGTCACATTCATCATTTGCACCTGCGCACAGAGAGAGAACATGCACGAGCGGTTAGTGGCACGCCAGTACGAGCCGCACAACTCTGCATTCCCGCGAGCGAGCTCTAATAATGCTCGTCTTGATCAATCGTACATTGAACGTGTAGCGGTGGGTGGCGCCTGCGGCGAGGCCCGGCAAGGCGAGGAGCACGCTGAATATTGCGAGGAAGGGACATGCGGAGGCCGCATGTCGCCGCCGGAGACCCTGCTGATGAGTGGCACCCATTCTGCCACCGCCGGCCGGCTCGCTGCAACTTCCCTCGTGTGCGTGTTTGCGCTTCGAAGCAAGTGAAGTGGTGCACTTTGCTGGCGAATGAGTGCCGGGTCTATATAGGCGCCATTATGGCCGGCGGGGTTCGTGGCGTGCATGGTAGGAGGTCACAGCGCGGTGGTGGTTGGCCGAGTTGGTGGAGCTGTGGATGCAAATAGTAGAAAAAGATCTCTCATTGGGCCACTCGTTGCTCCTTTCTTAGCTCCGGCCTTTTATGGCACGTGCCTCTATTGCGATGAAGCGGCTTCGTTCAGTTTTTTTTTCTCGGTTTCTAAATCCCTGCAATGATGTTTTTTTTTAATATATAATACAGGAAAAATAATCACCAGCATACAATTAATCTCAGCACATAAACTATTATTTCTAGAGCTCCAGTTTCCTTAAGATAAAACTCTTGACTTCTTGCTCACTTCCCTCCCCCTCAAGAAACAAATTTTGTGGCGCTGGGTGTAATCGATAATTACGGAAAAGACGTTATCCTAAGAAGTTGAAATATCAATTCCTCCTGATTGCAATTTGGAACACGGGATGCTGGCTTTAAGTCATCTTTTCTGTCTGCTTGCAGAAAACTCCATACGACAGCTTCCTTATCTTAGCTAAACGTCAACTGTTTACCCTTCTGCATGTACCTTTATTTTGTGAATCTTGGAAGCGAACCATGGCCCTCCAGGGTCAATCTCTTGCAAAGAAATGTGCGAGCCCTTTTTCCCATTTCTCTTGCAACAAAATTCTTTGTCCTTTTGGCGATTGAATAAGACCAGTGTCTGAATAGAGAAAACGAAACAAAATGGAGCAGTGTTACGTTTCTTAGAGCTGTTTGCTTGGTTGTTGAAGTGGAGCTAGCGGATTCGACAGATTTTATCGTTTAACAAAGAAGTTTCATCGAGTTTCAGCGAACTAGTAGCGTTTCATTTCCCCACGTCGTCCCTCTCGGGCGGCACGAGCGGAACCCTAATCCCGCGCCGCCGCCGCCTCTCCTCCCCTCCCCCCGGCCGTGCCGCCGCCAGAGCGCGTCGCCGGAAGTCCGCGCGGGCGCAAGGACGGTGGCGGCATGGCTTTCTTACCGTGGACGACCTCCTCGCGTGCTCTTCGAGGGCCATGGCGCCGACGTCGTTTGGCCGCGGATCCGCCGCTTCCATGGCCGGATCTAGGGAGGCCAAGGTCGGATCCGGTGATGGCGTGGGCGGCTCGGTGGCCCGAGGTGGGCGGCGGCGGGATCTTGGCGGCGAGGTCGGTCGAGGTCGCTGACGGCAGGGTCGCGTGGGTCGGCTGTGCGTGAAGCGCGTTAGCGGCGCCCGGACGAAACCCTAGCCCGCCGCCGCTCCTCCTTCGCTTTAGTGGCGGTCGCCGGCCGGTCTTCTCACTCCTCCCCCCCTGCGTGTGCGCGTCCTGTGCATGTCTGTACTTGTGGCTGCGCCTCGAGCGCGCGCGCCGTTGTTGGCCCGGGCGTGTCCAAGCTCGCCGCCGTGCAGCTCCCATGAATGGTGCCCGTGGTCCTGTGGCTGCCTGGCGATGGCGGATCCGCGTATGCCCCCTTGGTTGTGGTCGTGTGAAACTGATGAGTCCCCAGCGCACCCCCAAACCGGACCATCGCCCCCATTCCTCTCCACCGTTTCCGGCGTGCGACGGCCCCTACTCCACTGGATCCGGCGCCTTAGTGTGGTCGCATGGGCCGAGCTTGTATGCGCGGGCGTGTGCTTGTTGGCGTCCATGGTGCGGCCGCCGCACGCGTCTCAAGCTGAGACGGCGGTCCGCCCTCCTTGAGGGGTTCTTTTCGCCGGCCTTGCGATTAGGGGTGGCCAGGTCGAGGGTTTGATGGATGACGCGGCCTCTCCTTTCTCTGTAGTCGTCTCCTCCCCTCCCTCCCTCCTCATCCATGGTTAGTCCAGCGAGAACCGACAAATGCGTCTGTGGTGCGGCCACGGAGATGCTGGCCTGTGTCCCCTCCCTCCGTTGGGTCGTGGTCGTTGGTGTGAGGGTGGTTCAACTTGCTAGCAAGCAACTGGATCCGTCATGTGCAGGTCGAATTCGTGTGGCAATGACTAGATTCACGGCAGAACCCCCCCCCCCCCCTCTTTAATCGTGGTCGCGTTGTTGCAGTGAGGCTATGGCTCCCGTCCTCCTTCCCTCACTGCCCCTCCAGGTTGTGTCGTTAAGTATGATGATTGTCTATAGAGATAGTCATCTTGGTCGCTCTGGTCGCTTACATGTGGTGGCTATTATGGTCGCTTTGGTCGCTTACGTGCGGTGCTTGTTATGGTCATCTTGGTCGCTTATGTGCGGTGGCTGCTAAATTCTGCCTCTTGTACGTCTTGTCGGTGTCCTCCGCCTCCCATCATGTTGGTCGTCTTGGTCGCTTATCTGCGGTGACTGCTGATTTACGCCTCTTGTCTTGTGAGTGTCCTATACGTCCCTTGATGTTTCTGGTTGTGGTTGTATTGTTCCGTTTTGGTCGAACTCTGCTCCCCTTTCGATCTTAGTATCAAGGCGGTGGCGCAGAGGCCTTTAGATGGCGCTCCAGGTCGATTTGCGTGCTACGCAACTAAGCACATCTAAGGGTTGGGGTGTCGTTCAGGGAGTTCCGGCGATGGTGGTTGGCCATCTATGATGGGGTCATCCTCTTCATTGGTCGCGTGGAGACTTTGGAAAGGGCAAAACAAGGTGTTCAACTTTCAAGGGTTCCAACCGGTTGCTCTCTATGAGAAAACCATAAAGTTGTGGAGACCCATCTTGTTGAGGCGTGTCTAAGAGGTTTAGGTCGTGAGCCGCCGTAGGTCGTAGAGCTAGTGGTAGTAGTTTTCCCTTTCATTTGTTGTTCTCCTGTTGTGTTCGTTTTTCTGCTTTGACCTTCGGGTATCGTGTAACAATCTTGTACTTTTTCTTCTTCTTAATGAAATACGTGCTCCGCATGTTCTCGAAAAAAAAAAAAGAAGTTTCATTCCATCGATCATCTTACAGATTGGCTAAGCGATCTGCCAGCTTTTCCCAAATGGATTTACATTGACATGCTCGTGCCGCCATCTTATATGCTCAAATGTAGTTAGGAACCACCTCAATTAACAAATCGTTTATATCTGGCTTTGTATCCAAGGGAAACATGTACTACTAGTGCAGTAGAAGGAACACAAAATGTTCATGTTTAACAGTTATGTTAACCGAGTCGCGCAGTTAGACTGTTGTAGATTGACAAGCAAATCCGTTGTAAAAATTAGCAGTATGCGCATTCCTGCACTTCACGAGCAACAAAAAGAGACAGGATGTGAGACCGACCAATCCCTCTGACCACATAATCACATAGCCATCTGGGAAGTATACTCCAACTCATGGAAGACAAGCCCACGGACGTCCTCGGTTGTCACTTAAGGGCTCGTTCGGTTGTCCAAGAATGATTCTCTGTACTGATTCATTCTTCGCCTGGAACGGATGGATCCAGCCGGTTCACTGAAACCGTTTCTTAGATTGAATCCCTCCGGAATCAAAATAAACTTCTCCAAAATATGTGTTCGGTTCTTACAGCCGGAATGAAACTATCCAGCAACATCCAGAAATATACTATCACAGCAATTTGACATAACTAGCTCATACACATCCAAAACTCCAATTCTGTTTTGTCACCCAAAAAGCACATTCAAACCAGCTGAAACAAGTACGCATGTCATCCAGAAATATGCAGGGAATGAGGGAAGTACCCTGTGATAACTCCAATCCCAACTGGTATAGTTCTAGAATAAATACAAGTATCCAAACACCTGCTACTAGAACCTAAATAAATACAGGTCTGTTGTCTGTAATCAACCGGAATTACTAGACTCATTGACCATGTTTGTCGCTGGAGATATGAAGCTGGAGGCTTGGTACCATGTGCATCATTGGGTCCCAAGACGATGGAGAATCGCCCTCTCCAATCCAAACCAGTGCTGGGACGATCTACAAGTTATAAACAAGTATGTTTATCTAAGCATGTTGTCCTGAAATATCAATAAGAAAACATATGGCCTAAACAACTAGTAAGTATTAGTCTTATGCATACTAGCTAGAGCAAACAGAAGAGGAAGAAACTTGCTGTTAACAGAAGTTCAAAGTGCACTGCTTAACGCATGTCATGTTTATAATATGAAACATATGTTTATAATATGTTTGCTTAACAGAAGTTCAAAGCAAAGAGAAGAGGAAGACAGGCAGTGAACTAGGTTTGTACTAGCTAGAACTATGAAATCAATATAGGTGGCTACTCATGTAGAAAAATGTGCATGTAGCTAACAGTCCAGTGTTCAACTTTAACATCAGTGCCACTGTATTGTAGCACAAACTGATCATTAGTACACTGTTTGGTTGGATAACAATGTGCTGGACAAAATGATCATAGGACCAGCTATATACAGAACTAATACAGAACTACCTTCTATATAACTGCAGATAAGTGATCTTACGTACCTTCTAGGCTATTTCTCCCCTTAGCCAAATAAGTGCAGGTTCCTGATCTTCCTCACAAGAACACAGAAAAATCTCCCTGTTTATGTCGCTCTTGAAGACAACATAAGCTTTCTCTTTCTCTACTTTCGTCACATCCATTGTGTTCAGCACTGCAACACACCTCTTGACTGAGTAATCGGGATCTCGAGCTTCCTTTTCTCTTGCTAGCTCCTTCTCTCTAGCTACGGCTTGCTCTCTTTCTTTTGCTTCATCCTCAACCTGCTTTGTCCTCATCTCCCAATACTTCTCCATCATACCTTCGATGTTTGCTGTTGACCTTCTTGGCCTCTTGGGTTCCTTTTCTTCTCTGTGCTTTGGTATAGCGGCGGCTCTTCTTTGATGTCCACTCCGGTCAACAGCTGGCGCTTCAGCCTCTAGATCCATATTTTGTTGACCATCTGCCTCACCACTTTCTGTCCTATTTTCTTCTGGCTCTTCAGTTAGGTCCACAAGATCCTCTGGATCCTCAATTTGCCTTAATATTTCATCTTCCAAGTCTGGAATATCACGTTTAGCAAAATCAAGAGAAGTGACATTGTAGGTGCCCTCGGCCAGATGACCTACACAAGAACATATATCACCCTTAGCCAAATCAAGAGAACATATATGAGCTGAAGTTTGTACATCTACATGGGCTGAAATTTGATTCACCGAAATCCACCAGAAACACTAAGCATCTATTAGCAATCTTCGAGAAATTATAACTTACCATCATAAAGCTCTCCTAAAGCTTCATACAGCGGAAAGGTAGCCTTGGCGTTGCGAAACTTCTTAATTTTAGGATATGACTGCACATTCAAAGAAAATTGCTAATCAAATAGATGCATAATGTAACTAACAGTATAATTCAGGAAATCTTCAAGAAATTAACTTACAACTATCAGGTTATCCCACATGAACGAGTCTCCTTCTATCATACTCCTCTCTTCGTTCCACCGGGATCCACTTTGACACCTTGCTTCTTTCAGCATCTTGTAGTCCCTCTTCAGTTGACCTTCCTTGTCTTGGATTTGAGCTTTTGTGAAGGAGACGTACTTGTTCCTTTCATGGAACACCTTCACCATCTTATTCCATCCCTCGGAATTCCATCCATTGTCACCTCGGTAACCACTATCTTTGTATTCATGTAGAATATCCACAAGGGACTTCTCGAGGGATGGGTTCCAATAGGCTCTTTGTTTTCCTACATGAATAATGATTAAATACCAGAATATATATTGAGATACATGAAGTGTACAATGTCAAGAGCAGCGATAAATCACGAAACAAACAGTAAACACCATACCTTTTGGGGAAGTCTTCGCTGGCCCACTGCACTTAGGAGAACACTTCTTTTTGGTACCATGTGCCATAGCCACAAGCCTCGCACTCAGCTTTGGTGAACTTCTTGCAAGCATATTAAACTTTGGCGTTGCCACTGGACTCCAAGACGGTGGAGGTTCGTCTTCCCCAACTCTAACTGCCGGTGGAAGGATCTACAAGTAGTGGCGGACCCAGCTAGGCCTATTAGGGTGGGCCGACAAGAGAAAAAGGCCAGAAGAAAAAAAAATCGGTTCCTGTGCTACAGTGTTAAAATTGTGTTTGGGCGGGAATTTTAGGGTATGCCGAGGCCCATGCGGCCCACCCCGTGGGTCCGCCACTGTCTACAAGTAACAAGGAAAATTTGAGCCAAGCAAAGAAAAATAGCAAAAGATAATAGTAACCAAACAAGTAACCTGGAGGTTTTTGAACTGACAAATTACTGACTGATAAAGACTAGAATAATTAGATTATAGCAAACTGTACTGGAGAGCTTAAACTAAAAGCAGTGCAATTGCTAACAAGCAACCAAGCAATTGCTATGCACAGGAAAAGCACTACAGCTACTAGTTTATGCAATTGAAGTCACAAAATTGGTGAATCATACACTGGAGATATTCAGATTCCAGAAGCAATTAAACCCATCCGTTAGGGATTGATCAACTACATCAGTAATCAAGAACAAGCATGATCTAAAGATAATCATAATCCTATCATTTATAGTTCAAAGTAGACAATTAAATTATAACACGCAGGAATGAGACCCATCATTGAGAAAGGCATGATGTAAAGAAAACTGGGAATAGCATTCAACGGCCATGACACAATAATCCAACGATCTGTGCAACCGAAAGTACATGTTTGTTCTCCACAAGACAAAGACGACCCTAAATTCATAGGGACCAGCATCGAGAGGCATCGGCATGCATCAAGCAGAGGGAACAATAAATTTGCAGTAGTACAATACAAGTCAAAAAATGGTACAGACCCTAAATCAAAGAAACAATACACAAACTAATCCCAGCTCTAACAAGCTGTTAGTTTATACAGACACACACCTAAATACACATCAAGCTTTTGCAGTCGTACCATACAAATCAAAGAGTGGTACAGTACAGCAGAGGGACCAATAAATTTGACCTCCGAAGCAGAGCAATTTCACGGGGTTCAGAAGGAGTGGTGTTGCGGCACCGCGCCGGACACCGACGCCGCGGCATTGCCGTAGCGCACGCGAGCAGGCAAACCCCAAGAACAAAAACCCTAGGGGCTTGGGTGCGAGGTAGGGAAGAGGCAAGGAAGAGAAAGTCGGCGGGATTACCGGAGAGAAGCAGCTAGAAGGCGGAGGACGCCGGGTGGAGGATGCCGTTGTCGCCGTCGTGGATGGGTCGGTCGTCGTCGCCGTCGCCTCTCGCCTCGCGTCGCCGCCGCCGCAGCCTCTCGCCTCACCCTTCGCGTCTCGCTCGCGAGACACGGTTCTGTTCCACAGGGTCGAGGACACGGCCCGCTTCCGCGCGGATGGAGGGGGTGGAAGGGTCGTTCCGGCTCATTTTCATTCTGGACCAGGTCTAACCGAACGACTTTTTCGTAGTGGACCGAGTTTCATTCTTGGCCCAACTGTTCCGCGCGGAACGCCCGCGTTCCGGGCCGTTCCGGCTGCAACCGAACGAGCCCTAAGTGAGAATCAGGATTTTGTGTGATAAATCTGGCAATAGTCAGCTGGGCCATTTGAAAGAGGAAAAAAAAGCAGTACGTTTTGCCCAAAGGAGCGAGTTCTTTCTTTTTAGTCCAGGACGAAGCAGAGCAGTATCTAGATGCCGGTACGAGGAGCCAAAGTGATACATGAGCAGGAACACGTCAGGCAGTGTTGGTTGTGCTTCTAACTTGTCTGAAAAGCAAGCAAACGATCCGATCCTAAACAAACAAGTCGCCTTTGATTGTTATGTTTCACCAGATTAGTACAATCCATTATCTAAACCGCTAACGCCAAACATCATTCTGCTTGCTTTCTAGAGAACCACGTCTGAACCTTTGTCTATGCCTGATACGGAACTAGGAGTACTTGTTTACCAGAAACAGGGGGCAGAAAAGGCGCATGCTACCTAATGTCTGCTTCGTTGCATCTCACTGGAGAGTCCTAGATTAGCACGACGCAGACGCCGTTGGTTGCGATGGGACAAAAGAACAATACTTTTGCGGTTTTGTAGTATGGTCGGTACTCTGATAGATGTGATGCTGTGACCGAACTGTGTCTGGCGTCATGGTAAAGGATCTGACTCAAGTCTCTTCCAGGCCTCTCAGATTGTCGCCACGGAGTGGTTTGGTGCCCCTTGCACTGCACTTCACACACTCCTTTCATCATGCAGCCAGTAGCTGCAACGAACTCAAGTTGCGGTTATAAAAGTCGAAGATTAATTGCAGGAGAAATTAAAATTTACTACTACAGCAAGCTCGAGGGCTAACTGGTCGGTGCCGCGTTGCTGTCTGGTTCCTCTCGTGTAGAAGCCGACTGACATTTTACATGATGCCGGTGTTGGTCGTTGAGAAAAGGGAGCCAGGAAAATTACTCTCAACCTATCACGACATGTGTATGGATATCAATCTACGAGCACAACAATACTCAAGGAAATGGTCATTTGAAAAAGAAAATATTTTCAAGGAAAAAGAAATTGGCCTTTAAAGACTTTTGAGTGGAAACTGCAATGAACCTTTAGGCCAACCTCAATGCATAGTTTCATTTCACTTTTTCTAAGAGTGCCACGTCATCTTAAAAGTTCTAGTTTGAGATATGAAATGAGCTCTCTCAATGTACTATTTTATCTCACGATTTCATAAATAAGCCATCATATTAACTTGTTGTCTTGTGATTGGTCAAAATAAGTTGAGATGAAATTTTAGACGCTCAATGTATGTTTTATTAGAGTTTCATACATGTGAAATAGTGCCAAAGAAGTTTCATAGGGATAAAACCTATCCAGCCTATTTCATAATAAATACTTCGCCATGTCATCATTTTTACCTACGTAACATGTCATTTAATAGTAATGAAACTCCTACTGAGATTGGCCAAAAGCCTCCCTTGCAGAATACCTGAAGGGGGACTGGGGAGCATCACACCGCCGAGAAAAGTTCTGGTGCTACCGGCCCTTACGGTGCTACCGTGCTACCGAGCACTGTAGCACCATAAAACCGCATCGAAAAATTGCAACAAAAATATGAATGGATAGTGCATGCAACGATCTACAATTCATATTTGTTGGGGATCGGTATTTGCGATAATAACGACACCCCTTTGTTGCCTTGGGATTTTGACTGCAGGTAACCTAACTGCCGACGTTTTCAACTCCCTGCCGAGAATTGGCGACAGCCTCGGGAGCTGTCGCATCGGGTCGCCGACATTGATCGAGGAGGACGCTGTCTCCCCTGTCGCTGCGTCCGGTAATGGCGGCGACGAATAATGGCGGCAACCCCTGAAGGAGATGAAGCCCGACATGATAACATCCGGGAGTCAGGCCGGCGAATGACGTCACCTAGTTAGGGTTTCCGTCATTTAACGGGAATGTCATTTGTACCCTTATGACAATGTTGTACAGAATATTCCACGAATATAGTGGGTGGCCAAGGATAATTTGGGCAAGCCGAAATGACCCTTGGCCTCCCCTATAAATACCCGTCCCCGGGCTCCGTGGGACGGGACGGAACAGGAGAGGCTTCACCCCTGTAATGAGATGCTGCTCCTTTGTTCCCTGAGTGTCATTTGATCGTCCGTGTCGGGATTCTTTGTTGCGACAATGAAGAATACCCAACATTGGCGCCCACCGTTTGTGTTGCTCGTAGATACCACCCGTGATGCCACAAAGAAAGAAAAAAGCACCTAGTCCAAAAACCGCCATCTGCTTCAACCCGCCGGATTTAGAGGAAGAAATTCTCCCTCCCAACCCGGCATTCTCGGAAGAAGAAATTCGTTGGGCATTCATTCAAGCAAGGCAAATGGCCGACGAGGCCAACCGAATTTCCGACGCGGCAAAAGCAAGCTTAGCCGCCGGAATTCGGCCAACTGATGGGGACATCGCCGCCAAAAACTCTATCGACCTCACTCTCAATGAAGAAGCAGAAAAGTCGAAGCAGGCAAAAGCCGGCAAGCAATGGGCGGAACCACCGTCGACAATCAACCCTGAAGAAAGTGATCCAGAGGAAGATGAAGTTGACAAGCAAATACGTCAGCTTTCCAACTTGCAACAACTTGGAAAAAGGCTCAAGCTAACAAAGGAGAAGATTATCTCCGAAGAGAGGGCCAGAGAGAAGGAAAGGCTCCGGCTACAGATAGAACAAGCAAAGGCGGCAGTTGCTGAACTACAAAAAGAGCTCAATGAGTTGACAAGCGTGACAGAGCAAAATAACGAAGCAAAAAGAAAGCATTATCAAGTAACTCCCGACTTTGAAACAAACAACAATGGCGAAGGCCATCATAGGCCTCAGAATGTATACCGCCAATACGTACCTTTCGTGAGCAAATTCGACAAGAACTCCCCCTTGTCAGAAGGCCTTCAGTTGACCCCATGGCCAGCAAAATACAAGCATATCTCTTTATCAAAGTACAATGGCTCAACCGACCCAAGACAATTCTTGATGTCATTTGAAGCTGCAGTAGCGTCTGCCGGAGGAGATGATACTGTATTGGCCAAGACCTTTGTCACCGCAATTGAGCATCAAGCCCTCGAGTGGTACTCTAGGCTGAAGCCCGGATCAATATATTCATGGGAGAACCTAAGGGACAAATTGACGACAAACTTTCAAGGTTTTCACAGAACATCTATATCTGCAGATGAACTGAGAGCATGTGTTCAGCAAGAAAAAGAGCCCTTGCAAGACTATTTTCAGAGATTTGTCAAGCTCAAAGCCCGAACAGATGATATTTCAGACCAAATCGTCATTGATGCCGCAATCGGAGGGTTGCGAGCCGGCCCTTGTGCCACTCATTTTTCCATGCACCGCCCTTCAACATCGAAGAGCTCTTCTCAACGGTCGATCAGTTCTGTAGAGCCGACAATGACCATAGAAGAAGATTAGAGCAGCAGAACGCGCTGCGCCAGGCGAAGAAAAACCAATCGAGCCAGAGGCAACAGGATTGGAATTCGTCTAGGAGAGGTGGCAACAACAATCAGAGTCAGAACTCCAACCTTGTCAATCATATCGACAACCAAGAAGAAAAAGCCGACACAAGCAGCTCTGCCGGCAATTTTCAGCACAGAGGAGGAAGAAACAATCGCTCTCGAGGAAGGGGTCGCGGCAATTCGCACAACTCGCGAAACCAAGAGCCAAAAAAGCCATACTGTCTGTTTCACGGACTTGACAAGGGTCACACCTCCAAGGAATGCCCAGAAACAAAAGATGCCATGGAAAGAATGAAAGCCAAGGAGCGAAGAAGCGAAACACAGAGAAGTGTCAATCACACGTCTGCCGCCAATTCTTGGAACAACTCGCCTTTCGGTGCTTCCTACCCATTCCAATACTTCCAGAATTCTTACAACCCCCATCACCACTTCCAAAGCCCATACCAACCACATCCACCACCCTCGCCGCAGATTCAGCATTTGGCGACTCCCCAAACAAGTTCACACTTGCCCCAGCCGCAAATTCCTAGAATCACCGCCTCGGAGGAGCCTCCTTTACCTCCTCCGCCGCCATTTCCAAAACAGTCAAACCAAAATAATTCCTCTCAGAGCCTTCCCACTTATGGAGTCATCCTACCAATTACTGGGGGATCTTCATCCGAGTTTGAAAGTAAGAAGCAAAAGAAAAATTACTTCCGAGCCGTCAATGCGGTGTGTAATGGACCTGTGGTAAAATCACGGTGGTCGCATATCCCAATCATGTTCACGGAAGCCGATCTAAACCTCCGCTGCTACCCTCATACAGATGCCATGGTCATCCAGGCAAACACCTACGGTTGGTCAATCACCAAAATACTTGTGGACAATGGAAGCTCGGCAGACATCCTCTTCAAGAGAACATTTGACCAGCTCAACCTTGATTCATCTCTACTTCAGCCTTCTGAGTATCCTCTGTATGGTTTTGGTGGCAGAGAAGTCCGTGCCCTCGGCAAAATAAGCCTACCAGTATCCTTTGGTACTCTTGACAATGCAAGGACTGAGCACATCACATTTGATGTGGTCGACATGCCTTACCCCTACAACGCAATCTTTGGACGAGGAGTCCTCAATGCATTTGAAGCAGTTTTGCACAGCTCTTACCTCTGTATGAAAATACCGGCACATAAGGAGGTCATCTCGGTCTTTGGCGATCAGCAAGAAGCCAGAAATATTGAAAGGGCGGCAGCCCCGGGCCAGAAGAATGTTCACGTTTTGTATGCTCATCCAAATGTGCACGTCTTGTACCCGGCAGGAAAAATGCCAGGGAAAGAAGTCCTCCAGTTGGAAAAAGAAATGGACAAGGAAGAACCAGCAATTGCGGCTAACGAGGAAACAAAGAGAGTTCCATTGGACAAGCATGTCTTAGGACAGGAAGTGATAATTGCGGCAGGTATGCCGAAGGACATGGAAAAAGCTTTCGTCCAGTTCCTTCGTAAAAACAAGGATGTTTTTGCCTGGTCTGCAAGTGACCTAAAAGGCGTCAGCCGAGACATCATAGAGCACAAGTTGCGAATCGATAAAAGCATCAGACCAAAGAAGCAGAAACTCCGAAAAATGTCCGACGATCGGGTCGAAGCAGTCAAGGCTGAGGTACAGAGGTTGCTTGACGCAAATGTTATCAGGGAGGTGAAATATCCAACCTGGTTGGCTAACACTGTACCAGTAAAGAAAAAGAACGGAAAGTGGCGGATGTGCATTGATTTCACTGATCTCAACAAGGCCTGCCCCAAAGATGATTTCCCATTGCCCAGAATTGATAAAATTGTCGACGCAGCGGCATGCTCAGAACTCTTATCACTGCTGGATTGTTTTTCCGGGTATCACCAAATCTTCATGTACAAAGATGATGAAGAGAAAACAAGTTTCATCACTCCTTTCGGAACTTATTGTTTTGTCAGAATGTCGGAAGGTCTAAAAAATGCGGGACCGACTTTCTGCAGAATGACATCTATCGCTTTTGAGAATCAGTTAGGCAAGAATCTGTCAGCCTACGTCGACGACATAGTGGTAAAAAGCGGCAAGAAAGAAGATCATACTTCTGACTTGGCCGAAACATTTGCAAACCTCAGGAAGGCAAACCTTAAGCTCAACCCTGAAAAATGTGTCTTTGGAATTCGCAAGGGAAAGGTTTTGGGATGCCTTGTGTCAATCAAAGGCATCGAAGCCAATCCTGACAAGATAAGTGCACTTGTCAATATGCGAGAGCCCCAATGCCTCAAAGATGTGCAGAAGCTCACCGGTAGAATTGCGGCACTTAACAGGTTTATTTCCAGATCAGCCGAAAGAAGCCTTCCTTTCTTCAAAGTCCTCAGAAATGCAAGCAACTTTCAATGGGGCCAAGAACTGAAAAAAGCTTTCGCAGAATTAAAAGAGTATCTCAAAGAAATGACTGCTTTCGCAAGCCCGAAACAAAATGAAACTCTGCTAATGTATGTATCGGCATCGCACTCAGCAGTATGTGCCGCACTTGTGCAAGAACAGCAAATTGAGAAGAAGGGCAAAGTGTTGAAAGTTCAAGTGCCAGTATATTATGTGTCTGAAGCGCTCTCAGGGTCAAAAAGATTCTATTCCGAACTGGAAAAGATAGCCTATGCAGTCTTAATGGCATCAAGAAAATTGAGGCATTACTTTGAAGCTCACACCATCCGAGTGCTGACAAATCAACCACTGAATGACATGTTCAGAAATAGAGAAGCATCTGGAAGAATCACCAAATGGGCTTCGGAATTATCAGAGCACGTTGTTGACTTCGAGTCAAGAAGTGCCGCAAATTCCCAGGTGCTGGCGGATTTTATCGCAGATTGGACTGAGCCTTCATCGTACACCGAGGGTCCAGTCTTCGAAGTCCCATGGGAGATCAATTGCGACGGCGCGTGGTGCCATCTCGGTGCTGGAGCTGCCGCAATTCTGACCTCACCATCTGGTATCAAATTGCGGTACGCAATCAGATTGCAGTTTAATCACGACACTGACAAGTGCACAAACAATGTTGCAGAGTATGAGGGCCTTTTGCTAGCCATAAGAAAGTTGAGAGCACTAGGAGTGAAAAACTTCATTGTCAAGACGGACTCTCAGGTCATTGCCGGGCATGTTGATAAAACTTATAAAGCAAGAGATGAACTATTGGCCAGATACCTGGAACATGTACGGGGCTTGGAAAAATACTTCAAGGGTTTCACTTGTCAATATATTGACAGAAACCTAAATAGTGAAGCAGATCAGCTAGCAAAAGCGGCAGCTAGGAAAGATCCTTTGCCACCCGACGTCTTTTTTGAAACACTGAGTTCGCCCTCCATAAAAGCGGCAGAGAAAGAACCCAAGATGATACACGCCATCTCAAGCGAAGATTGGCGCGCCCCCATCATGGCGTATCTCCGAGATTTTTATGAGCCAGAGTCGGAATTAGAAGCCAAGCGCATGAAACAAAGAGCAAGAAACTACGCGTTTGTCGACGAGTTCCTTTACAAATTCGGCACATCCACTCCATTCTTGAGATGCATTGATCAAGAAGAAGGGAAAAAGCTCCTCAGCGACATCCACGAGGGAATCTGCGGCTCTCACATATCCAGCAGAGCTTTAGTCGGCAAAGCCTTTCGGCAAGGTTTTTATTGGCCCTCCGCACTTCAGGACGCCCAACACCTTGTCAAAACATGCGAAGCATGTCAGAAATTCTCAAAGAAAATCAACAACCCGGCTCAGCTCACACAGCTCATTCAGCCAGTGTGGCCACTTCAGCGGTGGGGAATTGACATAGTCGGACCCCTACCTACGGCCGCCGGAAATTACACACATGCCGTCGTTGCTCTCGATTATTTCACTAAATGGATAGAGGCTAAGCCATTGATCAATATCACTGGCCCAGCAATCAAGAAATTTTTCTGGCAGAACATAGTATGCAGATTCGGAGTACCTGCCGAAATTACGGTGGACAATGGAAAACAGTTTGACAACCAAGAGTTCCGCGAATTCTGTCACTCCATAGGCACCAAAGTGAATTTTGCATCTGTTTATCATCCAGAGTCAAATGGTGCCGTCGAGAATGCGAACAAGCAAATCTTCGAAGGCATCAAGAAATGCCTAGAAGGCCAGAAAAAAGGAAAATGGATGGATGAGTTGCACAAAGTGATCTGGTCGCATAACACCACAGTTTCAAGAACCACCAAGTTCACGCCCTTCAGGCTCTTGTACGGCGAAGAAGCAATGTCTCCCGAAGAGATAAAATACCGCTGCATGAGGGCAACTCTCGGGTGAAATTGCCATGAGTTTGACGCCGTTTCAAAGGACATGTCGGAATTAGACAAAGACCAAGCCATCCTTAACCTGGAGAGGTATCAGGAAGAAACAAGAAAATGGCGGGACGCCAGAGTGGTGCCACGAGCGTTTAAGGCCGGCGACCTTGTCCTCCTGCGAAGCCCAAAAACAGAAAGCACTGGAAAACTAAACTCCAAGTGGCAGGGCCCTTTCATTGTCGTCAGGAGCAATCGCTCGGGATCTTATCACTTGGCAGACAGTGAAGGCAACGAGCTCCCACATGCCTGGAATGTGGACAACCTCAAGAGGTACTTCACCTAAAATGTAAGGGCTAATGGCGACGCGCTGTTATAAGCGGAGCCTTTAGTCGGCACCTAAGTTGTAATTTTTCCTTCTTAGAATTCGAGGCCCATACTCTTTTCCTCACAGGGGAACCCCACATCGGGGGTGAGGTTTTTAATGAGGTGGGACCTTTGTAACCCCAGCAGTTCAATATAATGCTGTATTCCCCAGAAAAACTAAACTCTTCATCTCTTAAGTAGTCGATGCTATATTCTCAAAAATATCGCCACATCGACGCAGGAGGAATTGACTCCTGAGCCAAAGCCACTCGAAAGGAAGAAAAAATTCTGCTCCTTTCTCCCAGGCTTCATTCTCCTTTAAGCACTTTGAGAAAAAAGCGCCCCAAGGGGCCATCTCTCGAATCCTTCTCATTAAACTGAGAAACGGCGGCGGTTGAGAAAAAAGCGCCTCAAGGGGCCATCTCTTCAATCTTTCTCATAAAATTGAGAAAGTGTGTAACGCTAACGGCCCAAGGGCTCAGTCATCCATTTCCTTAAAGGAAATAGACTTCAACCCCCAAGGGGCTTCGGACAAAATCCGACACATCAAAAACAGATCATTAAGATCGAAGTCTTAAGGGACTCAATACAAACACCCATCCAAGGACGGGACTCAAAACCATGGTGGTAGCATAATATTGCAAAAGCAAAAGCGAGAGGCCAAAAGGCAAATTATTCTCAAATGCCGCTCTTTCTGCAAGAATAGCGACATATGTCAATATCCGACAAATTTCGGAGACAACCAAATAATTGCGGCAACCACACGCTCCATTCGCAATTCTCTAAAAATAATGGCGCGCGAGCCGCGCCTCGCAATTTCCACGCGCTCCTCATCCCTCGATTGCTAGGGGGAGGGGGGTGACGTTCGTTCGCTCAAACAATCGAGTCTCGACGAGCGCCGTGAAATAAACAAAAAGCGAAAACGATTTTAATGGCAACCAAGGACCCATATCGTCAAACGACATCTTTTAAGCCAAATTAACGGCAACAACAAAACATCTGACAGGCACAAGAGCCAACCAACAATAGCGGCACCTGGTGCACGCTCCGCAATTTTTCATAAAAGAACGCAATACGATCTGTGGCCTTCAGCAATTTACGCAAATATGCGTCGTATAAACCGTGCGTCGCAGTTTCGGCGCGCCTTCCGTCCCTCGATCGCCAGGGGGGGGTGACGTTCGTTTAATTCCGACGACCGAGTAACGGCAAGCGCTTTCCATCAAACAAAAAAAGTGGAAGAGGATTCAACTTGTAAAAATTGACTTAAGAGTTATCGCTGAAACATCTTTCGCGAATCAAAAAACACGCCGTATTATTCGGGCGTACTTCGTCAAAATGTCGACACCCCAGCTACAAATCAAAGTCAACTTCTACTACAAATCCGGGACCGCTTTCAGGGCCTGCTCTATCGTACACACACCTAAAACGATCCAAATAAGGATCAAAACTAATGTCTTCAACGCTTTCGGTTTTCACGACCGCTTCGGAAGAAGAATGCCGGCGGTGAAAACATCGAATTAAGCACTCCCGCCCTTGAAAGTACTGAGCCATCATCTCCCTCCAGAAACGCCCGAAATTATCACGCGGATATCGTGAAACATAACACAAGTGCGCTTCGCCAGAAACGCGAAACCCGTCACGTTCATACTTCAAAGGCGCAATGTTCAACGCGGCGCCGTGAAAACAATCCTGCGCACAAAGCGTACCAGAACGCATATTATTACAGGCCAAGTTTGCAACACTCTCTCACGCCTAAGAGTCTAAACCTCTTCAATTGTCGGCGCAGCAGCAGAAGCAGTGGCAGTGGCAGCAACAGGAACGGCGGCACCCGTCGTACTTCCCGGTTCGGCCGCCGCAGAAGGCGCAGCAGCCGCGGTAGCCGCAGTGGGTGCAGGAGCTTCAATCGCGGCAGGCACACCAGCTTCAGCGGCAGTCTTCTCAGCTCCCGCAACAACTTCGACGCGGGCAACCTTCGCCGGCGGCGTCTCAATGGCAGGAGTAGCCGCTCGCTTCTTTGAGCTCTCCGCCGCAGTTTCGGCGCCAGCCGCCGCCTTCATCTAAAGCAAACAAAAGTTTAGCAAATCATTTTTCACAAGACAGTCCCCGATGAAACAAAAGTATGCTTTACCTCCTCGAGCTTGCTCTTTGCATATCGGCGGCAAGCTTCCATTCCGTGCACCCCCCAGTATCTTTTCGCGAAGCGTTTCACAGCTAAGCGAACGCCTTTGCTGTCACTTGCCGCGTTTGCTCCATCAAAATTTGAGTCGGGGTAGGTGGTGCGCGCGAGATCGGCGAAGTGCTTGCAGCCCTGTTTTTCAAGCAGATCTAGAAGGGCAGAACAAGCCGTGCGAGCCGCAAATTGGCCGAACCGCTCAAAGGCCTCAGGAAGGTCGCCAAACTCCCCCTTTAGGAAATTGAAATACACTTCCGGTGTCAGCGAACCTTCTGTGGCCGGAAGAGGATTAGGCTCACCGCCAATTGTAGCTAGGGCTGCTCCGAAAGAAGCGTGTGCACTACTAGCGCCGCTGGAAAAATTGCGGGCAAACTTGCGGGCAGTCTCCTTGGCACTCTTAGCGGTTGCCTCCGCCGCAGTAATTTTTTGTCCCGCATTTTTCAGTTCAAGCTTCAAGCGGGCAATTTCATCCTCATGGCTCTGGATAACATCCTGGAGCACTACCAACGCTTCGTCTTTCTTTTTAATCTGATCATTGAGATCAGCCTTAACGGCGTCGAAAGACGCGCGTTCCTCCTTGAGAGTGCGCCGCAGTTGCAATTCATCACCGGACGAAGAGGCGGCTTCGGACCCGTAAAAGGCGCCGCAAGTGTCTGCTCAAGAGCAGAGAAATCACGCATCAGCGTCAAAATCATTCAAAGTTGCAATAAAAAGCGACATTAGCACAAGCAAAAATTACCATCGTCGCATTTTTGTCTAAAACTTCGGCGGCCGAAGCATTATCGGCCCTGGCCAAGAAGTCATAAAGTTCTGCAAATAAAACGAAGTCAGAACGGTTGTCAAGTTTTATGCAAAGAAGAAATGGCAGCAGGACAAGATACCTTGGGGATCCACCGCCTTTGTCATTTCGACAAAAACGGCCAATGAAGGATTGCCGGCCTCGCCTTCTTGCATCCCCGCGCCAGCAGATTTTTCACCTGCGTCAGAGGGGCTAGTCTCAGAAGAACTGCTAGACGCACTCCCGTTAACCGATGAATTAGAAATATTATCATCGATTCTAGTCAAGGGAGAGGAAGCTGCCGCAGATTCTGTCTTGCTTAAGGAATAGTCGGCACCTTCATCGGAGCCACTCATCCCAGCAAATGCAGCGTCAAGCTCATGGCCAAGCTTAGCGCGTGAGTCTTCGGAGTCGTCTAATAACTCAATTTCATCATCTGATATAGCCGGCAGGAGCGGCTTCCGCGTCATCGGCGTAGCAGTCTCAACGGGGCTTCGTGGCAAATCAAATCCACCAGTGGGAGCAGCAGTACTTTCAACTTCAGCTTCATGTAACGGCGAAGGCTGCTCCCGTGTATTCCCCGAGTCATGTTCTTCAGGCTCGTCGTCTAGAAATTCATCATCAGAATCGCCAGGGGCTGAAGCTAGTAATTTCCGGCGTCGTTTGCACTCCTCTCGCACTGAAACCTCCTCAGCAAAATCAGCGGCACCTGCCGCGCTGGAACCAGTCTCCATCTGCTCAGCAGCAGTGACCAGCTCTATGTTTTCCCGTCGCCGTTTTATAGCGGCACTGGCCTGCTGCACAACAGCAGCTCGAGAGGCAGGCATTTTCCGCAAACTCAGGCGTTTAGCTTTCTCAGCAGCCCTCGAAGTCCCAGCAGGCGCCTTTACTTTCCCGGCTGCCTTGCCGGACGCCGCAGATTTCTTGGCGGCACCCTTAGATATGGAACCAGCTGCCGTTTTTGGGGCCGCCGCAGATCCCTTGGCGACAGCCATGGCTGAAGAGCCGACCGCAGCTGTAGGGGCTGGCGCATCAGGTATGTAATAATGGGCGTTAGCTGTATCCCAGCCGCGTTTCTCAACGAATGTCGCACCATAAACAAGCTCGCCTTTCTTCCGCCGCCCTTTCTTGACGGACATCACAGCTCGACGACCGTATTTCACTTGCATCTCGTCAAAAATGCGATTCACTCGCTGGGAGAAAATCAGCATGGTATCGCACTCTTGCTTTTCCAGCACAGTATAAGGTCCGCAAATAACTGCGGCAGTCAGCTCAACGTAGCGAACAAAGTCCTTATCTGATAAATCTTCAGGCTTCTTCACTCCAAAAGTCGGCGCCTGGTAGTTAAGGTTTAGTTTGGAAATCCGCTTATTCTTCATCTTCAGCGGACTCCAACCTTTTCGAATAGGCCAAATGCGGCAGGCTATGAACTCCTCCACCAAATCTCTAGCGCTGCTCATCTTGACCGCGGTCTCAAATGCGTCGCAGCACTTCCTAAAACCTTCCGATTCCACGAACTCCGGCGATAGCACCGGCCGTAGGGCGCAAGAGCGACTGAATAGAGGGAAGCACGAACTACCGTCGTCTTTCTTCTCCTCAGGAACCTCTGCATAAAACCAATGGTTCCGCCAATCCCCAGGCCATTTATTCCGGCGACCACCAACAAGCTCAACATTTTCATACTTAGATTTCTTCACAAAAGTGCGGGGCTGAAAGCTGCAACAGCCATACTGGGGATAATACTGCACCCCATCAAAACTCACGGGTTTCACATCATGCTTTAGATCGTAATAGCGGCAGAAAGCATCAGAGTGTAGAGCCGAGCCATAGCTGCGGACAGCCCATATAAACTTTGACACCGTCGCGACGGCGTTGGGAGTTAAGTGGTGCAGATCCAGTCCATACCTGTCCAGTACGCGGACTAAAAAGCCAAAACACGGCAGCCTAAGGCCAGCTTCATAGAAGTCACGATAAACTATAGCCTCATTGTTCTCGGGCCGAGGAATCTGCTCTCCGCCAGGAGCACGAGCTTTTCCGGATTCAAAATAACCCAGGGCAACAAACCTCTCGATATCTGCGGGAGTGACTTTAGAAGGCCCAAATCGAAAAGTTGGCTCAATGCCGCTTTTCTCCCAGGAGTCTTCCCCTACTAGCTCACTAGGAGAGGCCGGCACACCAGAAAGATCCTCGCCTTCGTCGTCGGTGTTAGCAAGGGTTTCCCTTTCGCTAGAGCCAGTATCTACTGCGCCTCTCTCTCTTTTGGCTGCACACCCAGCAAGAGTATACTCACGATATGCAAGAAAATAACACGACTCCCCCAAACCCTTACCTAAAAAAGCGGCAGATTTAGTACCTCCGCGGGCGCCCGAAGTTCCAGCTGCTTTGGAGGCAGCTGCCGCCAAAACCTCCAGATCTGCGGCGGGATTGGCCTCCTCCTGGGAGCCCTTGGGAGTCGCGGCAGCATCAGAGTCAACCTCAACCGGTTTGCTCGCACCGCCAAGGTCGGCGTCGGCCTCAACATTAGCGGCAGGCGAGTCGGCAAGGAACTCCTCGTCAGACTCAACAAGATGAGCGGTCTCCTTAACGCGAGCCATCTAGAATGCAAACTATGACGTTACAATCAATCGCGAACACAGACTCATAGCTAAAGGCACATAGACGAACTAACCTTTCAGCAGAGAAAGTGCGACGAGCCGAATCAGCGACAACAAAGAACTCTCTGTAGATCAACGAAAAATCCGGAAGGCAACAATTGCGACGCAAAGTTTTCAGCAGAAAACGCGGCAGCAATTCCACTAGATCAACGAACGCACGAGGTTTTCCGGCCCCCCTCTCCCTCCGTATATATAGGCCTCGGCGCCGCATTTTTCGAGGTCGTCTCGATCCTCGTAAAAAAAAAATATTTCCTCGGGAAACTTCGAGGGGGGTGACGTTGGGTGACGTTCTCAAATTCCTCATCCTGTGTCGCGGTTTCTGCCCATCAAAGTTGGCCCTCGACCGCGAGGGGCTACTGTTGGGGATCGGTATTTGCGATAATAACGACACCCCTTTGTTGCCTTGGGATTTTGACTGCAGGTAACCTAACTGCCGACGTTTTCAACTCCCTGCCGAGAATTGGCGACAGCCTCGGGAGCTGTCGCATCGGGTCGCCGACATTGATCGAGGAGGACGCTGTCTCCCCTGTCGCTGCGTCCGGTAATGGCGGCGACGAATAATGGCGGCAACCCCTGAAGGAGATGAAGCCCGACATGATAACATCCGAGAGTCAGGCCGGCGAATGACGTCACCTAGTTAGGGTTTCCGTCATTTAACGGGAATGTCATTTGTACCCTTATGACAATGTTGTACAGAATATTCCACGAATATAGTGGGTGGCCAAGGATAATTTGGGCAAGCCGAAATGACCCTTGGCCTCCCCTATAAATACCCGTCCCCGGGCTCCGTGGGACGGGACGGAACAGGAGAGGCTTCACCCCTGTAATGAGATGCTGCTCCTTTGTTCCCTGAGTGTCATTTGATCGTCCGTGTCGGGATTCTTTGTTGCGACAATGAAGAATACCCAACAATATTTTTGGTTGAGGTGCAAAGTACAAGAAGATTAAAAAAAGAGAAAATAGGCTGTGAACAGTGCTGGTTGCAACTGTTCATCATGAACCCGCAACCCGTTACTATTCAAAGTCTGATTTATCTTTTTTGTATCTTCTTGTACGAGCTTCCGTTGCACCTCAACCAAAAATTTGAATGATAGATCGTTGCATGCACTATGCATTCATATTTTTATTACAATTTTTCGCCCATCCATTGAGGTGCTACCACGGTTGGGAGCACGGTAGCACCACAACCCGTGGTAGCACCAGAACCTGTCTCCCCGCACCGCCTTCGAAGTGCTCTGTACCGGTGTTCTGTGCTACGGAGTAATGCTCTTCTTCCACTCGCTGTCTTGCTGGTCCCGCCGCGCGCCACAGGCAATGGGGGCCGGCAACCGCTCGGCGCCCTCGAAACACAACACATGCCCGCGCCATTACCGAACAGACACCCCACCCAGCGAGATCGTGTTATCCTGTCGGCTTCGGCTCGACGTCCACAGCATCTGGAAGCCGTCCGCGTCACCTTGATCTCTTCAGGACCACAGAAGCGAGGTCTGAAGCACCCACCCCCATGACACTAGTCACACACACGGCCACATCGCGCCTAGGACTAGGAGGCAGGCAAATGCGAAGCCCACATCGCGCTGCAGGGGCTCGCTCCCGCACCAACATTTAATAACTGCCGCAGATTCAAGAGCACAGCTTCCCTCTCGACTGCATTGATTCAATTTTGGCGAAACATGAAACAGTGCCAGTTCATGGCACCAGCTGTGAGGAACAGTTCTAAACACCATATCAGCTGCAGAAACTGCTTGTTTCGGCACTAAAGTAAGCAGTGCAGACTCCAGTAGTGATGACACAGGAGAGGCTTTCCGAAGCTTCAAGCTACAACCTGGCCAGTGATCACTATCCAAGGTAGTCAGATGCCGCGCATGGAAGTGAAGCAATGAGATGCATCCAAACAGCGACCTTCCCCTGCATCAGAGCCGCGGAGCAGAGTCACCACCACCGCATTCTTGAAGACGCAATCCGCGCAATAGCAGTTGCAGATACAAATGGTAGCGAGCATCCATCAGGCCTTCTCAATCATATCAAGAACCAGTGACATTGACAGAAAACAGGAAGCAGAAGTGACAATAAACATATATAGATTTCATCATTTCAACCAATCCAAAACAGTATGCTTATGAGCTCTCACTCCATCCCTCCGCCGCCTACCTACTTATACCTACTACTACACCCTAAAACCTTCCTACAACCTCCCTAAACCCTCTACTAAACCCTAGAGTACAGAGGAGAAACTGGCGAAGTATCTACAGCTCCCAAAATTACTCCGGAACAGAGCCCTCCGCCGCCACCGGGCGCAGTTCACGCGCAGGAGGAGGCCTGGCGGCGCGGCGCGAGCGCGAACAGCGCCTCGAGGTCCGGCGGCTGGAAGTAGCCGTTCTTGGGCGGGCTGCGCCGCTTCCCGAAGTCCGGCACGGCCTTCCTCGGTGCCGCGGGGCAGGGCAGCGTCGCCGGGATGCGGTACTCCTCCCGCTTCGGCGTCTCCCACCCGCCGCAGCCGTACCCGTTGGGCACCGCCGCCGCCGCCGCCTCTACGCTGCTATCCATTGGGGATTTTTCGGGGGAGAAGAAAATTCTTTTCCTAATTTGAAACGCTGGATTGGGAGGGAAGAGAAGCGGCCGCCGGAGCTTATAATGGAGCGGCGGCCGCGGCGGGAGGATCAGGCTTGCAAAGGACGGAACTGGACGGCTCCGTGCTGCGGAAGGAGGCCCGGGATCGCTGACGTGGCGGATCGCGCGCCGTCTGATCCGGGAAGCAGAACTAAGCGGGAAAACACGAGCGCCGCGGCGGGAAAACGCGAGACACTGTTTCGATTTAAAACTCTTTCCTTCGTAGTCCTCTATTTTACGATATCACGGATCGGTCCTTTATGGACCACAAAACGGGGGTTTTGGTGCGGAGTAACTGCCTTCGCGAGGGCCTTACTGTAAGATCGAGGAATTTGTGGCATTGGAATCCACTGCGTTACGTGGGCTGTTGGGCGTGCCAGGTGTACGGGCAGTGATGGGCGACCAAATACGGTGGGGTCCCTGCTCCGATAACCATGAGCCCGCCTCGTGGTGTGGTCCTGGTGTTGGTGCCCCTTAACGCGAATACCGGGTCCCACTATGTGAGGTCTTCGTGGACCGCGTGCGGCCACTGGGTTTGGACTGCTGGAATGATCCCTTCCGCCTCGGATTCCTGGGGGCACGTGGGTCCCGCATCGGACGGTGCACTGATGGTCCGGTGTGAAACTGCGGCGCCTCACGTTGACTTTACAAGACTGCACTATGCAAAGTGGCCCTTGAGTTGAAATGGGCCTCGCATGAGGCCCATGATTTTTCCAAATGTTCTAACCAACCCAATGTGAGCAGCTTTGCTCAAAAAAAAAAACCCAATGTTGAGCAGCTTGTGCCGATTTTTTTTCCCCTCAAAAGAAAAAAAGAAAGCTTGTGCCGATTTTTTTTTGAGCCGACTCTGTGCAAAGTTGAACAAGCAGGATAACAGGCACAGTTTTTGAACCAGACAATATTGCATGGCTAATCATATTAATCAAGAGTATTTATTGGCTATTCTAACCAGATGTCGTGGTCCTTCAACTACCAGACTAATCGATCGTCCAGATGAAATGTATATCATGAACAGAGCTGAAGTATCTGGAAGTCGTATGATCGTATCAACTCGCCCAAACAAAATGTCAGTGCAGGTCTTTCCTACGGCCAATGAACTCCACGGACCACGGTCCATCGTCGCAACAAGGCAGCCAATGATCTTCCCAGAGGCCGTGCTAGTGGGACGCAGCCGTCGTTGCCATAATGGTGCACCGGTGAGACGCTGGCTGAACAAGTCTCCATTTTTCGCAAGACCCATGCCGCGCGCGCGCTCTTCGCTTGACCCGTTCGTTCTCCCGCGCTGATCGCGGCAGAACAGAGGCTCAGAAAAATTAACCTATGAGCTTGCAGGGTACTGCCGGCGGCGCTGTCAAGAATCAAGATGCCTGGAGGAGGACTCGACACGGCAATAGGGCGGTTCGAATCGTTACCCGCGCAGGGAAAGCGAACACGGCAATAAGATGCCTTAGTTTGTCGGGCATGGTCTAACGCCTTGAGGAGGACAGCTGCTTAATGTTGAGATTTGAGATGCCAGAAAGCATTTCTGCCTGTCTGTGCAACAATTTTAATGAAAATATAGTACAGTACTACTGATGTTTGTAGCCCATGGATGGCCGTGCAAATGGAGGGAAGGGTATCAGCCTATCAGGCAAAAGGAGAACGGCGCCGTACATGATCAGCGAGCATCATGGATTGCGCAGGAACGCGTAGGCAGCATGCGAAGGATCTGCAATTTCTGATGCTGCTCCGAACGCGTGGATTGTGCAGGGAGCAGAGGCCAGGATTCCTTCGAATTCCCTTTCTGACGGTTGAGCCGGTGAGCAAATCGGTCGTGCTCGTGCCTTTTGAGGTCTATTCCGGTTCTTTTCTGGATCGAAATGTGAGTGTGATCTTCGTGTGTGAATCACCTTAACGACTTTTCTCAATCTCGGGCTCTCGGCCATCTCCGACAGAGCGATTCGTTCATATCCCTGTCGTCGCGTACATGCTCCTTATGGGGGATTAAAGCAGGCAAGCAGGCACAAGTTGCGGTGCGGCCATTATTTTTTTTTTTTTTTCGAAAGACCCGGAATCACTTTGTGACCCGGCATATATAAATAAGAAGAAGGTGCCTCATATTAAGGGAAACGAGGCCAAACCGTACAAGTATGAAACGAAAAGCTACACTAGAAAAAAAAGAAAACCACAACAGGGATGGAGCCCATCACATGTCATCGTTGCGACCCCTAAGAGCAGCTCCGACTTTATAATGGTAGACATCAGCCTTTGTCTCGATCATGCTCCAAATCGTCAGCACCAACCACCAAAACAATCCTCACTTGAGTCATCGTTGCCAAGCTCACCGCACACACGATCGAGCAGCTCCCACTTCCCAAGAGCGACTGTCTGATGAGATCCGCCAAGGAAAAGAAGCCTCACAACACAACAGCCTCATCCCGTGACGCCGGTGTTGCTGCCGCCATGAGGCAAGATGTCAAAATCCGACGCTAAACCGGCAGCGAAAAGCAGCTCTAAAGTGACGCCTTCAAGAAGGATTCGACGTTCATGACGCCGTCGTCACCCAACCTAGCAAGCTAGGTTTGGGGTTACCCCCAAGAACTCTCGAGGGGTGGGGCAGGAGAACCTCGGCAATGTCTCCAACGAGATAACTACGCACAAGGGCGTCGTCACTGCCGGCGTAAGCAAGGTTTCCCCCGGCCTCCTGCACTTCCCCACCACCAAGCCACTGGCCTCGACGCCACATTCATCATCCAAAGCAGCAACACCACGCCACCTTGCTGCATCCAATCGCCAACCAATCTGCCCATGGCCAACACCACGAGACAGTGGCTGACACACCGCAGCCACGACGATGGTTGTAGCAAACCTACAACCACATAGAACACCATCTTCGCCTGTATGTCACCTGGCACCAGCTCCGTCCACCACTGTTCGTCTCCTACAGAGACGAAGCACCACCTCACACCAATCCGAGCGCCATCGCTGCCATCGGGTGTAGCAGCCGCGCCTCCTCCACCGGATCCGTGTGCAGCTCCGCAGGTGCCTTCGGCGTGGCAGCCACGGCGCCGCCGCCGGCCGCACGCGTTGTCCCTGCGCCGCCACCATCACGCGTGGCAGCCACCGCGCCACCACCGGGCACGCGCGTCGTGCCCCCGCCGTGCTTGCCGCGCAGCCGCCGCGCCGTCCCACCGTCGAAACGGAGGAAACGCCACCGCCACGAGCTGCCGGCATGCCCCGGCGTGTCCACGGCCAGATCCACCGCAGGGAGACCGGATCCGGCCAACAGGACACCGGATCGAGCCGTCGCCGCACGATCCACCATCTTGGACTCTTGATGTCGCATATCCGGACGAATCTGCCATGGAAACAACTGGTAGAGCCTCGCCGCCGCCGTCCCGGCTCGCCACGCGGTTTCCGGCGGCTCGCTCTGGCGGCGGCGCGGCAGGAGAGGGAGGGAGGGGGTGGCGGCGGCCTAGGGTTTGGCTCGCCGCCCGTGTCGCTCGCGTGAGAGCGACGCGGGGGCCGAAGAAGTCGCCCCGGTGCGGCCATTATGCCCGTTAATGACATATGGCCTCGAGTAATCACTGTGGACAACCATCAGCCAAGGTAACGGGGTGAATCGGTGAAACGGATGAGCGAGCTGGCTCTTCGAAATGGCGAGGCGGTGACGACGCCGGTCGTCGCGTCAGAGTTATCGGCAATTGATTGCTAAAAATCGCGTCAAGATCATGGGACGCTAATTTGTCGACGGTCACCCCTCGCCGGCCAGGCCTTTTCCTGCAGGGTTGGTTGTTTGGTGAGAAGGGAGAATGGATCATGGCGTACGACTCTGCAGCAGACACGTCCTTGGGGCTGACAGATTGCAAGTTACTGCCGTCACACAGGTTTTGGTGAACCATTCTTCTCTCAGTTGCATCAGTCATAACCTAAAACCATTTCTTCCTTTTTTTCATGTTTCGTGGTTGAAACTCATCTTATTATCTGCATGACCGCATGTACTACGGTTGTTTGATAAAATGAAGAGTGCCAGGTGATATCATCTCTTTGGCCCAAATTTGATACTAGAAATACAGAAACCACTCCACTAAATTCGTGAAATAAACTACATTAAATTCCTATTTTAATGCTTGATTTGAAACACACTGCAGAGTTCCAGGCCGCAGGTTTGTTTGCAGAAATTGTTACTACGTAACTGTGCCGTGCACCACGAGTATGTATTCGTCCAGTTAGTATAGGCATTACAGTGATAATCCAGTTAGTATAGTACATTAATAGGCAGACACTTGAGTTTAGTCAAACATGATGTTGATCTGTTGCAGCAGTAGCACCTATCATCTGAGCGATTGATTTTGGCATTTTAGCAGCGTAATTTGGCGCAATGGGGAGAGAGATAAAGCTGATGTGCCAGTTCAGACATGGTAAACAGCTTCAAGCTTTGGTCCACTAAAATTCTAGCCTGCAACGTATTATGATAGTTCTTCATTGTTTCTGCTTCAGATAATATAATGTTAAATAGCAAAAAAAAGAAGAAGATAATATAATGTTATATGTCCCATGTTTTTCTGGTCTACTTCATTTTTCAATTTCTTGTTGTGGGGTGCTGAAAAACCTGCAAGATACATGTGTGCATATCATATAAATTCCCTCTAATAATAGGGGTATCATTTATAACTTTCAGAAAACACAAAAAAAATCATATGTATGGATATTCTTTTGAAAATACTCCACGATCTTATAACAAATGGATTTCGTGAAGTTGAAATAATTCTTATGGAAGACCATGTCCTGTCTAAAACATCAATGATCTTTTGAGACTTTCTTTGAATGCATTTTTTCTTCCTAAATTCAAATAGAGAACTGTTATGTCACAATTAGTGAGATTCTCAATGTGTTTGGGTCATGGCATCGCTAAATGGAACAGAAAGTAAGCTAATAGAGAAACAAAATTGGGTGGAGTCGCATCCATTATTTGAGTGATTTGGCTAAGCCAAAATGGTAGTATTGTATCTTAAGTCACTTTGATTTTCTCTTCTATGGGTTCAGTTTTGGTAGTTACTCATTGTCCATTGAGTAACCCATATAGTAGTAAAAGAGATCGTGAGCTGAACTCACCGAGGGTTTGAGTATTTCATCACGAGATGAGATGATGATGTACTATCAAAAAGGCATCTCATCCTTCGAACCAAACAAAAAAGGAGTGAGATCCATCACCACCTCACTCTTTGAAAACACTGTACTAACTAATAACACTATACGGACCCACATGTCACCGTGCTCCAAATACGCCGCGGCTTGACTTTCTGAAACTTGACGCAGATTTGCCCGACCCAAATCAACCGCCCAGAGACGTCTCTCTATATAAACCGTTCCATGCTTCCCTTGCCCCGTTCTCCCAAGACGTGTCGAGCTTAACTCATACATATGGCCAACGGCAACGTACAGAACGCCTGAACAGATCAAGCCACTGTGCCTTATACAGTTTCCACCAACAACAGATGATGATGGGGGACCAGGCCACCGACGGCGCGGCCGTCTGGCCCGGCGAGCTCGACGAGCAGCTCGTAAGCGAGCTCCTCAGCGACGACAGCTTCCTCGGCGCCCTTCAGGTCCCCGGCGACTCGGACCACCACCACTTCTGCTCGGGCGACACGGGGCCAGATCACGCTACTCCTCCAGCGCCGTGCAACAGCGGCGGCTTGGCGGCAGAGCGCGATCTGCCGCAGCCGGCGGCGGTGAGCAGAGCCCTGTGCTCGGTGTACTCCGGCCCGACGATCCAGGACATCGAGAAGGCGCTGTCGTCGCGGCCGCACCAGTGGAGCCACCGCCGCTACGGCTCCATGTTTTTGTAGGTGCACCCGGGCCGGCCGTGCATATATGTGGGCTGATTATTCTTGGTCGAAGTCTTTGTGATCGTGAGCTACGAATGCAAGATGCTGATCCTAATCCGCGCGTGGTTTTGCTTGAGCAGCAGCAGGTTCGGGGCGACGAGCAGAGCGCCGGAGAGCAAGTACACGACGAAGGTGCGGAGCTGCGCCGGCAAGACGCCGAGCGACGGGTTCAAGTGGAGGAAGTACGGGCAGAAGTCCATCAAGAACAACCCCCACCCCAGGTGCGCTCTGATTCTCTGAAACATTCTTGCTTAGATTGCAAGCAGTGATTACCTTTTTTTCTTTCCCTTAAAGCGTCGAACCGGTCACGATTCTCTACCACGTTGCATCATTCATGCCCATCGTTCATGAGGCTAGTTGAGCTAGCTCTGACGTCGTAGCTGGTCGATGCAAGCGAGTATATACGCGATTTTAGACCGAGAATGTCACTCAGGCAGTAGGCTTTTAAGTGCAAAATCCAGTATCTTCTAGGGGATGGCCGATGCCGGTCGTGTGTGCTTAGCTAACCGATAAAGTAACATCGCTGCTGTCCTTGCGTCCACGGCTGCGCCGCGCGTTGTCGGGGTTTGCACATGCGTGGAGCACGTTGCCAATCGCCAAGTGACCAGATCAGCACGCCCATGGCTAAGTAGAATGCATGAGAGATGTGGCCATGAATGCCGTCGGGGGAGCGGGGGGAAGGAGACGAAATACCCACGTAATCCCAATAGCAGATAGAGCAGCAGAAAGGTTTGACTAGGCCAAAGGAGCTGACAGACAGACGCGTGTGGTAGTTTGAAGTTTGCAGAACGCATCCTATTCCACATTCCCATGTCTACTTCTGCTAGTGCTAGCTCATCAGCCTCGTCCCTGTCTGCCCAGTTGGCATCACCATTAACAAGCTGCTAGCTCCGCTTCAATTAGGCGCGGCATATCTACTGCACCCACTCGAATATTGTCACGACGGAATGTATGTAGGGTTGAGGCCATGACAATTTTTTAAGCAAATTAAGGTCATGACATGTCAGTGTCTTATTCACAGCAACGCCGCCGTGGATTGCAAGTTTATTCTCAGGCTCTCAGCTCCAGTGTCGTTGTGCTCACTGTGTAAAGTGCAAAGTCTAGTAATTGCAGTGAAGCTGTGAAGGGGTGCTGAGCTGCATGGAACCATCCAAGACCGCAGTTTCAGGTTCCTTCAAAAAAAGACCGCAGTTTCAGAGAAACCGGCTGTCTGATTAGCACAAAAACATTAGCAGTATGTCTTATCGTCACCTGCCAGCAGAAATAGTAGCAAAATTCACTTCTCCATGTCACTCATTAAACTCGCGCGGCGAACTCTATATCGAACGATATTTCATCGAACGGAGACGACACAGCAAGGTCGGTGTAAATGAACTGATCGCCGAGCGGCAACCACTAACAACCATCTGAATTTGCCTCATTAACTAAAAAAAGGTAGGTTTCAGTTGAGCAGTCTTGTCATGGCATAGATCGATGGCTGTGCGATTGATTGTTCGGCGTGCTTGAAGAGTCAAATTTGTTTGTTTCTTTGCCGTGCGTTGATGTCTGATGAAAAGAAGTGTGCGCGGATGCAGGAGCTACTACAAGTGCACCAGCTCCCGGTGCGGCGCCAAGAAGCACGTGGAGAAGTCCGTGGAGGACCCGGAGGTGCTCATCGTCACGTACGAGGGCCCACACCTGCACGCCGCGCAGCCGCCCTTCCCGCGCCGCCAGTGGTCGTCGTCCGCGGACTTCTTGTCCGGCGCGGCGGCGGCGGCGGCGGCGAGGACGGCCAAAGCGCCCTCGCCGCCAGCGGCGCACGCGAGCCAGCACGTCACGTGCGAGTACGCCGCCGAGGCGCGAGGAGGGCGTGGCGAGATGCCGGTGCGCCAGAACGCACGGGCCGAGGACGTGGCTGCCGCCACGCGCTCGTGCGGCGACGGCGACTCGAGCGCTTCCGTGGCGGCACCGAGGGATGCCACGGCGTTGCCTTGCGAATCGCCGCCGACGACCTGGTCGTGCCCTGACTTCTACTACAACTGTTGGTCCCCGGAAGCTCTGCTCCCGTAGCTGCTGGTAACTTGACTAGGAATAGGACGAGCTGTCGCTAGCTGGAACTTGCAGGATCGAGCAGCCTGTGATTAATTAGATGCTTATACTTACAGTAGATACTAGAGGGATCAAAAGATCAAATCCCAAGCTTAGTTATATTGTAGGCAAAAATAACCCATGCGACTTGGGCCTTGAACACTGGCGTCGAAGCTACCTAAATTGGTGCAGTGCCAGTGTTACTCCTAGGAAGGTTCAGCATGCATTTCTCCTGTTATAAGACTGACTTCAATAATAACTTGCATTTTGTAAAGGCAAAAGAAGCATTGCCACTCGTCTACAGTAGTCTGCAACTCCTTCCCGCAACCCCCTCTCCAACAGCTATTGTATTTTCGACATCGCATTCTCATCGCCGGCCGTCTCTCATCCCCCGCCGCGCGCCGCGCCAGCCACGCCCGCCTCCACCGCGCCAGCCACGCCCGCCTTCGCGCCCCGGCCGCCGCGCCCACCTCCGCCGCGCACCAGCCACGCCGCGCGCCGCCCTCCTCCGCGCGCCGAGATGGAGGCGCTCAAGGCTCGCGCACCCGCTCGCCCTTCGCGCCGCCGTCGAACGGCCCCCTGCTGCTCCCCCCTGCCGCCTCGGCCGTCGAGGAGGAAGACGAAGGCATGGATTCACGGCGGCGCTGCTCACGGCTCACCTGCTCCCCCCTGCCCGCCCCGGCCTCCACGCGCACCGCCGCGGCCGCGCAGCACGAGCCGCTCGACGGCAGCAACGCGAGCGGCAGGGTGACGCGCGTGCGGCGAGGGGCAGCGCAGTAGGCGACGCAGCGCGGCTGGGCGAGGGTCGGCGTGGGTGGCGGTGGCATGGCAGGGTGGCGCGAGTGCGCGCGGCGCGGGGTGGCGCGGTAGGCGATGCAGCGCGGCAGGTGGTGCTCGAGATACTAAATCGCAAAATTCGCAGCATATGCCAAGAAATCGATGAAATTTTCCTACAATGACCTTCTAAATCTTCCAACGAATCCATTTGAGCAGTGGTGCTCGAGCTCCGGCACTCACGCTCCTGCCGCCCATATCCCTCTCTCCGCCGCCCAGCTCCGGCCCGTGCACCACTGCCGTCGCCGCCGCCGCGCCCGCGCCTGCGCACGCCCCTCTTCCTCTCTCCTTCCCCGCGCCGCACCGCCGCGCCCGTGCGCCGCTGCACCTCTTCCTCTCTCCTCTCCGGTGCTCGCGCTCCCGCCGCCTAGCTCCGCGCCCGTGCACCACTGTCGCCGTGGCCGTGCGCCGAGCCCGCGCCTGCGCGAGCCCCTCTCCCCTCCCCCGCACCGCGCCGCCGCGTCCGTGCGCCGCTGCCGCTGCCCCTCTTCCTCTCTTCTCCCTGGCGCCCGCGCTCGCGCCGCCCATCTCTCCTCGAAGCCGGTGGGCCCGCGCAAATGCAACGCGAGGAGAGAGGGAGTGTATTGTTGCGCGCCCTCTCTCCTCGAGCGCAAATATGCGATCCCTTTTGCCCCTGCTGTTGGAGACGTTTCCGTGACGCACAGTGTGCCACGTGGGCGACGCAAATTTGCGTTTGCGCTCGCTGTTGAAGTCAGCCTAAATAGTGCTAGCTATATTGCACAGTAAAATATGGGCACAAGTGTACAATAGAAGTACCATCCCAGCTGTTTCTGAGAAGTTTTTCGCTCCTTCATTTATTCGACAATCATACATTTCGCTGACTTTCCGTAAACGCGCGTAGTAGCCATCGCCATCTCTGCTGCTTCTGCAGTTCCACCATTCTTGTACATCTCCTTTTCTTAACAGTGTCTCGCAATCCATCTCACTGTCCCTGCTAGCCGCGATGAATCGATTGATCGCTGCCACCTAACACGTGTTTCGGGTATGCGCCCAACGGCTTCGTAATAATGATCAGCGCATTCTGTGTTATTTGTTCATTAATCACTTGCGCACAGGGACGCGTATGGTGAAATTAAAGGGAACGTGTACATGAGCTGTTCTTCAGTATCGAGATTTTTTAAAAAAAATAAATTGAAACGAGTATTGAGATCTTTGGTGTGGAGACTGTTGCTTCTGCTTTCGCCGTTAAATAAAGCTCAACTTTCATCAGGAAATACTAAGAGGCTCTTTGGTAGGGATTCTGAGGTAGATTCTGCTTCTGCTTCTCTTATGAAATTGCCAAACACCCAAATGGAAAACAGATTCTGGTGAAGAATGAGATGAGAATCCGTTCCGGTTTTGTACTGGGAAGCAGAAGCTGGAAAACATAGCTTCTTTCGGATTCTCCCCGCTGCGAGTCCCACAAGCGAAGCAAAAATTACGGGCTGCCCTCAGGAAAACGAGAGGCTGCGCGCCCTCACGCTCGGCCGCGCCGCCCCGGCTGCAACGCCGTCCCTGCTCCGTGGCCAGAGGAGGTAATCATGGCCTCCATGGCCACATCGACGGTGACCCAGAGGAGGCGACAGCAGCCGGAAGGGGAGGTCGAGGAAGAAATCAATACAACATCTTCCATCAGATTTGCCATTACTGAAACCAATTCGAAGAAAATTGTCGAGGTTTTGGGGCCTCGATAGTTATTTTATGGGTGTACGAAAACCAAGAACACGATAGTAACACAGGAGACGAGAGTTTATACAGGTTCAGGCCGCCAAATGCGTAATACCCTACGTCCTGTGCTGATGTGATGTATTGCGAGAGAGTTTTCTGTAGAACTCCTGCCTGTCTTATATAGCCAGGGGTACAGGGTTATATAGATCTAGACCTCCTTAGGCCAAACCAATTCCCCGTTACTGGATCAGTCGACCTTGTTGTATCTTGAGTATACCTGGGTCTCATATCATCGACAAAAATACGACTTGTGACCTCAGGCCTTCGTCCCGCCGTTGCGATTACGCCGTTCTGCTCTACCAAGCTGCCGAGCTCGCTGCTCGCGCTGCCGCCTCCCCACCCCGAGCCTCGCGCTGCTGCATGAACACGCCGCGGAGCCGCAGGCCAGCGCCACATGCGCGCGGCGCGCCCTGCTCCCTCCCCTCCGCAGGCGTCATGCTCCATCACGGCGCCGCCGCCCGACTGCCGCCACCATTCGATGGAAGAGAGATAGAGAGAGTAGAAGAGGAGCCGAACGCACGCAGGTTCAATGGAAGAAGATGAGGAAATCGTGGACCAGGTGAGTCCACGTCTCCAGATTTGGCGATTTTCTGAAAAGGTCCCCTACCTTCTCTCTATTTTCAATGCAAATAGGAATCTTTGGTAATTTTACAAAAATCCTCACCATGAACGAGCTAATGAATTTATTAGTAGTTGATTACTTCTTATTTAATTTATTTTTTGCAATTATTTTCATTTCAATATGGTATACAAAGTGTGAACGAAGTGGAGCTCCAACTATAGGGATAGATGAGTCATTTCACATGCATAATTTATTTTAGAAAATATCAGTAGAATCTGTTTTGCCAAACGGCCTAACTGGAGAAGCTGTTTTGATACAGAATCCAGAATATGCCAGAGAATCTGTTTTGCCTCAAAATAAGTGCAGAATCTGTTTTTTACATAATCCGAAACCCTGCCAAACAGGCAGTACCATTGCGCAGAAGAACTGGGATCAGGTCAAAATGATCGGTTCTTCAATCATAGAAACAAGTCCGCGGCTCTTTAACCCCACTGCCGAAAACAGTATGTCCTCTTTCCTACTTCATGCCGCTCCAGCTCCAGGTTTCAGGGAGCAGTTCTGAATTTCTGAAACTCCTATCACAAGCAGTATTATGGATTCAGAATGAGCTTATGCTGATGAGTACAATTTCCAGTTCAAAGCAGGCTAACGGCCTGACCTATTTATTTGGAGATGGGCCGGGCTTTAGAGAGCGAGCACGCGACATATTGCGGCCTGCGATTGAAAGACCGCAGAAGAGATGAGAAGCCCTCTTTGCCGTTTCATGGACCGAAAGCGGTACATGGCTTACACAAAACGGATGGAGTTGAGCAGAGATAGCCGAAAGCCCATCTCAGGTGCACTTAATCACGGAGCTTAACACGAACACGAAGCCAGTTTAGCTCGTAACCCCTTCATCCCGGTGAGCCCTTCAACGTGTCGACCCGCTCCGTTCATTCATAAACGCGAATGAGAAATTAAGCTGCCCGGACGCGTCAGCCTCCGCCGCCATTCCCGTCAGTTCGCCGCCGTACCCGCGGAGAAAAAGCAGCACGAAGCGATCGCCGCGCGGGGCGGGGACCCGGGACCGAACCCTAGGGCACGCTCGCCTTCGCCGCTCCCACTCCCCATGCCCGCCTCCCCGTCGACGCCATGACCCTCTCCTCCCTCTCCCGCGCCCTCGCCCGGTCGGCGCGCTCCTCCTCCTGGCCGCCGCGGCAGGTAGGTCTCCGTCCGAGTTCGTCCCCCCCATCATTGCCATTTCCCGCTCCGTTTTTCGTCAGCTGTGACATCCCCGGTGATCCTGTAGGGTTCTCTTCTCGAGGGGTATGCCGGGCTCTGTGCTGCGCCGCAGCGGTCACCGATGCCAGGTGGCGATGGCAGCGGATTGGGGTTCGCGCGCAGCTACTTGACATCGGCGCTGAGGAGCCGGGCCGCGGCGACCACCGGCGCGGGGAAGGCTGGGGACTGCAGGTTTTTGCCCGCCAGCTGGCAGTCGCGGCGACTATTCTCTGATGAGTCCAACAAGAGTGAGCTTTCTATGCGTTTGGGGTGCTCACTGGGTCCGTTCATCTTCCGTGTTCATAATGTGGTCTTTTCTGCTCTAGATTCCGAGAAGTACTATCCGAAGGAGAAGAAGGAGAAGCCGGCGGAGGATGATGATGGTAGTGACAAGTCTGACTCGAAAAGTGAGTAATGGTAATTTAGTTCTTTCAATGTTGTAGACGAAGATAACATTTTCTCTTTGTACTATAAAATGATTTGGATTGCGGAAAGCTTAATGCATCTCCAGCAAGGCCCCTAGTTGGGCTCCTACTCTATTATTTAGGAGTTTGAGCCAAAAAAATCAACTCCAGCAGGGACCCTACTTGGGCTCTCATTTTGCATGCCCTCTCAAACTCCATCTCCAAGCCCCTATTCCTAGGGTTCTCCAATCCTCCCTCTCATTCATGGGTCCCACCATTTTTTTTACTAGGTCTCACACAAAATAGGGTCTTGAGTCAGTTTACTGCTGGAGTTGAAGCTAGATTTTGGGCCCTTATTTTTGCATGCCGGCCTGAAAAATGAAAGTAGGGGCCTTGTTTTGAGGTCAATTGCTGGAGATGCTCTTCCCTCCACGTTTGTATCTCACGGACCTTATTGTATATTCTACAATAATTTATAGAGGACTTATGTACATATGACATTTTTTTGGTGCACTTATCTTGATACCTCAACAATCAGACAAGGATCTAGACAGTGAAAAACACTATCTGATTGCATAGGTATATCAGAACGAATACACTAAGGTACACTCTGTTCTATACAGGTGATCTCTCGGATCTCCTACTAGCACCAGTGGGGAATAAATAGGGAAGTAAAATCACTTAAATAACGAAACAATAGAAGATATTGTGTTTCCTGGGTAGGTTATCTGTAACAAAAGTAAATTTGCTTTCCCAGGGCATGTTTACAATTTGTAGACTTTATCGTGTAATAAATCTATTTGCTTCATATGGGAATGCAGGCCACATATTTAACTTATATTTTTCTCATGTCCAGAGGATTCCAATTCGAAATTTAAGTGGAATTTCCAGGAGGATGTTGTCAAAAAGTTCCTAGAACTCCTTGTTCCTCTACTATTACTTGGCCTAATGTTGTCATCCTTACCCCGTGGCTCATCTACCCAGGAGGTCCTATTCTTACTCGCAGATCTGCTATTAAACTTGCTTAAAAGTTCTGCTAGTTGCCTGGTTTATTACGTCACTTGTTTGTTTGAGTATGACTCTACAATCTTGTGTATTAATTCACATGGGATCAATATTGCAGCCTGCATGTTTTCTCATTTAGTCCAAACCATTGTTTCTGGAATGTTAAACAACAGTTGTTCATAACTGTGGTATATGCCTATACGGGATATTTGATATTGGACGTTCAGTTTCATTCAATTTGAGTGATGATAAGTGGATATTGAAACTTTTTTTATTGAGGCATGTTGTCAACAATCTGGTAGGGTAAATATATCACACTATCAACTCAGGTTTCTTAGTTTATAGTTATTTGAGACATGTACTAGATGATGATCACTTCAGGATTCCTAGTGTCACCGCATAGTTGAGATTGGATATAATGATGGCATCTTGTGATTTTGGGGAGGGTTTCGTAGGTTTAGAATCACCACAAAAACTCTGTATTCAATGAGGCAATACCCAATGTGCAGCAGGTCCTCCATGAGGTAAAGGAGGAACCACTGATGGGGATCCTGTCTGGCACAAAACAGATAGGACCTGACCCCATGAGCTTGTCTTGTTTCATTCAGCACACATGTACCTCCCTATAATTAAGAACCACGAACTGATGGCATGTCCTCCTTAATGTTATGAATTCAGGCACATCTAAGGTGCTTTATATTTCATATCAGTGTGGATGCAGTATGACGGTTAATTTACTTGTATATTTCTTGTTAATTGATGAAGCTGATTAAATTTCAGCAGGCTGCAGTTTCGTCCCTGTTTTTCATTTGTATACGGCACATGATCTCTATTTTGTTAATCCATTATCAGGATCATTTATTTCTAACTCTTGCAGATAAGCTTCCTAGAATTCAAGAACAAGTTATTGGAGCCAGGGTTAGTTGACCATATTGTTGTTTCAAACAAAGAAGTTGCTAAAGTTTATGTCCGGAATTCACCCTCAAGCAACCAGAGCCAGGTTGGTGATATCCATATCACAACCAGTCATCTTCCTGGTATAGGGACTCCTAGCAGCTACAAGTATTACTTCAACATTGGAAGCGTTGACTCCTTTGAAGAGAAGTTAGAAGAGGCGCAGGCAGCATTAGGGAGAGATCCACATGATTATGTTCCAGTTACCTATACTTCTGAAATCAACTGGTTCCGGAAATTAATGGGGTACGCCCCAACAGTTTTCCTTGTTGGATTAGTTTATTTGGCTGTGAAAAGGTTGCGACGTGGAATTAATATTGGGAGTGGTGTTGGGGGAGGAGCTCGCAGTATTTTTAATATTGGAAAAGCTCAAGTCACAAAGATGGACAAGAATTCAAAAAACAAGGTTAGTTTTTTCTTTTTTTGGGTGTGTGTATGTGTGTTTTAGCTATCATTCTATTGCCATTTCAAAATCTGCTGTCATAGTGTTATCAGGCATGTGGTTTTTCAGAAACCTTGATGTGGCTCACCACCATCAAACAGTAACAAAGATGAAGAATACCTTGTACAGTACATATTACACTTGTAGTAACTGTACTTGTTATGTATTGCAGGTGTTCTTTAAGGATGTGGCTGGTTGCGATGAAGCGAAACAAGAAATAATGGAATTTGTGCATTTTCTGAAAAATCCCAAGAAATATGAAGAACTTGGAGCTAAAATACCAAAGGGTGCTCTTCTTGTTGGCCCCCCTGGCACGGGAAAAACGCTCCTTGCTAAAGCTACCGCAGGAGAGTCTGATGTGCCCTTCTTGTCTATTTCTGGTTCAGACTTCATGGAGATGTTCGTTGGTGTTGGACCATCAAGGGTGCGAAGCTTATTTCAAGAAGCTCGACAATGTGCACCTAGTATTGTATTCATTGATGAGATTGATGCTATTGGTCGTGCAAGGGGCCGTGGGGGATTTTCTGGTGGACACGATGAGCGTGAAAGCACATTGAACCAGTTGCTGGTGGAGATGGATGGATTTGGAACAACATCTGGAGTTGTTGTTCTTGCTGGTACCAACAGACCTGACATCCTAGATAAGGCTTTGCTTAGACCAGGAAGATTTGATCGTCAGATAAGTATTGATAAACCAGACATAAAGGGCCGCGATCAAATATTTCGCATATACCTTAAAAAGCTTAAACTGGACAAGGAACCATCATTTTATTCCCAAAGATTAGCAGCTCTGACACCTGGGTTTGCTGGGGCTGATATTGCTAATGTTTGTAATGAGGCTGCTTTAATTGCTGCAAGAAGTGAGGAAACACAAATTACAATTCAGCATTTTGAAGCTGCGATTGACAGGGTTATCGGAGGTTTGGAGAAGAAGAATAAGGTAACCTTTCAAAGTATTGTTTTTACTTTTCTTATTCTAACTGGTGTGCGCACTTACACATCAACATCCTTGGGCCCACAGATAATGCATACCTGTAGTGTCACCAGAGTATGCCACTAACTTTGAAAATCATCTTCATGACTTATATTGGAGTATGAATGCCGGATCAAATGTGCGGATAACTGTTTACAGTCATGCCATACTATGGTTGATTGCTAAATAAAAGGCTGGATAGTAGGACACTCTCCTACCACTGTGAAAAGCATTGGGATAATAACGCCAGCAATCTAAACTTTTAGCGACTTCCCTTGTGATGCTTAGGTTGCATGTTTTTTTTTCCTTTTGTTTCGTTTCAAAGCTTTGCAATATGCTATCTTCGATATGTGGGAATTTTCGAATGTATTTAGTGCGAATTATTTTGATGCGTAAAATGTAGAAAAACGAATGCTATCGTTTGTTTAAATACAGCTTCAAAGGCTTTTAGAAGGTGTGCATATCCTTATTTGTCTGCTAGTGACATATTAGTGCTTATACCCTTATTGGTTGGTCTGGTAGTAACATGTTAGTGATAAGTATACCCTTATTGGTCCATTTGCAGGTTATTAGCAAGCTGGAGCGCCGGACTGTTGCCTACCATGAGTCTGGCCATGCTGTTGCTGGATGGTTTTTGGAGCATGCAGAACCACTCCTTAAAGTAACAATTGTTCCCCGTGGGACAGCCGCTTTAGGTTTTGCTCAGTATGTCCCAAATGACAATCTTTTGATGACAAAAGAGCAGCTTTTTGACATGACTTGCATGACACTAGGTGGCAGAGCTGCTGAGGAGGTATTCAATATTTAGCAGACCTTCATTCAACCTAACTTTTATGTTGCTTTCAAGTGATGTATGCTTTCCATTTCAGGTTTTGATTGGGAAGATCTCTACTGGTGCTCAAAATGACCTGGAGAAAGTTACTAAGATGACTTATGCCCAGGTTGCGGTGTATGGCTTCAGTGAAAAGGTTGGGCTTCTCTCCTTCCCTCAAAGGGAGGATGGTTTTGCAATGAGCAAGCCATACAGCAGCCAGACGGCATCCATCATTGATACTGAGGTTAGGGAATGGGTGGCCAAGGCATATGAAAAAACTGTTGACCTGATAAAAGCACACAAGGAGCAAGTTGCTCAAATTGCAGAGCTGCTTCTTGAGAAGGAGGTCCTCCACCAAGATGATCTAGTTCGGGTACTGGGGGAACGGCCATTTAAGACTGTCGAGCCAACTAACTATGATCTGTTCAAACAAGGTTTCCAGGATGAAGATAGCGATAGGAGTGCTGAAGTCTCAGATGCTGACCCATCATCATCCCCGGACAATGTTGTCCCAACGTAGAACTTTGATAACTTGCATCTGTATATTGCGTTCACCCCATAGATTTGCTTCCTTTGGCATTAGAATGGTGCAAAAGGAATGCCATCTTCATGATTTGGTTGCTTCGCCGAATCAGAAATGCTGCTAACTTTTCATAATTGATGCCCGTAGCTAATGTTGCTGACAGAATGAAGATTAAAGTTTTGTCTCGTGCAGTCTGCACGATGATATGCCCTGAGGCCCTGATATGAGGTTTCAATATTGAACGCTTATCGGACAGTTTACATGCCGAACTTACTGACCTTTGTTTGCATAAACTGCACTATTTGTCATCTTTTACAAATGCAGCTTACGTACCTGATGGTATCTTATTTTGCAATAAATATCCAATTATTTGTTTCTTATTGGATATTTAATGTAATAGCAATATCGTATGTTTTCCCAAATGATTTCAGATATTTCAAAGCATCATATACTGCTGGAGAAACCGGGAAGAAAAAAGAAAAATGCATGTTTTCCCCTCTTGAATAAGAGACGCCGAGCCCTTTTTATGCCAGAAAAGTTCCTGATGGAAATACCCCGATGTTGGGAGTACTGAGAAATTGGCATCAGAAGAACATATACCTACCCATCTTTTAAAATATATATTAGCGCATCGCATCCCTATCTGCGTGTGAGCAGTGAGCATAGAGAAAACATATAATACACGCAGAACAGGTAATACAATATGGCTTATTTTCTACGTCTACCCTAGAGCAAGGAAAAGCAAGAGGCATGTTGGGTCAGGCATCCTTCTCTCGCTTTGGAAACTTGCCAGAAAAAAGATGAATAGTTCGAAGCACAGCACCGTGACCTGCTAACCGGCACAGCTTCAGAGTCACGGATCTCCCGGTTCATATTACATTTCCGAATCATGCAAGCCAGGCCAAGCCTGTCCGCGATGCCAATGTGGCGCCAATCAGAGAAAGGTCACCCTCACGAGCCAGCTCAGGTCGTTGTCTTCACTAGCTCCGGCGATCGATTGATCCCTTGGCATGTAAGGCTATGTTAGTAGCCCTGCAAAGTTGCGTGATCTGCAACAGCCCCACTTGGTGCCGCCTCTGACCTTTAGATTGGAACCAAGCTGAGTTCAACTACTTCTGATTGAACATATTATCTATTCATGATTCATCTGGGTGTTTGGTGGGATAAACACGTACCTCAACCTGGTGATGTGTGGTCAGCTCAACATCAGTACGGGAAAGTGAGCGCGTGGAAACTTACTAGACATGTGTTTTTAGTTCGACCTTGAGTAAACCGCACCGCAGATGGATTAATTTTAGCGTAAAATAGGTTGTCTCCATGGTCTTGAAAGCAAAATAAAGAGTGCCAAATTAATTCCGCGCATGTTCAGAGTCAGGGACAATGAGTCAATTATCATTCTTGAGCAGTACAAAAACAATTTTCAGTTGTAGAATGCGGTCGACATTCTGCGTGTTAATAAAGTCATGAAAAGGCTAAGGTCGATCGGGTGGTCAAGGTGACATGCAAACAGAAGGGTGGTTGACTTTAGCCACACTCTTAAGCTATAGTAGCGAGAGCCAATCCTCACGCGCAGGGCCCGCCGGCAGTGTTGCCTTGCGGCGACCTTCGAGCTCAATAACCAACCCTGCACCAAACAAAGCATGCTAAACCAACTCAGCTCAACGATCAAGCTAGCTATGTATGTACGTCCAAAAGTTCCAGAGAAGCGTACAGGCCGGCTAATCATCCGGTGTGTCTCTTTCTCCTCATCGCTCTGCTGTGCTAGTATATATAGACGTTTCGAGGGTCGTCACTGCCATCTCAAACACATCGTTTCGATCAACATAGCCATTGGCCCATAAGGAGAGCTCAGCAGCAGCGTCAGGAAGTGTACGCTTGCTGTGAGCTCGAGAAAGGCTGCAATGGCTAGCTCCTGCTTCCTCCCGTGCTCTGTAGTGCTCGTCGCTGTGCTCGTCCTGCTCTCCGTCAACGCGGCGGAGGCCGCCATCCGGGAGTACCAGTTCGATGTAAGTGGCTCGCCGCGACACCACGATCGACGGCCTCCATTAATTTGTTTCATTCTCTTTTTTGAAGTACAAAGCGTACGTCAAGCGTGAGCGATTGATAGTGCAACTATATATAATCGGCAACGGACTTAATTGGCATGCAATGCAGGTGCAAATGACGAACGTGACGCGGCTGTGCAGCAGCAAGAGCATCGTGACGGTGAACGGCCAGTTCCCGGGGCCGACGGTGTTCGCCCGCGAGGGCGACCTCGTCGTCGTCCGGGTCGTCAACCACGTCCCCTACAACATGAGCATCCACTGGTACGTGCTCATGCCACCGGCCGGCCAGCTTGCTCGTCTATCAGCTAGCTTGCTCGTACGGACGACAGACACATTGATTGATCACAGCAGCTAATTGTGATATCGTGCGTGCAGGCACGGCATCCGGCAGCTGCGGAGCGGGTGGGCGGACGGGCCGGCGTACATCACGCAGTGCCCGATCCAGAGCGGGCAGAGCTACGTGTACAAGTTCACCATCTCCGGGCAGCGCGGCACGCTGTGGTGGCACGCTCACATCTCCTGGCTGCGCGCCACCGTGTACGGGCCCATCGTGATCCTCCCCAAGCCCGGCGTGCCGTACCCGTTCCCGGCGCCGCACAAGGAGGTGCCCATCCTGTTCGGCGAGTGGTGGACGGCGGACACGGAGGCGGTGATCAGCCAGGCGCTCCAGACCGGCGGAGGGCCCAACGTCTCCGACGCGTTCACCATCAACGGCCTGCCAGGGCCGCTCTACAACTGCTCGGCCAAAGGTGGCGTATATATCATGCGTGCATATTAATTAATTAATTAGTTGCACCAATAACTAACTGGTTTGCTTAATTAATGAGTTGACTGACGGCTTATTATCGTCGTTCGCCCGCAGACACGTTCAAGCTGAAGGTGCAGCCCGGGAAGACGTACATGCTCCGGATCATCAACGCTGCACTCAATGACGAGCTCTTCTTCTCCATCGCCGGCCACCCGCTGACCGTGGTCGACGTCGACGCGGTCTACGTGAAGCCCTTCACCGTCGAGACCATCGCCATCACGCCGGGCCAGACCACCAACGTGCTCCTCACCACCAAGCCGTCCTACCCGGGCGCCACGTACTACATGCTTGCCGCGCCCTACTCCACGGCCGCGTCGGGGACCTTCGACAACACCACGGTCGCCGGCATCCTCGAGTACGAGGAGCCCTGGTCCTCCTCCGGCGCCGCGTTCAACAGGAACCTCCCGGTCTTCAAGCCCGCCCTGCCGCAGATCAATGACACGAGCTTCGTGGCCAACTACACCGCGAAGCTCCGCAGCCTCGCCACGGCGGAGTACCCGGTGGACGTGCCTTGGGAGGTGGACCAGCGCTTCTTCTTCACTGTGGGGCTGGGAACGCACCCGTGCGCCGTGAACGGGACGTGCCAGGGGCCCAACGGCAGCCGGTTCGCGGCGTCCATCAACAACGTCTCCTTCGTGCTCCCGACCACGGCGCTGCTGCAGGCGCACTTCACCGGAAAGTCCAAGGGCGTGTACGCGCCAAACTTCCCCGCCGCGCCGCTGGTGCCGTTCAACTACACGGGGACGCCGCCCAACAACACCAACGTGGCCAACGGGACCAAGCTGGTGGTGCTGCCGTACGGCGCCACCGTGGAGCTGGTGATGCAGGGCACCAGCATCCTCGGCGCCGAGAGCCACCCGCTGCATCTGCACGGATTCAACTTCTTCGTGGTCGGACAAGGGTTCGGCAACTTCGACCCGGCCAAGGACCCGGCCAAGTACAACCTCGTCGACCCCGTCGAGCGGAACACCGTCGGCGTGCCGGCGGCCGGGTGGGTGGCCATCCGGTTCCGTGCAGACAATCCAGGTTAGCAATTATGATCATCGTGACATAGCTGATCAAGCAATGCAGGGCATGTGGCTTGGTTGGTGCAAAATCCTAACAGTTGTTCGCACGTGCGCAGGGGTATGGTTCATGCATTGCCATTTGGAAGTTCACGTCAGCTGGGGCCTGAAAATGGCATGGCTGGTGCTGGACGGAGACAAACCCAACGAGAAGCTACTGCCTCCGCCGTCTGATCTGCCCAAGTGCTAGAGGATGATGAGCCGCGGATCCCCATCAACGGCCGTGATTGATTGACGTCGATCGAATTTCATTTGAACAGAGATTGCGTGCTCTCCAATTTCCCTAGGATATTTTGCTGCTTTTGCTTGTGTTGCGGTTGTTGGTGCTATGCAATGCTTTCACTAGTGCTGTGCTTTTTTCAAGTTAAGTCGTCGTCTGGTTAGCTGTGAGAGTCACGATCGAGCAGGTTCCACGACCAGAAGCAACGCCTTTAATTTTTGACTGCTATATCAGCTTGCCATCTTTTTTAACGCTTGTTGGAACTGGTCCACTGGATAATGCATCCAATTAAGTGTGCTCCTCAAATAATATGTAGTAACAACATTTGAATTCTTCAAGGAGAAAATATTATTTTGTTCTTTTGGCATATCTTTGTGCTGAACTATTCATAACATCTTACTCTTGCCATTTTTTATTGAGGATATTAGCTCGAAAACAAACTAAACATGTCCACATGTCAGCAATAAAAAAGAGTGAGTAATGTTAACTATTCGATAACATTCGGATCATTCGCCATTCGAATGCCATCGCACAACAGTGTGAGATCCGTTCGTCCCATTCTGGCCAAATTCAATCTTTGGTTATACACTTATAACATCGAATTTCTACTTCTATTTGAATTTGGTATTTTAATAAGCTGATATATCATTTATGATTTTCTATGGATGATGGCAAGGCAAAATATAAAAATTGTAGGCGTGGAATTTTTTTCAATGGCAGAGTTGGTCCCAATCAACCGGTTTTATGTACATAGGGTCTCAATACAGTATTATTGAAATTTATGAATCACCGAATATTTGCTCCCCAATTTTGTCTTCTTAGCCACGCACAAGTGCTGACACTGACGAGCTTTAGCAGATAATCAGAGGAACAAACTTACTAATTAAGTTGTAAATGGCAATAAACAATACTTCCCAATTTTACTACTATTCATTGCGATTTGCGTTGGGCGTGATATGGGCCTATAAAGAGAGAGGAGGATGGAGAGATGGCAAAGAAATGATTTGTTTATTTCACATGGGTGGGCAATAGCCGGGCATTAGAAATTATCAAATGTATTGATGTCTTTAGAGGAGCATTTATTGTATGTCTACCACATTGTATTGATGTATTGATGATTTCATATCTTGTTCGCGGATCCTCGCAAAAGAAAAAATTCTATTGTTGATAATCTACAAAATGAACATCATACCAAAGCAAATTCGCAAAAAAAAAAAACCATCATACCAAAGCAGTACGAAATTCATACAACTCTTGCAAACTAAATATGCATATAATTTATTTTTCTCAAAACCTATAAAACTCTATGTTTTGGGCTACGGGATTATTTCTACCTCAATTTGTATCCTCCGCTTACAGAATTGAGGTCTTTGGGGAAACAAAAAATGCTGCACATTGACACAGACTGAACTCTTTTTGGTTAAAATGTTGAACTTTTCAAGATTTTTATATTTTTGAGATATAAGCATAAAGCATCGAAAGCTATATATGTTTATTGTGTATCTCATAATAAACTGATTAATTAACATTTTTTTCTCGTGTAGCAACAATCAATTCAAACAGCTACTTACGACATTTTTAAGCAAAAGGGACCGAACTGCCTCAGGTGGGGAGTCGCAAGAGCAAGTATAGTTTGGGATGTCATTTGACATGTTACTGTTGGTCGTCGGCATTCCTTCTTTTCCAGTCAATAAAGTATGTGAAAGGAATCGTTGCATCCCTCATCAGGGTTGGGTCAAGCATCCTTCTCCCCGTTGGGAATTGTAGAAGGAAAGAACACACATACGCTAGGACACCAACCATGCAGGTAGCACCAACTGGATGCGTGTCTTGCGATCCATGGCAAGTGATCACGCATATATCAATTGTTAAAAAAAACTCGACCTGCCGGGGGAAGACCGCCCCCAACGGCATTTTACTAAGGAGAATAACCTCTCACGCAGGTCGAGAAAACCCCCGAACCCCCTCCCCGATCCTACACAGGGACTCAGCTGGCCGTTGTGAGCTCCGGCGCGAGTCTTTACCATGTGCTTTGACCCGGTGAGGACGAGGGGATTTTTTTACTCTGCACTGCAGCGTGGCATATTTCAGCCACATGTGCTACAGTGCATGCGCGGCACTGTAGCAAGCTACAGTACCGCGCGGGTGCCGCGGCTCGAGCCCCGGTCGACAGGGGCAAACGCTCCCGGAGCACTCTGCTCTGACCAGTCAGGCAACCAAGCGTAGGCATTGTTAAACATATTACTCCTACAATTCCTAGGTTCACAGTGCCGTTGGTGAAAACATGCGTCAAGGATCACGAACGATTTCTGGACTTGGAGAAGTGGGAATGTAGGAGGGAGGCTACGTACTATGTTGGTGACAGCGACGAATGTATTTATTTTTCAATCGATGCAGCAGGGAAGCCAAATTCTCGCTTTCAAGAAATTGGTAGCCGTGGCCCGCGTGCATCATGCATATCATATATATGTGATGTTTTTTGATTAAGCTGCACAACCTAACTAGGAAGGTAACATTTGTACAAAGTATCTAGAAGACAATTATTCCCTCAGGTGAACAGTTTTTTAACACCGAAGCCTGTTGATGGATTTAAATTTTGCCGGTTTAAATGTCAATGTCCTATGGATATGAAGTAAATTTTCTCCGCTCATGAAGCTATATATATTTTGCATTCGCTTCTGAAGAACAGTACTAGTTGCAGATTTCGACACGTGATCTCTCTTACTATGCCGCTGAGGGTCCAGAACTTGCAAGTATACTGGCTCATCAGGGACCAATCATCCATCATCATCATTAATTTATCAAAAATGTCAAATTAAGTGTAGGACAAGATCTTCTTAGGAACATGTGTGCCGTACAAGCCCTTTAATCGGGGGAACAATTGTGCGCGACAAGGTTGTCACTGATGACTGGGAACAACTCGGTAAACACCAATACTTCCCTTTATCACTACCGATAAAATTTAGTTTGTTTTTTCACAGCTGAGCGCAGTTTACCTTTCAGTTAGGCCCGAAAGCTACGTGGCTACGCATGCAAAATTAAACTATCGGCGATCGAGTGCATGGTCAAAAGAGAGATGGTTGCCGCATACTTTGGCCGCACTCTAAAGCTAGAGCACTCCAGCTAGTTCGAGCCGGCAGCTGGCCTGCCCGGCCTTGATCGTTCATCTACCGAATCACCAAACTAATAGTGCCGGCCAAGCTGCAGAACGTCGAAACCACAAAGAAATGGCGGTGGTAGTTGCCATACACTTGCTCGCGCCATCTCCTCCTATATATGGAATGAAACCTCTAGCGCTTGTCCCAACACATACGTTCCATCTTTGAGCACCGCGGGTCCCCCTACTCGGTCTCTAGAGCTCGAGAGTACAGCTCCAGCTGATAGCTGCTCAGAGCCTAGAAACCTGCACGCGGCCATGGCTGCCTCCTCTGCTCTTCCATGCTATCTCCTCATGGCAGCAGTAATGCTCCTCTCCTCCATCATCCAAGCGCAAGGCATCACGAGGCACTACGACTTCAATGTACGTCCATTAGCTAGCAGTACATTGTCTATCAAGCAGCTACGTACTACCAGCTGCTGCATTGCGTGTGTGCATGTGTACATGAATGCCCGTACGTCTTGGTTTCTCATGGCGCTTGATGAACTTGCTTGCAGGTGACAATGGCGAACGTGACACGGCTGTGCGGCAGCAAGAGCATCATCACTGTGAACGGGCAGTTCCCCGGCCCCCAGCTCGTCGCGAGGGAAGGCGACCGCGTCGTCGTCCGCGTGACCAACCTCGTCAAGCACAACATCTCGATCCACTGGTAAGTCAAAAATGCGCGCGTTACGTTGGTGCAACCACTCCATTTTTAGCCTTCAAGTTTGCACTTTGCGGTACAACACCAGCCAAATTTAGACATTTTCACGACTTCTGCCCGTGGCGAACTGAACTATATATTTGACGATGAAATCGCTCGAAAAAAAAAACTATTTGACGATGAACACGCTCGCCGCCGATGCGTGGTTTGTGATGACAGGCACGGCATCCGGCAGCTGCGGACGGGGTGGGCGGACGGGCCTGCGTACATCACACAGTGCCCGATCCAGACGGGTCAGAGCTATGTCTACAACTTCACCATCACCGGGCAGCGCGGCACGCTGTGGTGGCACGCGCACATCTCCTGGCTCCGCGCCACCGTCTACGGCGCCTTCGTCATCCTCCCCAAGCTTGGCGTGCCATACCCGTTCCCGGCGCCGGACAAGGAGGTCCCCGTCATCTTCGGTGAGTGTCGTGGCGGCCAGGCCGGTCGACGTGAACGGCTGAACGCAAAGAGAGAAAATGATCGTCTTGGGTGGTGTTTGTTGTTGGTGCTAGTAATATTTTTATGTACGGCTGTGGTCACGAAATTGGGTTCGTTTTCGGTGGTAGGTGAGTGGTGGAAGGCGGACACGGAGACGATCATCACCCAGGCGACGAAGACCGGCGGTGCCCCTAACGTCTCTGACGCTTACACCATCAACGGATTGCCAGGACCGCTCTACAACTGCTCTGCCAAAGGTACTGTTCCCAGGGGATTTACACGTACATAAAGTACTAAGAACAGGGGTTGCCTGCGAGAGTTTCGGTGCTGGGCGAAAAGTTTGAGGTTTTATGGTCGATCTATTTTCTTTTTCCATGCACACACGACTAAGCTTTCAAATGAACCATATGAGGGAGGGAGAGTTCGTTTTCACGAGGGTTGGCTGATCAAAATCACCAAAGATGAGAAGATTCAAAGATTTTCTCGAAACGGGATCATGGATTAGTTGTTAGCCTGCGTTAATGCACACGTCAGTGTCATGGGATCGAAGATGTACTTATGACCTAACACATTTGGTGTTACGTGCCACTAACAAAATCTTACTTGCACTATCCGCCCGAAAATAATAAAATAAAAACAAATCCTCGGTACGCCTCGAGATAGTTGCGCTTTCTATTCGCTCATGTCAGCATCGAAACTTAACTGCTGTGTACATACGTGGCCTGCTGCATGCATGACACGCACGCCCGCGCAGACACGTTCAAGCTGAAGGTGAAACCCGGCAAGACGTACATGCTGCGGCTCATCAACGCGGCCCTCAACGGCGAGCTCTTCTTCTCCATCGCCAACCACTCGCTGACCGTGGTGGAGGTGGACGCCGTGTACGTGAAGCCCTTCACCGTGGACACCCTGGTGATCGCCCCGGGGCAAACCACCAACGTGCTGCTCAAGACCAAGCCGTGGAGCCCCGGCGCCAACTTCTACATGTCCGCGCTGCCCTACTCCACCACCAGGCCGGGCACCTTCGACAACACCACCGTCGCCGGCATCCTCGAGTACCAGTGCCCCGAGGCGCCCTCGTCGTCGGCGAGCTTCAACAAGGCGCTGCCGCTGCTCAAGCCGGCCCTGCCGAAGATGAACGACACGAGCTTCGTCGGCAACTTCACGGCCAAGCTCCGGAGCCTGGCGACGGCGCAGTACCCGGCGGCCGTGCCGCGGTCCGTGGACAAGCGGTTCTTCTTCACGGTGGGGCTGGGCACGCTGCCGTGCCCCGGGAACGCGTCGACGTGCCAGGGCCCCACGAACACGACGCAGTTCGCGGCCGCCGTGAACAACGTCTCCTTCGTGCTCCCGACCCGGGCGCTCCTGCACTCGCACTACACCGGCCTGTCCAGCGGCGTCTACGAGTCGGATTTTCCGGCCGCGCCGCTGGTCCCGTTCAACTACACGGGGACGCCGCCCAACAACACGAACGTGGCCACGGGGACCAAGCTCACGGTCGTGCCGTTCAACGCGTCGGTGGAGCTGGTGATGCAGGACACCAGCATCCTCGGCGCCGAGAGCCACCCGCTGCACCTGCACGGCTTCAACTTCTTCGTGGTCGGACAAGGGTACGGCAACTACGACCCCGTCAACGACCCGGCCAGCTTCAACCTCGTCGACCCCGTCGAGCGCAACACCGTCGGCGTGCCGTCCGGCGGCTGGGTCGCCATCCGGTTCCGTGCAGACAACCCAGGTACGAAGTTAGCACGACGTCTGATGATGAAGTCATCATATAAGACCGCAGCAAACAAATAATAATCCTCTGTGCACTCGTGTGACAAATATGCTCGGCTATTGAAATGCGCAGGTGTCTGGTTCATGCATTGCCATTTGGAAGTGCACACAACGTGGGGCCTCAGAATGGCATGGGTGGTGCTCGACGGCAGGCTCCCGCACCAGAAGCTGCTCCCCCCGCCCTCTGATCTTCCCAAATGCTAATTAGATTCGCCTCCGCCGATTGCTTCAAAGGGAAATGTGAATTAGACTTGATCACCCATGTTGATTTTTTTTCTTTTATAATTTGCCAATTGCAGTTTTTTCGACTTCATTTTAGCATGTTCCTAGCTGACCGGGTTTCTTTTGTAACTTTTCTTTTGTTTCATTTCCACTTTTGTAACAACAATGTTTTGATACTTCTGAATCAATAAACAAATTGCGTGACTTGCACCAAGGGTATCATTTATCTATTTTTTTCAAGATTATTCATTAGAAAACTTTACCGAAACCTATGGAAGAAGTTTTTTGTTTAAGTTACTAGTAGAAGAGAAATACGGCAGAAAGACCAGGTGTACCACTATTTGTTGCTCTAACATTCAGATTCCACACATTTTGAACAACTTCATAAACCCCTGGCATGTCAACCCAAAAGTTTTCAAATCTGAAAATTTGTACCTTACGAATAGAAGTACCAGTTTGAACTTTGCAGGGTACATAATCAGAATGGCTTGGCCATTGGCAGCCAAAGAGTGTTTGGAAAATCTGAAGTATAGTTGGGTGAGGAAAAATCACAAGTCAATCTACTCTAGAAGGGGATCATCTTGCATATATCTCCATGTATACTTTCTGCCTTTTAAAGGGATTTCCAGCAGTCCCATGGTGCTGATAATTTCGTGGAACATGAGAATGACATTCATGTTTCCTCCAGGTTTGTTTCTATCCTCCATAGATTTGTAAAAGTTGAAGTCTCCAAAGATCAGGAAGCAATTTCCAGTAGCTATTTAAAGCATATAAAAAAATCAAACAAAGAGATATGCATCACCGAACAAAGAGACCAATAAACTTCTATATAGTTAGCATAAAGAACAAAGCAAGTACGACTGTAGCAATTCTGACAATATATAGCAACCCAGGTCAAATCATCCACCCTCCCAGCAGCAGTCATAGGCTCATAGCAATAGAGAATCCGAATCATACATATAAAGCAACCCAGGTCACAATGATACATATTGTCATAGATATAGACTAACCAGCAAGGCAGCACCAAACACAGAATCAGTTCCTGCGGGATTCAGAGCTATCCTGACCCAAGGTCTGTTCATCATACGACAACAAACTATACTGTCTAAGTCATCGACCTCCAAGAAACTACAGCAAAATGCACAGCCATAGACCAAGGTTCCATGATTGCAGGACCTCCAAACAGGTTTTATACCCTGTTATAGCTAACTAAACAGGTTGTAATATCCATGGGTTAAAATCTGGTTTGTGCTGCTGCTGCCTGCCTCCTCCTGCTGGTCCTCAGTTCTGATAGCCAGCAGCAGCTCTGGGGTCACCCCGTAGGAAGCAGCCCGCACCTCTCCACGGCCACCTTCTGCACCTCACCAATGGAAATAGCCGGGTAAGCCATATCAGGCTCTTTAGCATTTTCAATATCAACTAAGCCCGGAAATTCAATTGGTGAGAAGGTAGGATATAAGACTTTACCCTTGTTGGACTTGGACGAAGACAGGCTCCTGCTCTTTGCCCCGCTTTGTGTGATTGGGCCAGTGGATGCACCCTTGATCACTGGTTTGTCCTTGGCTTTCTTGCTCCTTCGCAGCAATTCATCAGAAGTTGGGGTTTGGTTGAAGACACGTTTCTTAGAGAACACTTTCCTGACTGGAGTTCTTGCTGAGGTGATGAATCCAGGCTCCACATCTGGAAACACAGTGCTTGCAGACATAACTGCCTCTCTGTTCAACCTCCTTCTGATGGACACCTTTCTGATCAGCTGGTTGTTGATTGTGAACACTGGTGCCTCAAGTGTTAGCTGCCTTGGCACTTCAAACCTCATGAACTAGTTATTGATTGGAGCAACAGGAGAGGCTTTTTTGCCAAGCAAAGCAAGGGAGTGTGAGGTACCATCAGCAAGAGAGAGCTTAATGTGAATCATTGTGGGGTTTCCATCTGAGCAGTCAATTGTTGTCTGAACAGTGACCTGGCTGGAATTGAGAAGCTGCTGGAGCTTGTTGAGCATTAGCATGGGTATCATCTTCACTGAGTTGTCAGCTGCCTGTGCTGGACTGCAGGAGAGAGAGCAATTGGGCCTATAATCTGTCCAGGAGCATTGCTCGAAGGAGTTCCTGTCACATTGTTGTTCTTGGCCACTTGCTGAACAGCCATCGTCATTGGACTTGTGCACTGTGGTCCCTGCATCTCTTCACTACGAACAGCAGTTTCATTCAGATTCAGGTTGAGCTGCCTCTGTTGATCCTTTCCTTGGGAGAAAGCATCTGAACCAGAAGTAGTGTTCTGCTGCATGATCACTGAACCAACATTAGAAGCCTGATCAGGCTGCTGTTGTTGCTGCATGTGGGGATTGTTCTGTGGTAAAGCTGCCACAAACTGATCAGCCTGTTGAGCAACGAACTCATGGTTAACTTGTTCAGCTCTGTCGACATCAACCTCTGTTGCCTGACCCAGGCCCGGACTGAAGAGGTGTGTAGCTGATGGAGTGTTGGAAACAGAGGCTTCTGCAGAAACCTGAACCACCGAACCAGCATTGGAGCCCTGGTCTGGCTGAATGTTGGTCTTGCTATGGTCTACTTTGGGACATTTCTCATTCCCAGAAAATTCCAGAATGGCGATTTCCTTCCCCATCTTGTTCAGAGGATTTGTAATTAGCTGGGTTCCTATTTCAGATCTAAAAATGTCTATTTCAGACTGCATGTAAAGGACAAAAGTAAGCAAGTTAAAATTAGGAAAGCTTAGTTTACAAGGAAATAAAAAAATGGCAGCAGATTCTTAGAATAAATCCATGTTTAAGTGCCCCCTTGCCAGATTATTAAGTTACCAGGTGTGAATAAAATAAAAAAACACATGGTCATACCTGTTCAAATGAACTCATCAATTTTTCACCAGTCCAATATTCAATGTACTTGATGAGAAAAAGGCCACAAGATGAACTGAATGACAAGTATTACGTAATCAGCTGTCCGTCCTACACTGTTATTGACAAAAAGATTAAAAAAACACAGAATATGAAGTCTCATTTACCTGTCTTTTTGCCGGGGGATGTTGTTTATTTCTGAAACACTCCATGAGGAAACATTGTAAGCTAACCAGTTAGTAGTGTGTACTTCGTTGCTGGCAAGGTAAAGGCACTGTTCAATTCCTTTAAGCTACGAGAAATAACAACTATTAGATTGCATCATGGAGTTATTTAATAAGAAATAAAAAGGCACTGTTCAATTTCTTCAATTTGTAACACATAAGAACAATTTTTACCGTGTAGGTCAATTCTTTGCGCTTCTTTCGCGGTTTTCCAAGGGAGTCAAGCACCTGGATCTCCTGTTTCTTTGTATTTATTACCGCTAGGTACCAGTGATTACGATCACGATTGATGGGAAGGAAAACCTGCATTGAATATATGGATACTTTGAAGTAAGCACATGGTGGCATGGTGACATGGAGCAATTCAGGTATACAGAACTGAGAATCAAGTGTTTATCAAGACATTGCAAATTTACCATGTCATGCTTCAGGTACTCGACTCCATGTTGCCTGTGCTCCTCTTTTTCAGGACCTCCCATCTTGTAGTTAAATTTTCCTAACTTATGAAGAATTTTACATGTGTACGTATTCTCCACAAAAACTCTTCCATCTGTCCGTGTATCATCTTTGTTGTTGGCTTTCAGAATGAATATGCTTGCGTTGATAATCTGTGACATAAAAACCTTGGTTAGTGTTTTCTAATATGTACCTGAATAGGACAAAAAATCTCAAAACACCAGACTTACATCATCATGGATATACTCTTCTGGGTCAGATATTCTTTCTAATGTATCCTTACTTATGCTGATGTTGTTCACTGAAACTGCTGGTAAGGTAGGGGGGCTAGTCTTCGTACTGTTTGGTTCCTGAAAATGCAGGTGTTTTGTTTGTCTCATGATTCAACAATTTTCATTGCTAAAGTAGCTTCTGTACTGAGCTAATTTTTCAACTCATACCTGCATATGGTTCATAAGAGCATCAATGGCTTCCCTTAAGTAGCTGATGTTATCAGAATTTTTTGCAACATAGCTCCATATATAATCCAATACATGTCCAAGTTCAGAAGAGGATGCTTTTGTATGAAATGCACAACAAAAAACACTTGTGAGGCCAAAAACTTCGAAGGAAAAAGTAACTACGGAGAATAGAGTAAATACAGTCAAACATTCGGTTTGACAATACGATAAATACTTTATGAAATGCCAACTGATAAATAAATAGAAAATGGTGAGTTCCTCACCTGTCTTGTAAGGAACAGGTCCAAGAGGGTATTTGTTTGCGAGCTTCTTGAGATATTTTTCTTCCTGCATAAAACATCATACGGATATCACAATGTCAGCAGTCATAACAACGGATATCACAATACTTGACACAATCTGAACAAGACCCCTGAAGCCAGTGACGTTTCAGTTCAGAAACAGAAAGGAATCTAAACAAGCTTTAATCCGGATGCAGCATGAATAAGATATTATCAATGTTTATGCTCCTCTAATACTAGCTCTAAAGGTACACATAGACAGTGGTAAACCAGCGGTTACAGTTTTCATTTTACGGATTTAAGGCAGGATGCAGCTGAGCTAAACACAATAGAGTCAACACATCATACGGCATTGCAATTTTTGCCAGAAATATAACTAAAATTTTACAGACATGGCAGAAACTGGAAGAATTATGACAGTACTATTGGTAGAATTTCAACAAAAACACGCAGACAGCATAATTTCCACGATAACCGCACCGTGACGCGCCATGGCGTTAGCTCTGCCCTCCTCGGGCCGAGCCGCCGGGCCTCGCGAGCCACGGCGTGCTGCAGCACCGGGACCCGAGCGCAGTGAACGCGCACAGGAAGAACCCACAGGCGCCGTCCCTGTCCAGCGCACGACCGCGCTGCCCTCGCGACCAGAAGCCACACACCGACGGCGCGCGCAGATCCGCTCGGCCCCGCGCGCCCAGGTCAGTACGGAAGCCCCCGTCGCCGACCGAGCGCCCAGGCCGGCACGGGGGCCAGCGCCGCCGCCCCATTGAGTTCAAGCAGATTAGGATTGACCGGGGGGGAAGAGGCTGGGACTGGGAGAGCAGGAGGTGAGTCGGGGGAGAGAGATTGGACGCGAAGGGTGTGTGAAGGGTTTTCATTTTCATTTTTTATTTTTGCTTCCAACAGCTATTCTCAACTTTCTAAATCACTTAATCCTACTTCTTCGTTTCCAAGAAATGAAGCTGAGAATGATTTAAAACTTAGTGACAAAACTACATGCTCAACGTTTCCGGCCGAAAATTCTCACTTTCTAAATAGCTTAATCCTATCTCTTCGTTTCCAACGAGGTGAAGGTGAGCATAAGTTAAAACAGTGTCAGAATTACACGCTCAACTTTCCGACCGAAAATTCTCACTTTCCAAATCACTTGATCGTATCTCATCGTTTCCAAAGAAGTGAAACGGAGACAGTTTAAGGTTGAGCACGGACCTCATGGTGCACCCTCGTGTCGACGAACTTGAGATCGTCGGTCCCCTTGGTAGTCGAAACAGCGTCGTCCCCGCTCTTCGTTTCCCTGGAACGTCAAAAGCAGCAATACTTTGGCATCACCCGCCAGCTTTATGAAACTCTAGACAAACAGATCGAGCTGCTCGATCATCTCGCGTTACGACTCGGACAACTCACCCGCCAGGGCCGCCACCGCCCAGAAGAAAGCACGCCGCCGCGCGGGCGCAACGGGCCGCCGCCTCCAAATCTTCCTCATCTTCGTGGGGCGACAAGGTTACGACCGGTGTCGCCGCCGCGATCGCCGTCCGCCGGCATGACAATGACGACATGCGCGTCATCTGGAATCGCCCGGTTGACCTTTTTTCCGGCACGACGAGCTGCCGCCGTTGCTCTCCGTCGGCGAGCAAGGCCTGATGGAACTCCACGTCGGGTCGGCTTGTTGTAGAGGTCGCGCGCCAGGGCGTTCGCTTGAGCTCTAACTCTTGCATTGATTCTGCTGAGCAACCAGCGGCGTATGAGCAGCGCAGCAGCTATGAGTGCCAGTACTACGCCCCCACCGACGAAGCCGGCTTTCCATTGATCCGCCGTGATCAACGGCGGCGGTGGCGGTGGCGGCGGCGGTGCACACACGGCGGCGGGGCAGATGCATTCGCAGACAACGTTGTTGCTGCCGGAATGTGGGGAACTGGGGAAGGAGGCGAAGGCATCTCCACCCGTGGGAACGAGCTTGAGTTGGTCGCCATGGGCAAATGCTTTTTTCTCTTTTTTTTTTTTTTGAGGGAACACACGTTCAAGTGAGGAGGCCCGATTTATCAAGCCCAGAAAGCACTCCGTCTGATGACGATTGTGACCTGAAACTGGATGCATGTTTTGGGCCTTGGGAAGTCGGTACGGCTTTCCTGATCGAGAGCAGCGGAAATTTCGCGGCAAGTTCTGGTGATCACTCGGCGTTATGGTTCATTACACAAACTGAAATTAATCAAGTAGTTTTATTGACATTAATCTGTCCACACATACATTCTGTAAAAGCTTTAGATATTTCACAGCAGATTTGGCCCGAGGAAAGTTCCTTTTGGTTAAAAACGGTAAAAGGAAAATAATTAAATGAGCTAGCTGTATATAAAAAATCCCTACAATTGGAGATGGAAAGGGACAGATACAACGTAACGCAGGGAATGAGGGGAAGAGCTACACGGCATGTACTTAATTTTGCGACGATCGATGAGTACTGTGTGAAAGTTTCAAATATGTGTGACCGACCCCCCGTCCCACACCCGCCTCGCGTTCGTCGTGCTCGTGCCCGGCCCGCCCCGCCCTCCATCGATCCCAAGCGCTGCGCTGACGTGCCTACCAATATCGGACGATGCCGAGGCGCTGCATGCACCTGTGCTGCGTTACATTCACGTGCCAATGTCCGAACGGTCCATGCACCGCGCCGGGTACGTTACTCGCCCATGTAACGTGAAGGGAACCCACAAGTAAGGGAATCCACCGTCAGTGCGGGTCTACGTCTCTACGACTCGCGCGGCCAAGTCGCCATGCGATTGGCCTACTCAAAATGGCAAGCATACAGGAGGAGGGCCATGCTAACACGATCGAAACTCTTCCCTTTAAAAGCTACTAGTGGGACAAGAATAATTATACTCCGATCGAAGCTATCGACTCCGACGGGTTTAGCAATGACAGGAGGAAAGCGCACGCAAACTATATACGCACTCATTTGTTATCCCAAATGTGGAAGAAATTAAATCCGAAGATGATTTTAACTCTAAATCATTCAGCTCTCTTGACGTTCAGCAGCTGGTTGATCTCTCCAGCTTGGAAGTAGTACCCCTTTGGGGAAGGTGAGATCAAAGACGCCATCCGAGAAAGCTCCATGGACCCGATGGATTAAAGAGAATCTGTTGGCAGCTATATATGTTATGCATCAAATATAGAACCTCTCAGGGGAGACCACCTTCACCTGTTCAACACTGTAATTCTGGCGAAAAAAAAAAAACACTGTAATTCTGCAAACGTATCTCCCCTACTAATTAAAGAAGACAGTTTGCCTGCAGATTACCGTCAGTCTAGTACAGTACATCGCATAGCAATAAAGACACTTGCAAAGTTGATGACCAAAAGACGCCCCTAGATCATCTAAACAGGTTGGAACTAACAAGAGCACTTTTGTCAGGATGAGATGTATTCAATCCAAGACAGATTCACATACACCGAAAACCTCCTCAAGAGCTCGAAACAGAAAGAAAAAGGATATTGCAAAGGCATTTCACACGGCCAGTTGGTGTACTTTTTGGAGCTTCTGCAAACATTGGGTTGTGGCCAGAGATGGCTTAATTGTATCGCACTGCTGTTCTTAACTTCAATCTCCCGTGTTCTCTTAACTGCAAATTTGAGGGCTTTGGCGCAGGGCCTAGCATGCGCGGGCTGGGCGACCACATAGGACCCCCAAATTCTAGGGCCTCCAAATTGGCCCAGGTACTCTATGGATCTCAGGTTTTAGATGGGCATCGATTCGCTTCAGGCCGAGCCAGGTCATTGCACGATACAAATGCTTATTTAAAGATGGGCCGCAAAGCTGTAGCAGGCCCATCGCGTCCAAAATTAATTGGCCGGCGACTCTGTGGCTTGCGCGGCTGCGCCCTTGCCGGTCGGCACCTGAGGCCGTGCCCCTTCTCCCCGCGCGGTCTCGCCAGTCGCCATGGACCGTAGTGACGCACTGTCGGTGTCGGTCTCTACCATCTTTTACCTTCGCCTTTTGGAAATATAATGTCTACTTGAATTACCGATCAGTGCTTCATTTTATTTGGTCATCAATCTAGTTTCGCAAGTTATAAGTCGTGTCTTGTGCATAACATTGAAGATTTTATTTCAGGAGCACTTAAAAATGATGTTTTTCAAGTGAAAACTATCCATATTTTTAACCAACATATTCAATTCTTGTTCTATCTTATGTTGCTCTTTGCTTATAGTACAATGTATTAATTGCGGGCCTCTGCTAGGATATTGCACAGGCCTCCGAATTGTACAGGACGGCCCTGCTTCGGCTACGTGACCCGTGACCCAATCTCACGGATGAATTCAAAATATTCCTTATACATGTTATTGAGAATTTGATGTTTGGGCTGTAACACAATAGCTCTTGCTATCGTCGTAAGGATTGATGTTTAGATTTTTCGTAATGGTTTAGATGAAAGCTATTAACTACTTATCTGTATATGGTAATAATAGTGTGTGCTTAACCACCACAAACATTGACATTCATATATAGAAAGTTTGAGACTACAGTAATAACACAGAGTTCTAAGGAAGGGTTTTGTTATCTTATTTCTGTTCAAAAGGGTACTTCGATACATTGCGGGGAGGTACTTCACCTTCGCACAGTCTGACTTCGTTCTTGTGTATGACTGAAGATCGTGCAGCGAAAGCGTCGCGCGTGTGCGCGGGGAGGTGTCGAATCTCCGCACGACATTGCCTACCCGAATTTGGATGTTAGTGATGAAGTATTGTTTAAGCGGCGACAACATTCCTACATGGAGATGATTTCTTTGGAGGATGAAGATCTAGCTGCAACAATGTTGTTTTGATTGACACCATAGGACTTTGGAGGGGCTGAGCTAGATGATAGAGTTTATATTGTTTTTAGGTGTTTTAAGCTGATTTGTATCGGCTCACCCGAATGTTTTGATGTAAAGGCTAAATGTACCTTCGTTGTGCAGAGGTCGGAACATTATTTCATCTCGAAATAAAATTTCCTTTATCTAAAAATTGCTTGCTTCTCATTGTAATAAAGGTCCGCCATATGTGAACTCTCCCTCAATATTTATGGGGGATACAGAATATTTGTTGTTGTCAGTCACAGCGTCAGGCTGATTTTGTTGAACTTTTGATGTTTGGCCATTCTGATCAATGAGCTCAATATTGGTGAACGATGCAGCTTTTGTGTTGTTAGAAAGGAATCCACTTCCCATCGGCGCCAACTGGGTATTACGAGTTACAACAAATCCACCAAGTCTGATGTTATTTCCGTTGTTGGCCAGGTTAGTGAACAATGATTTAGGAAAACGGCCAACTAAGTATGGTTCTGAGTCAAATCCAATATGCACCAACCAATCACCAGAATTATCCTGCAATTATTTAAAATAGAGGTGGCATCAACATAAAAAAATGAACCAAATCTTATTGTTATAAGCATAGACAAAGTTGCATATCTAAAGAGTATGAAAAGTATAGTAGGCTCGTATTAAAACTTTTAGGTAACACATACCTTGAAAACTTCGAAGATCATGGTACGTTTGGCACCAGTAGGGTCGGAGACTGCTTCAATGGCAACTCCTGGAACTATCTTTACATTAGCTTCAGGTACATAACCAGGACACAGTAAATTGTAGCAACCCGCTTTTTGATAGTTATCTGTCTACAATGTAATTGCAAATAAGTCATCATGAATAATATACATCAGAAACATTTATTATGTGAAAGGAAAAAGGTGTATTACCGTCCACGAAACATAAAAATGAGTTTTCAGATCACCATACAAGGCTGGAAGAACCTGTTGAAAAGGGTACACTATGAAAATGAGAAATGTACTAAAGAAATCTATCATGGTTTTGACATGGATTAGGTGTTGTGTGCTTGTCTCATATCATTCATGCAGAGGTTTGCAAGCTTTGTTGGCTCAAAAAATAAAGAATACTTATGTGTTTTATCTTCGAAAAATGCTACAACATATAAAGATGGTGAAGACAATTACATGCCATCCAAAACAAATCCCATCTTGGCCCGGTTTTGTTCCGTCACCAAAATTATTTATTTGAATAAGTATACCGCTCCGTTCATTTTCCTTGATCGAAAAACCATACACATCACTTGTTACTTTGAGCCCATAGTAACTCTGTGAATTCATTACGTGTGTTGCAACCTGTAAAAAAAAGAATATCTCAAAAAAGGTTAGATTAAGTTGAAACCAATAATTCCATCAATTAATTGAAATGTGCATGGCAGCTTCGTTTGGGTTACTCATGCCATCAGGCACATTTAGTTGGATACTTTTATACTAGGGAAATCCACTGGTTCACTGTGTTTTATTTCTTTTTCACTAATTATTCAAAGTAAATCGTTACCATGGTAAAATGATTGTTTTCTTTATACTACCCTGACATTTGTTTTAACTTTAGATACATCTCCTGCGCAACTACAGCAACTTAACAAACAAAATAAAGTCATTAAGCGAACTAAACTTACGTAAACAGATGGTGTGATGGCATCAAGTTGTGATGTATCTTTGTTTTTGGATCGTTGAAATATTTGTGACTCGTTCATTGACAACAAGAACAATGGATCCACATAAGATTCAGTCAATATGTCAACCTCACGTCCTAGAGATGCATCATCAAGCTTGTCCTGCAAGCAAGCCAAAGAAAAAAAGAGAGGTGATTTGTATCTTAATTATATATATCCTATGGATTCTATTCAGTGTTTTGGTGTTTAGGAAGCTATGATATGGATCCTCCAAAATTATTTAGGAAGCGAAGTGATACATCTAACATGAATCTAGTGATACCCACCTGGCCTAAAGCATAACCATAACATCCCAATATGATGTGAGCGCACACTAGAATACTTGAAAACATGATGAAGAGAGAAGAAGCTTTTCCCATGTTTGGAGCTGCAAACAACACAGTGAGCGACCTCTGGTATTGGAAAGTCCTCCCCCCCCCCTTTATACAGTGATGAGGCCTCAATATACACATCAATTCTCATGCAAAAAAGATTTTATATTATCTGCAAAAAATGAGTGCGGTAGCATTTTTTTTATTAATTTCTGCATGCACGAATCGTGATTTTAAATATTTTATTGATTCATATCCACAAGATATATGCTATTATATAAAGATTTAATGTAGTAGCATTTTTTCATTAATTTACGCATGCACAAATTGTGATTTTAAATATTTCGTTGATTCATATCCACAGGATATATCCTTAAATAACATACATGTTATATTTTGGATGACTATCCAAAGGAGATTTTGAGAATCAAGATGAATACAAGAAATATTAATTCGAACATGAATCATATCTTTTGGCTAGGAATTTATGATGACACATGAAGAAGAAACATTTTCCTCTAAACTTATCAATATTATTATGTTCACTCATATCTACATGGATTCTTACGAAAGATACATTGCATAGAATATCGGCAACAATTAACAACCAAAAGATTTGGTTTGTATATTTCTATTGTTTAATGAAATTCTGGCTGTCGCGCAAGTATCTGCTTAGGTTGATTCGCTGGCTCGCGCTAAAGCCGGACGTGATGTCTCGCTAATCCAGCAGGTTCAGTGAACCGAGTAGCCCCAGGCGAGCGACGACCTAGTGTGAATGGCATATTTTGTACGCGGACCCAACTTAGCGCCTGGGCGCGCACTACGGCACCATCTCAAGGCATTGCTCAAACCGGCGTCGTGGCGTGCCTCCGATTCGTTCGCGCCAGCGGCGACGGCGACCCTGACACTGTCGGTAATCGTCATCGCCGAGCTGCCGTAACTTTCCGGCGTGACTGCTGCGGTGATGGTGTTGTGTTGGATTCTTGTTGGTTTGTAGTTGCTGCAAGCCAAATCTGACACCACACGTTGTTTTATTTGATTATTATTTCACTTCTGTTCTGTTAACATGTATGCACGGCACGGATTTATTAGGAGTCGCTGCTAGGATGTCGCTGTTACAATTCTTGCTGCTTTTTTCTAACTTGTAATGCAGGAACTCGTAGATTCGTTTGCGCCGATCTTTATCTCCCCTGTTTGTTCTGCTTTCATGATGAGAGTAGAGGAGAGGATAGGACAGGACGATGCATACGGCAAAGTTGGCAGCTCCGATTTGGCAAATGCTCGGGCTTTTCACAAGAAAGTGATGTCCATTGCGGCCGATCGGCATCAGAGCGGTGCCACAACCCAAACCTTTCATGCCATCTCTCATGCGTGTCGACCATTTCAGACCGCCGACTGCCGAGCAGTGTTCTAGATGCTCAAACGACGGCCATATACTGACGTTCCACATATCTGCTGCTAGACGCTTCAGTTCAGTGTGATATACTAATTTGGATCCTTCTAGCTGAGATGCTATCTCCTACGTATGCGGTTAAAGTTCTAGTAGATACAATCAATCAACCATGCATCCACGGCCACATTTTTCCATCCAATAAAGCAGATATATGCAGGCTGGGCACCCAATGGTCTATTGACCACATGGTTCTATTCATCCAAATTAAAGTGTTTCTTTCTGATTGGCATGTTTCACCAATACGAGAAAGTCATATGCGCAGTTGGCTTACCTGTTCAGAGGACTGGATAATCGATCAGTCCATGATAGCAGCAGCTGCCTAAATAAACTAGTCACTGGCTACTAGGTCGTCAGCTCACAAGGATCATGACTATATTAGCAAACATATGACACTCTGGATTGAGCAAATGAAAGGTTGCAGAATAAAAAACATCGGGAAGAAACACAAGATTCCATAGAAAATATGATACAAGATTTCATAAGACTGATAATACATGAAACAATCCTAGGTCTACCGCATAATTAACATACCTAGCCTTCTCCATCAAAAAATGTACTAACTGTTCCTGACCAAAGCTAACCATATATGGCTATAAACCTAGTATGCAAAGACCAGCGAAAATAACCAGGCCATTCATCTGCATGAACAGAGAAACGAAAGAATTGTGTCGCCACATAGGACACTGAAAACACGTTTTAGTTGTTTCTCAGTAATTAAAATAGCATTACCTAGCTATAGGTTGCTGTCCAGGAACAATCAGCCCCAGCCTCCAAAAATATGAACAGATCCATTTACAGCACACTGCAATCATATAAGTCCCAGAAGCTAGGAAGATCTGTGATCCGGCTTCCATGTCGAGAGCGCCATCAAGATGCGCCCTTTCCACCCTTGGAGTAACCATCTGTGGTCTTCGTCGATGATGAAGTCCTTGTGGTAGTTCTTAACCTTCTCCCGAGCACGCTTCATGATATCCTGGTTCATTGGCAGCTGCTTGAAACCAGCCCTCTGAGTCCTCACCTGCCATTGCTTGTATGTCTCGGGCCTTTCCAGCCTCTCCAGTCCCTCACAAGAGATCACATTGATTGCCTCTCTCCCGAACAGAGCTGATTCAATAAGCAACCTCTGCTCGTTATCCCTCGGAATGTTCGTCTCCAACATGTCAAAGATAGCAGAGTACTGGAATAAGGCTTCCTTGAAGCGTGACACGAAGAATGGTGCATTGTAAGATCCACTGATAATCCCATGGATGAACACATGTGGGTTCATCTTCCTTATTGTGTTCAAGACCATGTTCCTTGGACTCTCAGCCACAACACTCTCATCCATCAAAGTCTTGAACTTGAACATGCAGTTGACAATCAGCAGCTCATCCTTCTCAATGTGGAGATCCTCTATCTGAACGGCCTCAAACCGAGATGCAATGGCTTGGAACTCAAAAGGGACATTGAAGGTCTGGGCATAATCTTTTAGATACATTCCTGTTTCCTCTATACGTGCAGTTGGGCGAAAACCAGGCTGGGGTGTGTCGATTCCGGTGATCCGAAGTCTTGGAGGGCCACCAGGCCTAGTAGACAGCCTTTGAATGAGGCACGGCCACTGGAAACCATAGTATATACCGTAGTCCACAATATGAACTTTCTTGGCCTTCTCCACAGCATTCATAATTGTTTGATTAGCAAAGAAATGAGAAATCTTCTTGAATGGGCATGCTGCCAGATAAAGCTGGTAGGCTTTCAGCAAATCAGTGCATGCAAACCTTGTCATTGTATATGACTTGTAGATCTGACTCCCAGTACCAGCAAGCCTCGCTTCAAGGCCATTGGCAAAGCAGTGCGCCAACCGCTGATCACCATCACCATTGGGAGATGCATGCTGTCTGATCTGCTTCAGGAGCTCTGTTGCACTACGCCGATCATCAGTGGCCACAGACTGAGCACAATGGACGAGAAGAGTCTCCAAGTCAACCACCTCTTTCTTCGGCTGCTTCTTGCCACGGCCCTTGCCATGTCCAGAGCCTCTGCCATGGCCCCCATGTGGATGCTTCTCACTCTGAAGGGCTTCACGCAGCTCTTTGACGCCTTTGGAGCAAGTCTCACCATTGCAGAGCAGGACCTTGTCCATCATCTCCCGCACAAGGTGGTCGGTGTCAATAGCAGGGGCTGAATGTTTGGTGCACCTCCCTTCCTCTGCATCTAAGTCATCCCCATAGAAATGCTTCTTTCCTCGGTGAGTTGCTGCTTCAACATCAGGCTTCTCTGTCTTGACCTCCACAATCTTCTTCTCTTCCTTAACATCACGCAGCAGGCTTGGGATAGAGGCAGACTTCTCAAGATCAATCACAAGCTTGCTCTCGTCAGGCAAAAACTTGCTCGCCTCTTCAAGCCCGCGGCAGAACTGCATAGCCTGCTGGCTCTGCACATCAAACTCAGAGAAGCCAACATCCGGCATGAAACCAGGCGAGCTCAGCAACGACTCGAAGCCGTCGGATACTGTGACACCGCTGCCGTTCGACGACGCGAACGACGACGACTGCGAGAGCAGTGTCTGAGGCAGCTGCTGGTAGAGTTCCGTCGGATCGTACGGCCACGCGTCGCCTGCTTCCACCACGCTGCTATCGGGGCTCAGATCCCGATACAGCTGCGGCGGCTCCAGGAACGGCGCCGAGGGGAAGTCGAGAATCGGCGTCCGCACGGCGTCGCAGCCGTCGGACGCCGCCGCGCCGCAGCTGCACGAGCCGAGGCTGTTGCAGGAGTTGGTGACGCTGCTTCCGTCGGGGCTGTCGACCGCGCTCCCGCCGGAGGACGCGGGCTGGTCCGCGAGGATCTCGAGGAACGGCTTCTCTGCGGCGAGCAGCGCGCCGTGCTCTGGGTAGTGCTCGAACTTCTCGTCGATGTCCTCGGCCATGAGTATGCGGTTGATGTACCCAAGCACGATGTCCGAGAACGCCTCCGAGTCGTCCGGCTGCCCCGGGACCGCCGCCGCCGAGGCATCCCTCGGCGGCGTCGAGTGGTTGGTGGAGGCGGGCGGGACCACGGTCGTAGGCGCGACATTCAGGTAGCCGCCGCCGCCGCCCGCAGCCGAGGCGATCCCATCGGGCGGCATGAACAGCGCCTCGAGCTCCTCCGCCGTGAACCCATTGGCGGCGGCGGCGGCGGCCCCGATTTGGGGGTAGATTGGCAGGTGGCCGTCGCACTTGGATCCCGGCAGCAGCGTGCACAGCTCGTGCATCCCAGCGTCCATGACCATCGATATGATCCCCGCGCCGCAACACCACCACCACCGCAGAGCATACAACCACGCGCGCCGCGACCTGGAGAAATGCACGGAAACACGAGGAGACGAATCAGAATCCGAACCCGAGGGACGCGGTATCCAAGCCCACGGGGGGTGAGGCGCGCAGCTGACTAACCCGAGGGGCCAGATGGCGTACGGAGTCGCGGAGATGCGCGAGGTCGTCAAGGTTTTCGTACCCGCGACCGCGCGCGACTCGGGAGAGCGGGGAGAGGGAGGCGAGAGAGAACAGAGGAGACGACGCGATAAGAGGAAAGGGAGGTGGAGGCGGACCAGTGTTTTTTCGAGAGGCGCAGGTTGGCCCGAGCCGGGGGCTCTTGTATTAAAACGGGTGCGAAAATGTCGACACCAATCCGGGCCTCCGCCTGGCCCGTGCACCACGTTCACGCCCTGTGGGCTCCGATCCGGCGCAGGTGGTAGTGGTGGACGGTTCGGATGGGTTACGGCGTACGGGCTGGGTTCATGGAAGGGGGTTTTGTGCCGTGCCTTGAGAGGAAGAAGAAGAAGGTTCATGGAAGCAGGCTGCTTGGGCCGCAGGAAAGATCTGGGGCGGGTGGACTGTGTCTGTGGTGGACCTCTTTGTTAAGCTTTGGAGGCCGGGCCCAGCGGTAGTGTTTGTGTGGTGACTCGCTTTTGACATTTTGACACTGCCTTGGCAGTTGGGCGACCCAAAAACATGAGTGTTTCTGTTTGCTGTTAATTTTCGTGTTTCTGTTTGCTGTTAATTTTCATTTGTTGGTTTGTACCGGACGGCTCAGATGGCACGTGCGTTAGCATCTCGATGTCCCTCGAACACGGTCTTTTGTTTTGTTTGAGCTTGGCATCATCGATGCGCGTTTGCAGCGAAAAGATCTCTCAAGACTTGCGCTTGCGTGATTGGCTCGCGGCGACACCAGCGGGAGGGACACGAGCTCATGGACCGGGTCCGCCGGCGTACGGATAGCCTAGCTTGGCCACCAAGTTCCCGGCAGCCACGTGGTGGTCCCGGGCTATCCACGCCGCCTCCACATACGAGCGCGCGGCAGTGTGTGGCCGGGTGGCAGCCGACCGACAGCTCAGCGAGTGGGGCGTGAGCCGTGAGGTGCGGGGGGCCGCGCCACGTCATCATGCCTTATTGACTGGCTATAGTGAATAAAAAATATTATATCACTCTTAGTGAATAAAAAATATTATATCACTCTTACTCATTTTTTCATTTTATGGACTGGTTTTGGTTCAAACATTGTGAACCCATCTATAACTATAGACTACCTGTTACAGGCCTACTCATATGGACTACTTTCTCTACCACATTGCGGTTGCCCTAACACATGTAAAATCAGTAGAGACTAGAGATGGAGGCCAAGTTGGTATCGCTTCATGAGAAGCTGCAGCTTTGTTTTATCTTGGTTTTTGATGGCCCTGACTAAGTGCAAATTTGCACTAACCAGCGTCATCAAATTTTTTAAAAAAAAAAGATCGAGAGGAGTATGTAAATGAGCTATGTTCAGTTTTGAGTGAGATGACCATGAGCTAATTATTGGAGGAAAACAAACCGAGCTCCCCGAAGGACAGATGAAAAAACGCCTGTACACACACATGATGGACAGCTAGACTAGGAAAAAACACATACTAGCTACAAGCACAATACTGTTTTTTGGAACAAACCTGTGGAGGTTTTGTCGGGTCATTGCATCTAGCACAAATTGGTAAGAACAATTTGTGTTTTGACAGGGACTACAATTGACGCCTATTGGCTGATCTGATATGTGTAGCTGAGAAAAGTTAGAAATCATTTTGTCTACTGCCAACCATGCATGCCGTCATCGGAAGTAGCATGGTGCTGATAAAAGTATCCGTTCTCACATGCTTTCTTCCACACGATCATATATTCATGTATATCCTTCTCTTTTTATATATATGAACCCAGCCATATAGAGAGACTACATCTCAGATTAAAAGACAACAGGTAAGGTGAACATAATTGATGGGTCGACCTCATACGATCTCTTCCTTGGCTTGGACTTTGTCGTCATCGCACAAAGTCCTCGAACCAGGCTCTATCATGCATGTTCCTTCTCGCGTTTTCCTCTCATCAGTGGACTTAATTATGAATAGCATCCATTACGATCCTTGATTTTTTAATCTCAACTTGCAGCCTAGCTAGCTAGGGCAGCCTGCAGATAATGTAAGTAATCAGGTTTGATTGTTTAATTTGGTCCCTCGATTAGATCAGCAGAAATTACGTGATCTATCCATCCCGAAGTTACTATACGAAAGTCCACGTAAAAAGGAAAAGTTACTACGGAAGCGCGAGCACGAATAGCACTGGAAAGGAATATCCGGTGCTTGGCTACTTTTAAAATTCTGCAAGATATGATCAATATCCATCATGAACTGTTCAAGCGCGCGGGCAAAATGATACTCCTATGTATTTCCTCTGTTCACAATTACATGTCATTATAGATTTATCCAATTTTCTCAAATTACATTTCATTCTCAATTCACAACGCACATGTATATCTTCTCATTACACTTCTATCTCCATATCTCTCTTTCTTGTTTTCTATGCACCCATCAGCTAAAATGACATCTATTTTTAAAAAGAGGTAGTAATTACCGCTCGGTCGCCATAACTACGTCAGGACAGTAGGCACACAACATACGTATGGTTTGGAGTACTGTAGCTTTGCTTCCTGCTTACCAAAGTCATTTTCATTGACGTAGCTCCTTCGTTTTGCGCAATTTTGTAGATACGTAAGCGCATCAACTACAGCAGAAAAATTAGTAATTTGATTTGTTTGAATTTAGTGCCTACACTTCCTCTCGATCGTGCGACAGTGAATTTTAATGAGTAGAATGCTTGTTTTTAAATACAAAGGGCATGCTTCTCCTTTCCATACTTCCAGTATCATAGTAAAACACAGTCTCTCGTGCCTACCGACGCCCACCCACGTCCCAGGAAACCTCCCCATGAAGTAAACAACATTTTCATGCGCCAAGCCAAAACGCACGTAACGAAACATCCCATGCACCAGCACACTACGTAGCTGTATTATAATAGCGCAAACAGCTGACTGCACTTACCGGCTAAAGATTGTCCATGATCCATCTAAGAATTGCTAATTAATCGGGGACACCAAACAACGTCCAGGTTCGTTGTATTCGTCTTGCTCAAGCATCTGGGTGTATCTTTTTTAGTGGCAGCTTCTTGACCCGAGAGCTGCTTGCAGATGTCGCATTTGACTTGGCTTTACATGCGGCTTCGAGTCTGGGAGTTGCCCAGCATATGTACTCCTAGCTGCTTAGTGGATAATAACCCAATAGATACTCTCTGTTGTTTCTGTGTCAAGATGCTGACCTTGACCATGAAGAAAGAGCAAGCCAATTGTACTACTGTCGTCGTTAAATTACGACTGGCATTTTGCTTTCCCAGTAGAGGCCAGTAGCATATGGCAATTACGGATTGGAGGATACAAATTTAAAACTTTGTCACAAGAGTAGCTTAGAATACATTTCATGCCCGTAAAATCATCCCAAAACGTAGAAAGTACCGGTTGCAGTTTTCGGTGAAAAATGGCTCAGTAAATTCATTCCACCGACCAAGTTTTGTGTAGGTCGATCTGATTCATCTGCCTATGAACATTGTAAACTTGGGCATTTCACTGATCCTGTTCCTGTACCAAGTCTCTTTTTTTGGTCCTTGGCTCCTTGTCCGGTGGGGGACAGCAGAACAGAAGCAAAGGCCCAAACACGAAGGCACATGTTCAGCTTCTAGAAGGTCTACTACATGTTGCCCGGATTTAAAGCTCGCGATCTCGTGGATCGCTCTCACATTAATTGCGAGTGTCCATGCATGCATCCGAGATTGATCCAGTATGTACCATCCCAAGACGAGAGGGACGTGTGCGAGTTTCGATCTCCTCTGCTAGGAGAGTGAAGGACTGAAAGGGAACCGTTGCCTGAAAGCCAACCAACGGATGCTACATTTCGACAAGGGAAAAGTCGACGACACGTCCGCAAAAGTTTGAGTACGACATGAAATGATTTGTAGGTTTGATGGAATTTAGAGGATCAATGATTGATATATTCTTGTGAAATACAATCCTCGAAGGACTGAAATGGGTTGTACTATTAAACATGTGCTGTCCGAACGGAGGTACAGTATATCTTTTTTAGGGAAAAACGGAGGTACAGTAGAGTAGTAGTATATACTCTCTGTTTCAAAAAAAAAAAGAGTACCGTACTCTCTGCAGGCCCATATATAGCCCAATACGTTAGGCCCGAACAGAACGACGATGGGAGAAATCGAATGACCCAAGAGGCCACGCACCTCGAAGAGGTTAAGGCCCATACTGAAACGCATGCTTAGGGCCCACATGAAATGGAGTCGTGGCGCTGGGCCTCCATTTTTCGGTCTTCTTCCTCCCGGCGGTGCCATATCAGCAGCACACACGCTCTCGCTTCATCCTCGCCTTCCGTTCGCGGGAGCTTGTCGCCTCTTATCGGCCGAACCCCACCCGAAATTGCGCGCTCCCCCCGAACTAAACCCTCTCCTGCGAGCGTCGATGAGGCCGTGTCCTATGACGGCGCGGGCGGTGGGCGGCTACTCCTCGGCGGCGCTCGCCTTCTTCCGCCTCCGCCCCCTCCGCCGCGCCGTCCGCCCGGCCGCCGTTTTCGTAGGCGGGTGCTCCTCACTCCACCGCGGCTGCAGGAGCCGACAGGCGCATAGTCTCGCGGACGAGGTTCTGGAGGAGCTCCAGTCACGGCGGCGCGTCCGGGTCTCGGCAAAGTAATGCGCCCTTCACACTCTGAAAACTCGTTATCACGTTTCGAGCCAGTGTGTTGCCTGAATTATTATGTGTATGCCTGTGCTTGTGGTCGTCTAGCCACTGAATACCATTAAACTAATGGAGCACCGATCAGTAGTAGCATGATTTCCGTATTGAATTATCTGGCTTGCTTTTCTGAACACTGAAGACTGAACGAAACTTAGGAGCGACCTGTGCGCTCATTTGTCCTATTTAGGAGGTTTACTAAGGAAAATGATTCTCAAGAATTGAATCCCCGAATTCCTTGATCAAGCAATGGAAATGGATGACACACATTTTTAAGGAGAAAATAATTCTAATTTATCTGTACCGTCCTTGTATCATGAGCTCTTTTGTGGCCAAATGGTACTGCTCTTGCGTTTAACCAAAATTTTACTTAGTAGCCATTTCATTTCGATCCATAGATAGCAAGCATGTGATGTTTGTTTATAACTGTCCGAGCTTAGACCATTGTTATGTTTTTGGGGCATCAATCATACATACATTTTTTGTACAATAATTAGTGTAGAGTGTTGATACAGCTATGTTGGTTTCTATAAGTTATTTTGACTTGATGTGCTTCTGAGAAATTTAACTGTTTGCATCGCTCGTCGTTGGTAGTGATGAGTGACATAATCTATACTGCAATATGGAAATATGTACATTGTAGATGTTTGGCTTGCTAATCTCCCAGATTGTTACCATTTAGAATCTTAGATGGGTAGTATTGTGTAATTATGCTTTCCGTTAGCGATGTAATAAAGTCTTCAACTCAGTCAGAAATAGAAATGAGGGTGTTTCAGTTTTCTTATCTTCCCTTTGGCATATTTGCAGGATGTTTATTATAACTTGTACCTTGTAAGGACTTTTTTTTGTTAATGTTAACTGTTTGCTATAACCATCTGATCCTGAAACTTACTGCTGGAGTTTATTCTTCTTCAGGATAGGATTGCATGGCACAAAGGAAATGTCTGACAATAAGATAGATAAGAGAACATTACAGAAAGGGTTGCTGCTTGAGTTTCAGAAAGATTCTGAGAGAAGTTTGCTTGCTGTTGTAGAAAGACCTGATGGAAAGAAAAACTGGATTGTGACTGATCAGGTATTTTAAGAAAGAGTAACTATAATTTGTCCAGCAGAGTAACCAGTATCTAGTGAATTAATCTCTGAACACGTATTTTTCTCTCTTCTTTCTTTCTTTGGTAAGGAGAAAATCTTTGTATTGCCTAATGACATGACTGTTTCATTTTGTACAGAACGGTATCTTGTCTTCTATAAAGCCCCAGCAGGTTACTTATGTTGTACCTGGTATCTTGAACTTTGATTATTCAAGAATAGTTGAATTTCTTGAGAAGGCACAAGATCTTTTGGTGAGCAATGCTGCATGACTGTAGGAGTAGTTGTGTACTATGTATGTGTTCATATGAGTGATAATATGATTGTGTGCAGGACCCTACTGTTTTAGAGTGTGCCTGGATGGAGCTTTCTGAGAAGGATAAACCTATAACAGTTGAGGAGTTTGCAGAGGTCAGATTTTCACTAGATTTGTCCGTTCCTCTTTTTCTCTTAGATATTTTGATTTGATTCTGATGTTCTCAGATAGTTTATGGAAGCAAGGAATCTCTGGAAAGCTACTGTGCACATTTCTTGTTGTCAAGGGACATAGTATATTTTGTCAAGGTAGAGAAGAAAGATTATTCTATATACCAGCCTCGTCCACCTGCTCAGGTATATTTTCTTAATATATGTGTGACTTGCATCTTGTGATATTGTAAATTAGTTTGGCAAGTAAGATAGCGCATCCTTTAGACGTAGCACCATCTAGGAGTGTTGTGTCTTATTGATCCTGTTAGCAGCTCAGGTCATCTGTGAGTCTGACTAAAGAATAACACATCTAATGCATTCAATATCTAATTCATCTGTTTGATTTGTGTAATTATATTTTCCTTTTATGTTTTTCAAAGCATGTTGTAGGATAATTTGATCCCACAGAGCTATGGTGTTCTCTTGTCTCACTTAACCTACCAGTTCCTTTTACTCTTTATCCCGTTGTGTATCTGTCTGTTTAGATCATAGTTTACTGGTTTGCATAAGTTTATATGAGACCATGAAAACTACTATTTTGGTCTCTTGATATCGTTTTTTCTCATCATTTCCCCATGTCAAACCCAAAACATATCTGAGCATATGGCTTGTTCACACCTTTTTCCCTTGCAAGAACATTTTCAGACCACTGCGATTGTTCACACATTTTCTTGTCTGGATTCACATTTGGGTGCTACATGATGTTCAGCATTGTTGATCTTGCACGTTTTGTCAGCTATATCTTTGATTTGTGTGTATTTAGCAGCTTTACATTTTCTTAAAAATTACTCTTGTCAATTAATATCTATAATTCATTCCTGCACTGTTGTATTGGTGGGTGGATTTATATTTGTCATCTGGTAGTAGGTGGAGGAACTTCTACGACGAAAACTTGCTAAGGAGGAAGCTGAGAAAGAACTGGAAGAATTTGTCCACTTACTCAAATCCGCCAAAGCATTGCCTTTGGAATCCAAGCCTCCTAAAAGTTCATGGTTGGTAGAAGATAAAGTCAGGCAAAAGATTGAGGCTCTTCAGGCATATGCAGTTGATGCCTGTGATGATGAACAACGAAGATTAGCAGGAAATGTAAAGTGTCAGATTCTGCTACCATAATTTTGCCATGCATTATTTTGTACATATAGACATAATAATATATTTGAGCAAATAATATATCATAAAACTGGCAATTTCTTTCACATTGCCGTTGGTTTGGACAGAACTTTTTTATCATAAAGTTGCCTTGTTATTATCAGATCCTCTGAAAAGGCTCTTAATCCAAACATTTTTCTAATCTAATATGGTTGTTTGTTGAAAAGAATTTTTAAGTGCTCCTTTCTTGTTGATGTTGGCCAACATGTTTGTTAATGTAATGACAGATTCTCAAGGCTATGGGGTTCACAAGGACATCATCAGCTGCTCTAAAGCTTCTTATAAATGTCGGATACTTCCCTGTACACGTCAATCTTGATCTTTTCAAGTATGATGTTCGTATCAGGTACACTGAGGAAGTTCTTTCAGCTGCCGAGGATCTTCTGGTGAACTGCCCCGATTCAGACCTGGTATATTCAGTTACTACTGGACACTTCCACTATTCATATATGAATATACATTTCGAAGTCACCTGCATTTTATCTTTACAGAATATCAGGAAGGATCTTTCAGCCTTGAAAGTGTATGCCATTGATGTAGATGAGGCCGATGAAGTATGTTTCTGTTTCTTCTACCATTGCATGTTTTCACACAGAAATATATGTAGCACTAGGACCCATGAAGAAATCCATTTGACATTTGGAGTTTTTGTTGACCCAGCTTGATGATGCACTGAGTGCAACTAGACTACTTGATGGTAGGATAAAAGTCTGGATACATGTTGCTGACCCAACATGCTTGGTTAAACCCCGGAGCATCATTGATAGGTTATTGCGGCATCTCCTGTTCTTCTAGCCTCTCTGCCACTAGCATCTTAACAGACCATGTTTCTTGTCCACAGGGAAGCAATGCACAGAGGAACCTCGATCTTTCTACCAACTGCTACCTTTCCGATGTTCCCAGAGAAACTTGCCATGAATGCTATGAGCTTGCAACAGAGTAAAGAATGCAGATCTGTAAGCGTTGCTGTGATTTTAGACCCAGATGGGAGGTAATATTCGACGTTTTCCCTTTCTGATTTCTTATGACATAAAATGAATGTCGTAAGAGCATAGAAAAGTTGTTGACATTCCAATTGTGCTGTGCACAGTATTGCAGAATATACTATAGAGAATTCAGTCATCAAACCAACCTACATGTTAACATATGAGAGTGCAACTGAATTGCTGTACATGAACTTGGAAGAAGAGGAGGAATTAAGGATTCTTCAAGAAGCTGCTACTATCCGTGCACGCTGGCGTCGTAGCCAGGCAAGTGCTAAATTGTCTTTGCTAAATTATGGACTGTAATTCATCCTTTCACAAGAGTCACTTGTGATATGCAAATGAAAGAATAATGCACTGTAGCTATAACTTCTTGCAATAACAAAAACCATCACTTGATGTCGTAATGTTAACACATCTCTCGTGATTTTAATCTTCATCTTCTTGGGGGGAAATAAACCCTATGTCACTCTTCACATTTTATCAAGCGGCAATGAAGTAAACCCTAAACCCTGAAGTAAATCCAGATATCACCATTGTCCACTTGCGATGTTCATTTTATAGGTTTCACACCTTTCTGTCCTTATGCCACTTAGCAAAAGCTTGCGTTTCTGGAGACAGCCTGAGCATTACTTGATTAAATTTGACACTCTGTAGCATTACTTAATTAAGTTGACACTCTGAAATATGCAGGGTTCAATAGATACTGCAATGATAGAGCCACGTATCAAGGTGTCAAATCCTGATGATCCGGAACCAAATATTAATTTATATGTTGAAGACCAAACCAATGCAGCAATGCAGCTTGTATCTGAGATGATGATACTGTGCGGGGAGGCAGTGGCTGCTTTTGGTTCGGATAACAATCTTCCGTTGCCATACAGAGGGCACTCCCAGTCTAACACATCAGTGTCAGCATTTTCTCATCTACCTGAAGGGCCTGCAAGGAGCTTTGCCAACATTGGTTTGCTCCGTGCTGCAGAAATGGATTTTCAGAAGCCTGTACCACATGGTGTGCTTGGCATTCCTGGTTATGTGCAATTCACCTCTCCTATTCGAAGATATGTTGATCTGCTAGCTCATTATCAGGTAACTATGGCTATATCATTCTTATGGATTGGGGAAAGTTCTGTAGGATGCAAGAAAGTTGTACTTATGTTTTTATTAGAAAGTTGCTTTCTCCTCCAAAAAAAGTTGAAATCTGCTACCTTTCTTGGCTGTTCTCAATTTTACATGGTTTTATTATTGCACTTTAATCTAAAGAATATACCTATGGCAATTAAATTGTAGGTAAAAGCTTTTCTTAGAGGTGATTCTCCACCATATTCAGCGAGTGACCTTGAAGGAATGACATTTATCGCAAGTATGCATGTTAAAGTAGCTAGGAGGCTTCACAGCAACAGCCTACGGTATTGGCTGTTGGAATACTTGAGGAGACAACCAAAAGGGAGGGAGTACAAATCACTGATTCTTAAGTTTATCAAGGATCGTATGGCTGTTCTGCTTCTGTTGGAGGTAGATCAAAATTCTCCTTGTATTATGGATTTTATTTTGTGGTGCAATATTTTCATGCAATGCATCTTTGTTTTATCAGAGTAGTATTTAAACCAGTAGCTAGTTTCGGTCAACTCCTATTAGCTCTAACCCACTGATTCCTCATCCTTTCATTAATTCCGGGAACCTGACTGTGTGTGAGTTGTACCAGGCTCTTGCCCTTTCTTTCTTCTTAATAGAATGAAGCGCAGTTCTCCTGTGTGTTTCGAAAAAAAATTCCAGGAACCTGACTACGAACTGGTTTCAGGCAGTTTTGGTAGGGGCTACAAACTAACTCGATTAAGGTCCTATTCTAAAGAAAGAAGAAAACCTGGTTCTAACTTCTTAAGTGGGTCACCAAAACACATGCTCTGGAATAGGAAAATGGCATGATATATCCATAAGTGCTATTGTTTCACCTGAAATGATAATTCAAATTTAACCAACACTACCGTTGTCTAGGTCTGTCTAATTCTGCTCGTACGGGTTTCATTCTTCAGTAATTTTTCAACTACTTAACCAACACTACAGTTATCTGGGAAAGTGGCATTCGTTGTAATTCTGGTCAAACTTATCCAAACTGGCTAAAGAAAAGTATTTCACACCCTTCTCGTGTTGGAATTAATCGACAACTGCCAATTCGAGTATTCTCTAGGTTTTACTGGAGAGACCCAGCCTATGGACAGTTTGTGGGGACGCAGGTTAACTTGTATAATCAGATTCGTCCTTGAGTTCCAGAAAGTTTAACTACATCCCTTCCACAGACTACTTAGCTGTCAATTCTTTCACTTGAATATGATAGAGTATTGTGAAACAAAGGGAACTAATTGTCTCTTATATGTTAGCCATATCCGTATTTCTGTGTCTTTTTCTTTTCCCCTGGTCAGTATCGTTCTTCCAATGCTAATAGCTGTCACTGACAGGTTGGGATCCAAGTTTCGACAGTAGTTTCAAGTGGGAAAGTGGGAGATGAAGTTAGTATTGTTGTGGAAACTGCTCATCCACGTGACGATATATTATCTGTCAGAGAAGTTATTCAGGATACCGAGGAGTAAATGCGTGCTCTCCGAACTTCAGTTTCACTGCACTCCTCAAGCACTATATGCACCTGAGAATTGTTCTTGCCAACAAGGAATTTTGCAGTCGTATGTTCTTCTCCTGTGACTGCAGCTTTTCACTTTGGCGCTGATGCTATAGGTGATTTGTTACCTGCGAAAAGGCCTGCTGATGCATTTTTGCACTTCATGTAAGGCATCTCCTCAATGAGACCGTGTCCTTCAGCTCACTGCTATTTCGTGTTGCATGAGCTCATATGATAAATTGTGAGGATCTGGTCTCTTTTTGAACATTTAGGAGGCTCCAGTCATCTAACTGTTCAATCGTTTCAAGGAGAGCACGAAGAAAGCACGGATGAACAGCATTGATAAACAAGTTGACAGACAGTTCTCTTGAGTTAGTTTCTCGACGAATACTGATAAATCTGAAATTTTGTATAGCTACATAAGATGGTGTTTTTTTTTTAATTTGATGCCCCTCATGTTGTTGATGATTTTTCTTGTTTTGCAATTTTCTGCGGTTAACTCGAAACTTCAGGGGTGTTACATGATGTATAGAATAGCATTTTGTTAAATTTCCTTTTGTAGTATGTAATGTAATATATAGTCTCAACGCTGTACGGGATAACACTATTATTTACACTCTGTTAAGATGATGGAATTGGCAGAGTCTCAGTTATTGGCAACATCTGAGAAGCTTGATGCACTTTTACACTCACTGTGGTATCCACTTGTTTTACTCTTGAGTGAACTCCCTTGATGGGAGGCATGTTTTCAGCATACGTCATAAATCTGTCGCATTCCGAGCTCGGTGCTCTGTTTTTCTTATGTGTTGTTCATGTGTCATATATGTCGTAGGATTTGTCGGGTCGATCCACGGTCAGCGCTGCGATTCTGTCTCATATTCGGCACCGCAGCGTCGGCCGGGACGCTCGTGAGCGCACGGCCGTCGTGTCGCCGAAGTTGGCGGCGGCGGCATGGGGTTACTAATTTGTGTGGAGAGCACGGCGGCGGCACGGGTAAAAGTTGGCGCCTTGCCGCAGGGCGCACGCGTTGGAGATGGGCATCTGGCGGGGGATGAAGCGGTTTGCTTGACCGTTTCATCACCACTAGTAGCTGTGGCGCGCCCCTGGCGCGCCCGTCTAAGGTCATCGCATATTGACATGTTTTTTGACAATCTTGGCTGATGAATCGAGGCAACGACATGCCTTTTATTGATTTACGCAAACCAGAACGCAGCAAGTAGCAACACAACGCTGATCAAACTAAACAAAGAGACGAATTGAATGGTTCGCGACAGGGGAATAAAATAAAACGATTATTTAAGCAGCATCCTTCTCGTCGTAATTCATCGCACTGTGTCGGAGGGCAAGCCGGGAGAGTTGAGGCGAGAGAGCTAATAAACAATAAGATTATAGAATGCACAGAGGAATCCATGGGGAAAGTACCTCTTTCAGAACAACATGTAAATTATTCGACCCACGGACTCCACAATAGCCCCCGAGCGCTTTTCAACCGAGACGTCAAGATTTTTCATCTGTCCGACTGGATTTTATGATCGTCACCTGGTTTTTCGCTATTAACCTCTCCCAACACATGTAAATAAATGGATTCCTATACATCAAATTTATGACGTAGTTTGCTTTTAGAAATAGCACCTGGAAACACATCAACTGAAATATGCAAAGTGGAGATATACCATGTCGAAATTTGGGCATAGTTTTCAAAGTTAATAGTTGGTCGACTGTAACAGTCAGCTTGCACTGAGCCCATCTCCATCCTCTTCCAGCTCCTCATCTACCTCCTCCAGCATTGTTAGGTACAGTTTCCAAATCGGAGAGAAATTATTCAAGCTGCACATTTAGAGAGCGGCAAGGGCACAGAGAGGAGCAAAGTTTTTGTGCATGTGTACAGAGGGCAACTGAAGTGAATATTAGAGTAAAATGAAATATGTACACAAGCACATGCCTGATTCCTTGACCATCGCTGTCAGGTCAGGACTTATCTATTGCCATCTCTGGATGAATTCTAATTGACAAAGTGATGCGAACGATAAATCAATTAATATATGTGCATATCAGCTAAAAATAATGTTATAGAAATAGACTGCCTGCCATTAACTGCGCATTAAGCAATTTACAGAAGCACACCATACACAAGGGATTTAAGACTTCTCTTCACCTTCTTCCATTTTTGTTTTTGTTTACCTATACACTGATATGAAATGGACATTACCAGAGCAACATGTGAACTGAACTGAACACTGCATAGGAAGCAACAAGAAAACTATGGCATTTTCTTCTTAATCTATGGGAATATTGTTTTAGTTAAATAGCTGTGAAAAATCGACTATCGGAACCATGTGCGACAAATTTTAAGGGAAATTTTGTTTCAGAAAATAGCTCCAAGAAACAAAACAACTGAAGATAAACAAACATATTGCAGGTTATAGAGTCTCAGAATGCAAGCATAGAGTCCAGAAATTCGTAGTTTCCGATTTTCAGCAATGAATATATGATAAAGTCAGTTAAGCTACTTGAATTAAAGGAACAAACATCAATCATATAAAGCATGTTCATCTCAGCTGTCTAGCTGTGGGCTACAAACAACTCCCCATCGAAATACTCTCTCTCAGGTAACACAAACTGAAATCATGAAAAATTTCTGGACACCTTGTGCTAGTGAGAACCAATTTTAAGGAACAATATCCATGGCCCTAAATTTAAGTAGAAGGTAACACAAACTAAAATCATGTAAATCTCTTACCTCAAGTCAATTGTTGAAAATTACCAAGGAATGCCTCCTCTGATTATAGTAATTAGTGGATCCAAAGCAAACAAATGGAACTCATACTTCAGCTGATACAAAGGTAGCTCAGATTTCCCAAAAACTAACATAGCACTGCACCTTAACCAAACTCTTGCAGCCTACCCATTGGAATGGTTGCGGGCCATAAAATCTTCACACAAATAGCACAATTTACACCTACATTGTAACACAAGAGTATGTTGTAGTGTCGAAATTGTTGGGTGAACCATTAAACTCAACATTAAGGTAAGCAAATCCAACTTCCAAGAACACCACCAACAACACAATTGACACAAATTGCAACTGAATTTTCTCTAATGCATAGACTGAGACAACCACTTGTGCATAGTATGGCACACAAGCACCAGTTCATATATGTGTCCAAATAACCAAAAGGGAAACAAAAAATAAATCCAGGTTACTGTACAACTTTGGAAATGATTCAAGGGAAAAATAAATCCACTAAACAATGGAAATGAGGCAAGAATACAGGAAGAACTCTTACCTACGAATTAAACTGTTGGTAATAAAGTTTTAAGCATGAGTGATTTTGCTGTTTCAATACTAAACAGATCTCCATGACTGAAACACTGAAAGCAAACGATAGTGCATTAGCAGGATCATGTGTTAAAAAAAATTGCATAATGTAACAGAAGAACAGAGATTTAAAGTATAAACACTAAACCTTCAACCATTCAAGGGAGCAAATGAAGCCATGCTTATAACAAAAAATAACTTACAAGTGCTCCTGACAAGAACATATCACCTTTCGATAGATTGCCATGACAACTTTCACTGAGCCATAACGCTCAGCTCTCATTTCCTTATAGCACTTTTGCTCCAAATAAACTGAATCTGTTAAAGAACAGAAGCATAAAATTTTCATTGGCAAAGGCTCAAATGCAAATAGGGGGGAAATAAGATGGTCTTTTGATGTACCACAACAATAGACATTGTTTAGTTTCAGCAGAAAAAGAAAGCTATTTCAAATTAACTGCATGGTGGCACAGAAAATCTACATATGTATTCACTATTGACATCAAGCTGTGCAATGAAAATATATATATAGGAGCACTAAGAACTCACACCTTTAGAATACGCATTGGATTCTTTAAAATATTCACACAACTTCCCTGTCCTGCGGTCATTTGGTCCTTCATCCTGAAAGGAACGTCCGTGAGCACATCCAATTATTCATCTGCTGGCATGTCGATCGCCTTCCCACTGGCAATTGCGCCTGGATATTTTGGCAAATGAGTTGACAATTTCGTCGAACACGTTGCAAGCAGAGGATACAGTATTACCTGAGTGCATGTGAGGTTGAAGCTGTGATGCGTGTCGACGCAGATGATGGCCATACCAATTCCGCAAGCTTCACCTCGACGTGTAGAAGACCGGTGTCGATGCTGTTGCCGAGAAGGGGGACTGAAAGTTGGAGCTCATCGACGAGGAAAGCGTGGTGGCGAATATGGCAGCGGGGAAGGTCCATTGCCGCCTTCGTCCGTCGCCGCGCCACCCCTCCTCACTGGACTATCCTCGGCCGGAGGAGCCGCGGCCCGGCCCGGAGGAGGTTGGGCGCAGGCAGATCTGGAGGGGCAGGGCTGTAGGCCGGCGCAATATCGTCAATCTCAGCCGTCTTCTCTCTCGTGTAGAGCTCACGCGCCCGACCACCGTCTTCACAACCAGTCGCGCTTTGCACCCGGGGCACGCGGTTTGAGACGTCATGCGAGCTCGTCGGGGACGGAGGCAGCCGCCGGGGCGGGTGGGCAAGCGGCCGCGTTTCCTCCTCGGGGCGCTCACCGCAGCGGCGCGCGAGAACTGCGTGTAGCTGCTCGGGCCTCGGGAAGTCGCTCCACCTGCTGGCCGGGGCGGGCTCTCCGGGCGCGGCACACGACAACGCACAGGCGTCGCTCTCCGACACGCTCACCAGCCACGACACCTGCGCCGACGGCCTCGAGGAGGCCGGCGTATCAGTTGATGACGACGCCTAGAAGATGACGGCCGCGACGCCCGGAGGGGAGAGGAAAGATGGGGAGGAAGAAGCGGCAGCGGCGCCATTGTCCCGCTTCTGCGGCTTGTCGTCTTCGTCTCCAATGAACCACTACACGGACGGAGCCGGGGGAGCGGCGCAGGCGGAGGCTGCCCCGGAGCAGGCGTGCGGCCACCGCAGCGAGAAGGGCGAGGTGGTGGTCGCCGCCGCCGCGGAGCAGGAAGAGGGAGAGCGAGGACGAGGAGCGGGTGCACGGCAGGGGCGAGGCGGGCGCTGCCACTGCCGCTGCCGGGGTGGTGTGGGTGGTCGGAGCGGGGCCTTAAAGCGGTGGCCGATGGGAAAAGAAGGCGGCGACCGGTGGGAAAAGAAAGCGGCGAATGGTTGAAAAAGGAAGGAAGACAGGACGCTTTTTCCATGCTCGGTCGTGAAAGGCGGCGGCCGTTGAATGGTCATTTTGTATTTTCTCTTCTACGTATTGATTAGGAACAAACACAGGGACCTAGACGTGTAAAATTTAAACTGGTTTTCTGTAGCTTAGAGGTTTTTCATTACATAACTGGATCCAACAGAAAACATAGGGGTTTGACCGCAAAAAAGTCACAACACGTGTCAGCACCGCGACGGCCGGATGCGTTGAAATGGACGGTCTAGGAATAGCGATGACGTGGCTCGCCGTAAGGGGCGCAACTGCGGTACAACATTTCTGTTGTTGGATTCTGCCTTTGAGATCGAGATCAATCGAATCAGGCAACCTAAAAGAAATATCTATGTCGCTCAGCATCACTGAATTCGCGAAAGTCAGAAGGATTCGACGGCTCTAAGCTAACAACGGGACGCACACTTGATAGCGTCAATCTTAATCATGAATTGCTATCAATCAATATAGACAAAACTGCATACAACCTGAAAACTACTGTACCAAACAACGAACGAACTTCAAAGTACACCACACCCTCTTTCTACTCACGGAAGCTGTGCATGCCCCAGCGTCCAAACTCCTGTCCATCTTATGATGTCTGAAAGAAGGGACCAACACGGAGTTAATCTTCTTGTTCAGTGCCAAATCAGTAGTAAAAACGCATGTTCAGGTCAGGCGGCAACCAGCAGGTTCGGTTTCTGTACCTGGGCTGCGGTGAAGGTGATGCCAACTTTAATCTCGCCGTGGTACGTCTTGTCAGCGAGGACGACGGTGTGCTTCGCCGGGTGTATCTGGTACGTGCCCTTTTCCGCGCCCAGGCTGATGATGTCCGTGACGTCGATCCTGCAAGGTAAGGAAAAAAAAAATCCCCGGCCGGTTAGTTTCATTTTGGACCCGTACGTGAAGTGGCATTCCGACCTCCACGTAGTCAAAACTGTTTTGGAGCCACAATTAACGGAAATAATAGGACCAGCATTTTTTTTGTTTGGAATGATGAGTAGGACCAGCGATTTTTTTGGCACTCACGTCGTTTCGCCGAGGAAGTCGTCGCTGGAGAAGTGGTCGTGGTCCAGGATCCGGAGGATGAGCTTGTGCTGCACGTTGGCCGCGGAGGAGTTGATCTGGAACCTGAACACCTCGTTCCAGCGCGGGTTCCTCCCCTGGTCCCGCGCCACGCTGCTCTTGTGCTCTTGGCTCCGGTACTGCACGATCACGTACGGGTCCAGCTTCCCTGCAGCACGAGATCGAGACGGCGGCGGCGTAACACAACGTCAGTCAGATCAGGATCACTCGCCGGCTGCGCGGACAGCGGAGACGCGAGGAAGGAACGCGATGCGCGAGAGAGAGACAGAGAGGCGAGACGGCCGATCGACGCACCTAAGAAATCGTTGCCGGAGAGGCCCTTGGCGTCGACGAGGTGCACCTCCAACACGCCCTTCCCCATCCTCCTCTTTGTCCTCGACCGCTCCGACTTCCGATCTTCTATCTTCCTCCTCTCGCCGCCGCCGCCGCTCTGCGTTCTCCTTCCGTCCCGCGTCTCTATCTAGCTCTGCAACTGCGCCAAGGCTAAAGTTGCCGTCGCACCGGGCCCGTGGGCGCGTATATGTATTGCAAGGGCGCCGTCGTCTCCCTTGGCTCGGCAGGCTCTCGTCCAAGTCAAACCTCCGAAGCGGTCGCCAAACGCGCGGACTCGCACCTTCCTGCCCCCATCCTCCTCACACAAAGAAGTGTTCCTCGTTTCTATGCCAACTTGGCCGGTTTCGACGCCAGGAGACTTCGTCAATCGTGGAAGCGACTCCAACCACCAGCCTAGCTAGCGGCGCCTCGTTGTGATTTGGCATGTTGCAAAGTGATCAGCGTGAGCGGTGGGGTCCTCGGTCGCCATGTGATCACACCTGTGATTGGCGCTTTTTAGCAGCAGGTCAATGATGTTTTCTTCGAACAAACCGCGAGACACTGTCAGTTTCATGTTTTCATTAATAATGTACTCACTTCGTTTTTAATTATATGACGTCGTTGACTTTTTCTTTAACTTGGACTAACAATATGAATTTAAATAATTACTTTTTGAATGTGAAATGAATATCATTGGATTCATCATCAAAGGCACTTTAAAGTTGACTTATACACTTAGCTATTTATACAAATATTTTGAATAAGACGAACGTTCAAACGTAACGAAAAAAGTCAACAGCGTTATATATTAAAAAACAGAGAGAATAGCAGGTTAGCGGGTTAATGATGATTCGTTCATTAATTTACAAGTACTGTACTGCCCGTTTGTTCTACGCGCACGCAACAGCGACGTGATTTACTTTGGATTCTGGCCTGCGTTCAGAATCTAGAGGTGTTTGATTTGATCATTCCTGCGACAGTTATTAGGGTGTCACTACGCGTGGATTATCAACGCGGGCTTGATAACCGACTGCTGGACGTCAATCCAGTCCCAACGCACTACGCGACGAGTTTGCATCAGACGAACCTCGGCCTGATTTGTTTTGGAACGCTGATCTCATGCGTTTTACCTGCCAGCAAGCAAGGAAATGTAGAGCGACGAGCATAGCACAATATATAAATATATGCAAGTGCAGAATTTCAAAACTTTCTTTATACGTCATCAGAAATCGATAGTAAGGTAGTTAACTAGGTATCCAGTCGAGCACACTGATAAACCTGCGTGCTGTGCCCTCGCAAAAAAAAAAACCTGCGTGCTGTGGACATATTTTGACTTTTCGTTCATGATCTCCTATCTATTATTTCGAAATTGTTTATTCAAGAATCTGATGATAATCAATTAAGTAGCATAACTGCAGTAATGGTAGAGAGCTATATCCAACAGGCTGAAAAGATGCTTTGCAAAAGGTTACTTGATTCAGTTTCACGTTTAACAAAATGCCAAGATTGTATGGTAATAGTACTCGCAAGCGTGCATCCATGGAACAGGTACCATACCATCATCACGCCGATCATGATAAATTCAGTCCCAAGGCATAAAATTGTACTCCAAATAGAGAACTCAGAACTGAGACTAATTCATCAGTAATAGACTTATTTGAGTTTGTAAGCAGAAGCATGTTTCGATGTATCCAATTCTCAACAGATATGAAAGAGATAAGCATAGCCATGCCCTAAATGACACCGCAACACTGAGCACTCGAGCTAAAACAGAACAAGTTGGTAAAACATGGCCTAATTTTTAAGATCAGCATTCGCTCCTACAAGCATCTTGCTGTGTTCGAAGCACTAAGAAGATGATGACTTGACGGTTGCAGACTTGATGATCTCCACGAATTCAGGCTGCAGAGGCCAAAGAAATAGAGGTCAGTATTGTAAGGTTTCAACTGACATATGCAATATGGCACCTTGAATTGCCTTTGAGTAGTATGTTGTGTCTTTGACACAAGAATTATGTTGTATCTTATCGGCTACAAGAACGATATTCATCACACTGTTTCTTTACTTCTTGGATATCGTTTATATGTACAATTATCCATAAGAGACAAGGATAATACCTTCAATGAAGCTCCACCAACAAGGAAACCGTCAACATCAGGTTGAGCCGCAAGCTCTTTGCAGTTACCTCCATTTACAGACCCTAGAAATCAAATGTTTCACACAATGGTGTCAGATTTAGTTTAGAGCAGTGAGAAGATAACTGTGATCACATTGATGCAAGAAATACCTCCATAAATTATCCTGGTAGATTCAGCTACTGCAGGACTAACAGTGCTGTGGAGCCACTTTCTCAGACCATCATGAACCTAAAATATCAAGCAATTTTCAAAATCAGAAAGGGCAGAGCAAAGAACCATAGACAACGATTTTCCTCACCAAGGAACCGTTGACTATTTAGGCAAGACGTCAATACAAGCAGCAAGATGTAAAAAAAATGTCACCCTTCATTGCTCTAATTAAGAATGTACCTCCTGAGCCTGAGCAGGGGTTGCAACCTTGCCAGTTCCAATAGCCCAAACTGGTTCATATGCCAATACCACGTTTGACCAGTCTGATATCTTCTCTGAAAGAAAAAGGGAGCAGTAAACAGTGAAATGGGAGACAAAATAATGCATCTGTTTCTGAACTCCAGTAAAACAGTATCAGTTTTCAGACTTCTTAGGTGTATTCTCAATTTCTCAAGCCGAATACACTGATTTCCCGACAAGAATGTTGGCTACTGACTTAAATGCAGTGGCAGGATTTATGCATCAAAGTGTATGTACTGAACATAAGCATGACTTGATAAGAGGCTCAGGAGTCAAAAAGGTATGTTTGTAGCAAGCAATCTGCTTTAATAATAGCGAAGTTACCTGCAATAGCCTTAGTTTGTGCGGCAACAACATCCATCGTTGTTCCTGCTTCTCTCTGTTCCAAGGTCTCACCAATGCAAGCAATTACCTTGAGACCTTGGGAAAGTGCGTAGCCAACTTTGTCGGCAACAAACTGTTGTCATGAAGTGAAAAGAGGTAGTTAGTAAAAAAGGAGAAAACTTCTGAGCAAGAAATGGAGATATTTAGCTTGATTAGAGAATAGAGATTCAGAGAACACAAATAACAAAAATATTCGCTAGGTTGGAGGCAGTTAGTAAATAAACATCAAGTACTTAGGGTGTGTTTGCTTTGACGCCTGGCAAATCTGCCTAGCTCAGACGTCGTGCTCATGCGTCCGATTTTGGACACCTGAGGCTGCGTTCGATACCTGGCGGTTGAGTTGCCTGCAAAGGCATCAACCAAGCAACATTTTGGCAAAGACTGACTTCAGACACCAACTCCTCGCCAAGTTAGCAACACATATTTTATGATCAGAGTGATTAAAATGGTTAAATTTGGCTGAACTGGTAAAATAGAACATCAGATCTAACCAGGTTGCCTCAGTGCGCAGTATGTTTTCTAACCTACCAGATATGCATTTCGTTGCAGCGGCGACCAGGTATTTGAACAAAACTCATCTAAGTAAATTCACGTCAACGACCATGTGATGCCATTGAACCTAACAAGACAGGTTCAATTATTTCCAACTTTTACTAATTTTCATGACACTTTCTTCTAGTAGCAGAGTAGCAGCAACAACGAATAATTAGCAGACTATACAATTGAATAATGACACCAGATCAACACGAACAGCGGCCAACACAAAACAGAAAAGGACTCACATCGTTTGATTCACCCAACAGGGCTCTCCGCTCAGAGTGCCCCAAAATGACCCATGGAACTTGGAGGTTCGCCAGCATCTCAGCACTGCAATGAGAAACAAGCATTATCAAGTTGGATATAGCACTCCTCACATTGGATCAACGAAATGAATTCTGCGTTTATGCATGCAAACAATACCACTGCAGAACCTTCACAATAACCACAAAGGGATGGATTTACTTTTTAACAGAACAAAGAGATGGATTAGCTAGAAGAACATCAGCTTTTGTAGTTACTCATCGGTCATCACTAGTGAACATTCCCATGATCCCATCGATGACCAGAAAACCAGACTCGGTGTATACAGTGGTTTCAAATATGAACTATCCGTAATCTGGACAATCGTACACATCCGAACTTAACAATAAACATACCAATATGATCCCCGGTGGCCAAATTTAGAACCTATTGCTCCAGAATCAGGCCACATTCTAGGGACCGAACCCAGACAAACAACTGGGACAAGGAACTCCATGAGCCAACCGATACACAGTTTCACACTACTGTTGCAATCTACTTGGTGCTCCCAACCAATCTGATTTAGCGGACAAGCACTTGATTGAGTTGATTCTACCGCATCAACTGCAAAGCGGAACTAGAACGCATCAAAACAAGAGGAAAATCAACCTGATCTCGCCAGTGAAGGCGCCGCCCTTGCGCACCCAGCAGTTCTGCGCGGCGACGGAGAAGTCCGGCCGCAGCAGCCCCTTCACCTGCTGCAGGAACAGGAACGGCGGGCTCACCACCACCTCTGCGGAAACCAACTCAGAGATCAGCACAGATCGATCGATCCGCAACAGAAACGAGATACGAGCATCGATCGAGACAGCTCACCGACGACGTCCTCCGAGGGCACCTCTGCCTCGTTGAGCACGGTGACGATCTTCTTCACGTCCTCGCCGGTCCCGTTCTGCACGCGCGCGCGGTGCGGTCAGGGATCAAATCGTACCAAGCTAAGCTTCGAAAAAAGAGTGGCGCGGCGGCGTTCGGGGACTTACACATTTCCAGTTGCCGCCGACGAAGAACTTCCTGGGAGCCATGGCTCGTCGCGCGCGAGGAGATCAGGCGAGGCGAGGCGAAGCAGCAGCGGATTTTGGTAGGCGAGTTCGTGTTTGCGCGAGCGTTGCGAATTGAGATGGGCGGTTATATCGAGGGGGCGGAGGGGGAAGAGCAGACAGGTGGCGCTTCTTGGGGCGGAAGAAAGAAGACTTGGGTCGTACGTTGTGCGTTCTGGCCGATGGCCGACGATGCCGTGGGCGCCGGCGGGCGGCGGAGCCAACTGGTTTGCAGCACACGCAGCCAGGTTTGGGCTCGAACTGCAGGCCTATTGGCCCGAGTGGTAGCCGGTTGGCCGTGGGCGCGCCTCGGTTTTCAGAGCAGTCGCACAACATGTCGGTATGACACATCCATCAGTGGAATTGCTCCCAAAACAAATCACACGAGTGTCACAAAAACGCAGATCGATTTTGATATCCGTATCGAAGCAGAACCAAAGGGAAACGAAAGTTAAATACGCAATTTATTTTTTAAAAATCTTTATTCAAGCAAACAGAACCGTAGTCTCATCGATTGTGCATGAAAACATGTCTCATTCAGATAAATTACTAGCAGTAACAAAAAGTTTCACACGATCACGATGAAGCAAAGATCCATGGAATGCCTGACGGATAGAATCAGGAGATAAGATGCCATCATTCCATCAACCATGAAGCCATGCCTGTCATAAATTGTTTCTTGACAAACTCTTGCAAGATTTCTGCCCTGTAATCAGGCTTTATTATTACAAAAAACAGGCCCTCGCTGTTACACTTACGCAACTAGCATGACCACAGAACAAAACAGAAACAAGGAAAAAAAAACAGTTGACATTCCAATGGGGAAGCTCTTATTCAGCTATATATGTTTCTAAAGCTATGCTTTTCTTCTTTGTACACAGCTGTGGGCTTCTACAATCTGACCTAGCTGTAAGTTCAAAAGCAACAAACAATGTAATCTTCTATGGAGTGTCACTTTAATTTAGAACAGTCTTTGTACACCCTGATTACAAGAGATGACAGGGTAATGATGACCCGTAGTTGGTATGCCATTTCAAATGTGCAAGGCTCTTCTCTCCGCTGGTGGTGCTTGATCTGCATTTTGGTTTCAGTTTCGTGAAGTTTGTTACTTTGTTAGTTCGGAAGGCACCTGTGCCCCATCATGCTTCGTAGAATGAGACAAGTTCCTTCGTAAGAATGAGACAAGTTCCTAAAAGACAAGGAAGAAAATCAATTATATGAAAAAGGAAAACCTAGGCAACGGCTCAGGTTCCAAGAGAAATAAAATGTGAGGGCTAATGCACAGTTAATGATATTCAAGTAGCATACCTGCCCATTACAGAATTAGGTTACATCCAAATCGGTTGTATGTGCGACATCCTTGGTTAAAGTTTCAAGCTGAGTAACATGTTCATTAAGCTCCTTCGCCTGCATTCTTAGGGCTTCAGTGATAGAATTTGCGCCTTGAGATTTATCACAAGGAGAGTTCAGAACCTCAGAGCCAGAGGTATCCAATCCATCTGTTGAAAAATCTAGATGATGAGAAACTGTTTTCATTGCAGCCATCCTTTTTGACCTGATCTGATACTGTGGTGAAGTATCACAGCTCCTTACAGAAGCCAATAAACCATCAAGAGGACCCAACGACAAAAAGGATGCAGTTTTAAATGACCGTGGGGTATCTGTAGTAGTTCCCTTTCCATCAGGAGTACAAAAGCTGTCAATGGTTCCTCCACCAATCTTCAACTCACTATCTGAAACAGGTGTTGATTTATCACGTTTTCTTCTTCTCAATATTGATGGAGTACCCGGAAAGCTATCGGCAGCATTCTTCAAAATTGAATCAACAGTTAGCGCAGTTGGAGAGGGAGAAGTTACACCATTGGGCGACATCAGCCCCTCATGTGTTATCTGATGTGCACTATGATATTCTGAACGGGGCGGGGAACTCACAGGGCCCACATCTTTCATGTCAAGGGTCTTGTAACAAAGAGGACCAAGGGTACAATGCAACTCATTCTTCAAAGATGATTCAGGCCCACTTCCAGCCGGTGCAGCTTCTAGTTGAATGGTACATACCTCCCCAACAGGACCAGGTGTGGAGCTAACCTCAATACCCTTCTCATGGAAAGAATCGATTTCTAGGCCCTTGTCACGGACAGAGTCACTTTCCCGACCTTGGACCGCTAAAGTAACAGCAGAACCATCAACTTGCGATGACATTTCATATGAAGATGGAGGTTGTGCAGTTGATATGGAAAGAGAAAGGAAACCTGAGCAGTCTTTGATGGCTTCCGATTTGTATGCCTGTGAAAGTGGGCTCATATTGGAACGATGAGCTGTTCCAAATCTGGACATTTTGTTCAGATCAAGATGGTTCTCAGTAGCTACAGGTTTCACTTTATCCTTGAAATCATCACGGCCAAACAGTGTTGGAACTGCAAGAACATTGGTGGGGCTGTACACATCTAACTTCTTTCTCAAAGAACTGTTCCAATGATTCTTAATAGAATTATCAGTCCTGGAAAAGAAAGATACTGTAAGCCTGGGTTCCAGAATCCAGATACAAGACACTTGTGAAGTGCTAAGGGGAAAGTAAGGCCCTGTACAGGTTCACCTTAGCAAAATACTAGTGCAAATACTTACCAAGAAACAATAAAAAGTTGATCAGTCACCAAAAAATACTTCTAAAATGTGCAAATTCCAGTGGTATTCACAACACGAGGAAGTTGTGTTTGTAGGGAAAGTAGGGTTCTGTACAGGTACACCTTAGCAAAATACTAGTGCAATGTCATACTTGCAAAGAAACAATAAAAAGTTGACCTTCGTACAAATATAGGTCAGTCACAAACAAATATACTTTTAAAATGCGGATATTCCAGTGGCATTCACAACACGAGTTAGTTATGTTTGTAGTTGCAACAGAATATAAAGGTATTCACATGATCTTACAGTGTCCTGAGATTATCTTTGGAGCATACTATGATTATTTTGTAACTGCATTTCCCTTTTTTTATCTGAACAAACAGGAACTAAGAGACATACTGTTGAATCATCAGTTAAAAGCCTGTTTGTAGTTGCAACAGAATATAAAGGTATTCACATGATCTTACAGTGTCCTGAGATTATCTTTGGAGCATACTATGATTATTTTGTAACTGCATTTCCCTTTTTTTATCTGAACAAACAGGACCTAAGAGACATACTGTTGAATCATCAGTTAAAAGCCATGTGGCAGAACATTGGACAAGGAAGTAAGGAATAAAGGGAGGCCACCCTTAATACAGTGTATCTCCACCAATAAAATGGTCTGGTGGTTTTAGAACTTTATACAACTAATAAAGCACAGAGCATACTCTAAAGTTATTATCATGGCAGATGCAGAGTTTAATCTTCTATAAGTAATATTAAAAGAAGGGGGGACACATGTTTCTGTTCTTGAAATTTAACCAGTCAGATATCCGAACAATTGAAGAATAGCATGCCAAAGTAATTTAATGTCATTTCAATGCTTTTTCACTAGACTTGTGAGAAGAGCAAAGAGTGGCCATGTAGAAGTACCTTCCAGGAAGAACTTTTGCTATTTCTGCCCATTTATTCCCATAGACCCGATGAGCATTAATGAGTGCCCTTTCCTCCTCAGGAGTCCAAGCGTCTTTCCTTATTTCTGGATTCAGATGATTATGCCACCTACGATTTCATGAGTTCAGGACTAGATTCATATGATTCGCATTCATACACTGCTGCATAGAATTAACTAGGCTACATAGCTAGTTAGAAATCTAGTCCTTACAGGCTTTTTGTCAAAAGTAAGTGATATTTTCAGAGGTACACGGTGAAAATTTTAAAATATACCATCAATATTTTTATGAACACTTAGTGCATATCTGTTTTGCAAGTAGTTCCATTGTACGAATTTAAAGGTTCCTTACCGACAATATGGATAACTGTGCAAATAATCTATAAAAGATTGGATGAATACCTCTCTCGACATTGCTTGCCTATGCGGCCAGGCAATGACCTTGCTATGACAGACCATTTTGTTGGTCCATACTTCTTTACAAGGTCAACGATTTTATCATCTTCCTGTAGAAAAATGACAAAGATATATCATCTTCCTTCAGAAAATTGACATGGATGAAACATGCTATTACTAACCTCTTGAGTCCAAGGGCCTTTGATAAGCTCAGGATTAAGAACCTTTTGCCATCGATGCAAGCATTGTACCTCTGTCCTGTCGGGAAAGAATTCGGCTGCATAAATAGATACAGATACCATCGATGAGCTGACATCAAACATGAAGATATATGGAAGACATCTATATCTAGATAACAAAGGTTTGCACACACCAGTACAAACTACCACCCATAAAAAATAAAGATAATCACACTCGTAAGCATGAAACAGCTAGGCCTACTATTAGAGTGCCTCCTTTTCACTCCGTCGGTATTTGTAGACCATGTTGGTGAATTAATAACATGCTATATTGATTAAATTTGTAGAGCATGTTTATAGTTTATACAGGAAACCACACCACAAGATGTATTCTTGTTTCGACCTGTTCGCATTCACAGGTCAAAACCTATTCCCACATTTCCTGATCCATTCTAATATCCAGTCCCAAATGCTCTCCACTACAATATTCTATCCAAACCATGTGAATTGCTAGCAGTTATTTAACCTCTAATAGTAGAAAGGTACAATAGCATATGCTGCAGTGTTTAAAGCAACTATTTGTTAATAGAAAATAGAAAGTCAAGTAGAGAAAATCACAGGGGACCTTATCGATTTAAAAAGGGAAGTGGTAGAAAGCTATATATGAAAGTGGCATGCCTCCCCATTTGATGGGCACACTAGAGACTTACAAGTGATCAAACTAAATACTGCTAAAGACAAAAATGCATGAAACCGTATTTGTGTAAGGACAACAGAGTAGGGCAGTGGAAAAAGAGGCGACCTATTTTTTTCCAGTTTCTACCCTTGAAAGCTTCAACTGCCTTCCGCAATGTGTCATCCTGTTGGCATATGTTGAATCCAATTAGTAACAATTGATAGCTATGCTCAAAAAAGAAAGAAAAGAGAAACTTCTAATGAGAATTATCAACCTGCAGACCATGAACAGAGAACATATAAATGATAAAAACAACAATAAACTAAAAAAAAATTTGATGGTGGGTTGAGATACTGACGCATTAGACAGATCAAAAACCAAACACGGCATTCCCATTAAATTCAGCATATTTATATAATAATAAAGAAAGTGAGATATTGACCTCTTCAGGAGTCCAACCACCCTTAGCTCTCCGTATGGGCCCACTTGTTCGCCTAACAACGAAGAATTATTAACTCATATCAACTGGAGCAAATTACTGGTACAGCGCCGATATATAAGAGCAGTTGATAAACAGGATGGTAGATTTTTGAAGAGAGGCTTGTATCAGATAAGGTATATGTATGAGTGTGCACCTCCAACAGAGACACCGACTATATTCGTTACAATATGAGCGATGGGACAATGAAGATTGTGCAGATTATTAGAAACAGGCAACAAGGTACTGCCAACAAGTGAACAAACTAGTTATCCAAACTCTTGTACAGAACTTAACCATGTACATAAAGCTAACAATAATAAAAGTGCAGTAGTGGAATCCCCTCCTGTTTCCTTTTTTTTTTTTTTAAAAAAAAAAGGTACTGCCAACAAAACATAATAAAACAAGTATTTCACCTAATCTGCTGCAAAATTGAGCTACTAACACATAAATGGACTAAATTTGAACCAATGGAAAGACTACTTGTATATTAAAAAAATCTTCCTGCCACTGTTGACCACTAAAAATGACCATTCACGTCACAGAAGCTAACTGTGGGGTTGGGACATTCAGAAAAGGCATTAAAAAATGTTGAAGCGCAATCGGCAAGCCAGGACCAAATTAGATGTTTCAGCAGAAGCTGTATTCCTACTTGTGTGAGTAGGTTGATCCTCACTCGGTTACGGGCCCCTGTGTAGGCCGGGGGAGGGAGGTTCGGGGGTTTTCTCGACCTGTGTGAGTAGGTTGATCCCTATAGTACAAAGCCCAGGGGGGCGGTCAATACCCCCCGCAGGTCGAGTTTTTTATTCCTACTTTGAAACAATCTTCACAAACTGAGTTGTTGTGTACATTTATAGCCTTCCTAGTTGAGATCAATGTCATGTATAAACAGCATAACAAGTATACATAATTAGATATAGAAAGAAAAAATTTATAAAATCTCTACCACCATAGTGGACACCATTTTGAACCACTATGGCATGTCAGTCTGCAGCTAATGCCCCACTAACACTACAGAAGGTACTCTAGCTGTGTTCAATATTAGGCGCCTCAACGAGGACTAAAATTATAAAAGACAGAAATTGATGAAAATACGGACTCAAACGAATCACAAACACTGTAAGCGGACCATACTAAGCTACTAAATCTCAAAAGGTCACTATTTGCCACCAAAACAGCTACCACACTCACACAAACAACTGACCACAGCAAATAAACAGTCAAATCACACCAGTTCAAAGTATTCACAAACATGCCTGAAAAAGCATGTATTACAAGCATCATCGAACAAAGACAGCAAGCATGCGTTAGAATTCATATTTCAGTTCTTTAAATTCATTTCAATTAAGCATGTGCCTCATGACAAATGTCAGGAATACAATTGATACACCAAAACAAAACAACACGTATCTCATATCAACCACCACCACAACACTCTATGTGCCATATCTCCACTAAGACAGCGTTCCTACAGACAGGAATTTCTCAAAGCTATAACTGGAACGCTCATAACATCACAGACCAGGCAAACTACTGCTGTGCGAACCACACAACCACCGACCATCCATAAAAGGGCCAATTTTTTCTCGCCCCCAACACGCACCACATAGGGCACAAGTAGAAAGGCATTAAAACAAGGTGAGGAAACGGTGATACTCGATGATTAAGCGGCCCCAGATCCCTACCGGGAGAGGACCGGCTAACTAAGGTGAAGGAGCCTCACCTCAGACCGGAGATAGAATTCGCCGAGCTAGACACCGGCGGGGACATCCCCGCTCGTCCCCCACCGCCACAGCTGCTGCCATCCGACACCGACGAGCTCGACGCCGCCAGGGGCTGGCGGTTCTCGACGCACCCCTCCTGCACCGCCTCCGCCATGGCCACCATCACCTCCTCATCACCGCCACAACCTAAAACCCGCAAATTCACCACCGAGGAGACAAAATTAGCGATCGAATCCCCAACGGCAACCACCCCGGAAACAGATCGAACGGAACGCCGCCTTACGAATCTAGCGGATCCCAGATCGAGCGCCTGGGGAGAGATCGAATTGGGGGGCGAATCGATCGGCGGCGGGCTGAGGCGGGAGATGGCGCGAAGCGAGGGAGGCGGGACTCGAAACCCTAGGAGGGTACAAAACAGCAAGCTTTTCGCTGCCTCCCCTCTCTACGGCTTCGGTTGGGTGTCGGGGGAGTTGAAGGGGAGAGAGGATGCTTTCAAAAAACCTCGCCCGTTGAAGGTCAGGGGGAAGAGGAGGAACACAGGAATAAATTACTAGCCGCCATATTTTACGAATCGGACCCTGAACTGTGATGCTATTACGTATCTACTTCAGCAAGGGCAGAGAGAAGAAGTCGTGTTCTATTAAACGTCATAACTGTGGTTAAGAATTAACTGAAACCGCTTTCGTTTTTCTTCATGATGTTTTAAACGTGGGATCATATATAATCTCGTGTCAAAATTAATGCAAATCTACGCAATGCTTGCAACGTCGTTCTTCATAATTTATCGAACAAGAGGGTGGAATAAAGAAAGAGGAGCAACGCGGCTCGGAGACGGAACGAAACGTATGACGGACGCCACGGGCGTGTGACGGAGGGGCTGACGCCGTCGTCGGGTGCCATGCCAGCCTGGACCGGGAACGTAGCAGTTGTAGCCTTTAGGTAACGCCGCCCGGTTACCGTTGCAGGCCGGAAGTTTGAACCCCTAACGGCTCCTCCTGTGCGCTGGTGCGGTTGGGCTGGACCCGCCACGCCCAGCCGCCCAACCGCCCTGACGCCTGATCCTTTCCCGGTTCCTCAGCACCGTTCGATCTCCATCCAGGGTACGCGACCGTTTTGCAGTCGTCGTGGCAAATCAAATTGCACAAACGTATCCTTTGCAAATGTATCCCTTGCATGTAGTAGCCATCAAGCTGACATGCTAGTGAACTGTGATTATATACTATCAAAATATTGTACGAATATACCCGCAAAAAAAAAATATTGTACGAATACAAAATAACTAACTCGTTCGGTTTCACCGATTGAACACATAAGCTGTATTCCCAATTATTATTATTTAAGAAAAAGAAACTCAAAAGCTTCTGTCAACACAAAGATATCTATATATCTATATAAACGAAATAATCCAAAGGGAAAAGAATAAAATATGTACTTTATTGGGCAAATTAGATTCGTAACGCCATTGATGAAGTGGTTACATCAAAGAGAGGCCTGGATTATAGACTGGCTGTAGAAGTCTCTCATTTGTGAAGCCAAATGAAGCACGCAGAGCATGCAGCAAGTGGATACTGCAAACTTGAAGAACAATCGACGACCGAGCTTAGGCCTTTAGCTTGTCACAGACTAAAACCATTTGCTACAAGAGACATGAGCGAATGTTTTAAGTAACAGGGCAGGTATACGTACGAAAATTCCTTTTCTAGATGCAATATGAATACCAAGTGTCGTTTTTTGATTGGTGTTACTTTGAACTGAAAGAGCGGTTTGAGTATATCATAGTAACCTGGCAACTTCCCATTTGTAGCATGTTCGTGCAGAGCAGCTTCGTATGCATATGCATTTATCCTTCGAGGAAATACAATCTTCTGCTGCTAGATATGGCACGGCACTAGGACCTGTTTGAGCAAACAGTCGTCAAAAAGGCTATTCCGGCAAAATCACATGGATAAAAGGAGGAGTCTCGTTTGTTGATAATGTTGTACAATGTAAAGTTGTATTTTCTGTTCTTGAATGAAAAGAGAGTCAGTAAACAATAACTGAAAGAAATGGATAGCAACCAATCATTGAGTTTCAGCAAGTCCACGGTTGACCAACGAATAACAAAATTGGACTAGACAACAGCATGGTAGCTGCACAAAAAAAATCATACAGTTGTACATGACTAGAATCTACTTACAGAATAAAAACTGTACTGACCTTTGTCTGGCACAAAAACATTCCAGTAAATGGATCTTCATCTATCACTGCTGTGGAAAATAGGAGCCAACCATTCTCGCCCGTTGTGGACAGTAAATTCAGTAAACTACCAAACAATTTTTACAAGAAAGACTTCAGTAAACAAATACTCTGTAGCAGTGCTTCTTTGCATATCGTCTTCAAAGTTTGTCATGATAATTATAGTAACACATGACCTGACAGATACGAGATACTACTTCAAGTAAAAGAGTCATTGGCAGAACCATCCAATCTTGCCTTGGCATCCAATAATACACTGCATACGGATTCACTTGTTTGCAGACCAACACTCTCCATATCATCAATCAAAGCCTCAGCTTCCTGGCATTTCCCTTCATTGCAGAGAAGACGGACCGTCAGGCCATAGCTAGCGGCGTTTGGAACCAAGCCACCCTTCCTCATTTCTGTGATCAGCCTCAGAGCCTTATATGAGCTCCCTTCCCGCCCATATCCATAGATCATCATGTCATATATCACATTATTCGGCTTAACACCTTTCGAGTCCATTGATTGGAACAGCTTCCTGGCATCCATCATCTTCCCTTCCTTGCAGAGTGCATGTAGAAGGACACCGTAAGTATGCGCATCCACCTCCAAACCAGTCTTCTCCATCTCTGAAAATATTTCCAGTGCCCTGTTCATCTCATTTTCCTTGGCAAATGCATCAATGAGTATGGTGTACGTCACTTTTGTGGGTGCCAAGCCACGCTCCTTCATGTCTGAGAAAGTCCTGATCGCCCGTCCCATATCTCTAACACGGCAGAACCCAGAAATAAGCGTGTTGTATGTCACTGCACTGGGCGGTAATCCAACTGCCTTCATCTGGTTGAAGACATGCAAAGCATTTGACATCTTCCCAGCTTTGCCATAGCCATTGACGAGAAGGTTGAACGTCACCATGGTTGGACAGATACCCTCTCTCCTCATCATCTCCAGCAGCTGGACGGCCTCCTTCAGCTTGCCGTACCTGCATAGTCCCGCAATTAGGATGTTGTAGCTGACAACATTGCGCACGACGCCCTTGACAGGCATTTCGTCGAACAAGAGACGGGCACTCTCGAATTCCCCTGTCCTGCACCATTCCCCTATCAAACAGTTGTAGGTGAACAGATTCGGCTCGATTCCGCCGCTCCTCATCTCCTCGAACAATGCGAAACCCTTATCCCTGTGTCCGTGAACGAAGTAGCCATGGATCAGAGAAGTGTAGGTGACCTCGTTAGGGGCTACGCCCAGGCGTGGCATTAAGTCGAACACTCTCCGGGCCTCGGCCACGTCGCCGCTCTTGCAGCAGCCGTGGACGAGCGCGGTGCACGCGGCCACGTCCAGCGCGGCGTCGCCCGCCTTCGCCCCGCGGGCGAGCACTGCGAGCGCCGACCGCAACTCGCCGGCGGCGCAGAGCCGGCGCACGGCTACGGCCGTGGTCACGGACATCGGAAGGAGGGAAGGATGCAATATCCGAATATACTCTCTGCTCAGGGAGAGGCGTGATGACGAGAGAAATTCGTGTGGAGGAAGAAATACAATCATAGCTGCATTATTTTGCCCAGAGCTGACCTGTAGCAACATAAGATTGTGTTTGCCCGGCATAACGGTGGTCTGAAAGCTTTGGATTGGAGTTCTCAGTCTCCGTCTCGAGGTCTTCGTCTTCCGTCCGCTGGGGTTGGTCATGGAAGCGACTGGCGTCTGATTTTAGTATGCCTGACGATGATGTGGCCAAGAGCGGGCTAGGGCGTGATTGGTTCGTTGCTCGGGGGAGCCTAGCTCGCATATGCCATGCAGGCCCAATAGAGACAGGCTACATAGATGCAACATGGTATTGTTTGGTTGGCTGCACCAGACCATGCAGCATGAGTAGAGAAGTTGTTTGGTTGCCTGCATGTGTATGTAATGTATAGAATTAAAATTAAAAAAATAAATTCTCAAATTACATTTACTTTGTTTTTATCTACGCTGGAGCATTTATCATATCATATCAAAGCTTAATCTAATTTAAAATAAACTAATTGCACTTAATATATGCTAATAATTGTGCTAATGATATCATTAAGAGGTAATGGACTGCACCAGCCGAGCCAGGCCCGCCAGAAACGGAATCCATTTTCGTTTCTGCAGAGCCAGGTGCGGCCTGCGTTTTGCACCTCCGGAGACAGGCCCAAGTGCCGATGCGACCAACCAATCAGCCGAATCGGTCATGTGGCGGGCCTGGCTGAGCCTCAGCCAGGCAACCAAACGCGCCCCTATTTGCCGGTGCGTTCATCACTTTATGGTACGGCTCGTCGATGGCCGTGCTATTGCTGGCGTTCAAATGTGATGTCGAGTCGTCAGTTATGGTGTCGGCTACGAGCTTCCTCCTCCTCAGCCTGCTTCTCTGGCAACGGAGGAGAGGCGAGCAGCGGCGATTCAGGTCGACAGAAACGGCGACCTCCAGGAGCTTCTTACAAGAAATTGAATGTAATTTTCTTTTTGGAGGCTCCATTGCAAGGGGCTGGATGTAATGCCACTTTATATCTAATAAAATCCAACCCGTTTTCTCAAAAAAAAAAACGGTGGTCTGAAAGCTAGCGGGAAGACAGCGCGCCTGTCTTGGCACCATGGATGCCTATCGCCCCCCAATGACTTCCGAGAAGTCTCGACAATCTAATGGCTTTTCAAAAGAAAAGAAAAAACAATCTAGAGGAAAAGGAATTGGGAACAAGCATGTGTGCGTCAAATCGTCAACAACTGAAAATTAAGGGAAGCAAATGCTGTTACAACGGAAAATGAGACGAGTACACCAAACTGTATAGTTCTGATTTCTGATTTCTGTATAGTCTTTGAAACAACGGAAAAGGATTAATAGACAAGTTCCAGCAAAACAGAGGAAGGTGACAGCGTCAGCACGGCCGAGACGGCTCAGGGTAGCGGACCGAAGACGGACCAAGCAACAGTGATTCCCAAGATACAGAAGTTTAGATCACATCTCTTTAGATCACATCTCTGGTAACTGGTGAAAGACTTCTTTGGCTTGAAAAATATACTCATATCCATAACATCATCCGGATGAACAGCCATCACCCTAACTCCTAACGCTCCGTTTAATTCCACAGAAACAACCCGTCTTGAAAGCTTAAGCACATCATAATCATTGAAAGACATTCCTCCGTTTCCAGAATCCATAAGCACAATGTCCTCGGTTATACTAGCCGTGTAAGCGGTGACACGTCCTGGGATACTTTCTGGCCATGACCCCTCAACAAGATCGACCAATATAGTGGCCTCGACTGAATGCTCAAGTAGTGCCAGTGTAAACTCAAGTTCGCTACGGATGCAACGTAAAGTAATTGTAAATGTGCGAGGGGGACGGCCTGAATAAATACCAGCATGCTGGGTCCTGAAGGCATCAACGGCAAGCGATATATCTTCAGAAGACTCAGTTCTGCCTTTTGCTTTCAGTTCAACTACAAAGACAGCCGGATCAAGTAACACAACACCACGAGATGGGCCTGTTAACAGCAAAAAGGGTTCCTGCAAGCATCAACATGGATTAAAAGAGGAGAGCAGATGATACAAGCTAATAACTGAGAAATTCTAGGCCCATTGTTTCAACTATGTAAGTTAAAAGAGGAGAGCAGATGATACAAGCTAATAACTGAAACATAAAAAAGAGAAAACAACCTGTATATTGCAAATAAATATACATATTCCTCCACTGTATAGTTTGTTTCAATATAACAGCAAAAGCAGCATCGACAGTTATATAAAAATAAATACATAACAGCAATATATAATCATCAGGAAAATGCTAAGGAAAAGAAAACAACATTATCCATGTTGATGATGTATTCATGATCCATACCTCTTCAGTTATAGTTTGGCAGTTAGACCTATCTCGTTGGAAAAGAAGGTTGCGTCTTGGATCTAACGAGTCCCTGATGGCGATAAAGCCATATATTTGCAGCGGCCAATGAAGATCATTTTCCTCTTTCAGCTGGGAAATTTTGATAGAGAATATCTGCAATGTATCATCCGGGGCAGCATACACCGGGAATACTTCAAACGTAAAGCGCATGGCTGGCACAATAGCTACAAGAAGGATTCAATCAATTAAAGAGTGCTCTGTTGTAATGAATGACATCTTGTTCATGCTCAAATCAGACCACTCTCAACCAAGGAGAATTTAAGGTTTTTGCCACTTCAAAAATCCTTTGAATTATTTGCTATTACGCAAATAGGAATCAATATTTTGTGTAATTTACATACTCCCTCCGTCCCACAAAAAATGGCATTCTAGTTTTGTCCTAAGTCAAACTATCTTAACTTTGACTAAACTTATAGGAAATAGTATCAACAATTATGACACTAAATATGCATAACATGAAAATATATTCCATGAGAATCTAATGATACAATTTTTACATTACAAATATTGGTACTTTTTCATCAAAGTTTGATCAAACTTCAAATAGTTTGACTTAGGACAAAACTAGAATGCCATTTTTTGTGAGACAGAGGTAGTAATAAATTGCTATAACACTGAAAAAAGGAAAAAATGTTTTGAGTGCCAGTAACGGAAAACAATTTGTGAGCGGCAACTTTATTGGCGGTGGCAAAACTCCAAATTGTCTTGCTAACCCGACATAGACTATTAGGTCACTCACCATGTAATCTACCGTAAAACTAGCAAATCTATTCATCAAATTAATTGATCGTGGCGAGATGGTTGAATTTATAATTGGATTGAAAATTCCTTAGGAAAGACTGGAGTGAATTGAATTGGACTAGCTTACTAGTATCCTCGAAGGAACCGAAAGTTTCAGCGTAGGCTTTTTCCCATATCCAACGGTGAGCAGCGAGTCCGTCCTTCTCACGCTTCTCCATTACGATTTCGAGCTCGGCACGCTTGCTCCTACACTGATCTTCCAGCGTTGTCTTCTCACCACTTGATATTCCTGGATCGACCAATCCGTCTCGATGACGCACGCACGCAACGAGATTCAACCTGATTTTGAACAAATGGCCAAACACAAGGAAATTATTTCACATGAAAAAAAATTAAAGTTCTTTAAACTGATGTGAAAGACAATGAAGCCAACCCAAAAAAAGAAGGGAGGCCAGTCGGACGATGTAGTCCGGTCCGGTGGACGGCGACAGCGAGACGTTCTAGCTAGCAGTGCGCCGGCGCCACCGTCAGCGTCGCGGCTTCCTTCCCGTCGCCGACGGTTCAATTTCAGAGGTGACCTCTTTAAATCTCGTGGGATGCTGGAGGCCCAAACCGAGCTTGGTATAACTGGCACTCCAAAATTGCTTTATTAGCCCAGATATCGAAGGAGAGACGGATTCGATTCGTATCCTCTGCCTTTCCCGGACACCGTTTATTAGTCAATCCTGGATGTTCATTCAGAAATCAACGGTGCGCATGCAGCAAGGATTAGTGGTTTTTGAATTACGAAAACTGTAAGCACACAAGCCGGATTAGTTGATGGTTTGCTGCCTCACGTCATCGGCGTTAATTTCAAGTCCAAAGCTCGGGATTAAGTAAGGCAAACTTCGCCATAGCAGATGAAAGACAGAGGACACATAAGAGAGACGTATGACTCATACCGTTCGACCATAACAAAGCGGTGGTGCATCAGAAGAAGCTTCCTCAGTTCATCACCGTGACGCCGGACGTGAGTGGCTCGCCCAAGACGTGAGGCCTCCATGGTCGTGCGGGGTTTAGAGGAGGTTTCGGGGATGCAGGCCTGCGGTGGGTGGTGTACGGGGTGAGAGACAGCGGGGGCGCCGCCGGTCGTTGGCCGCAGGAGACGGCCAGTGTAACGTTTCGCTCCTCGAGTCGGGCCCGTTCACACCTGACAGCTCTCTAGGATCTCAACACTGTCTTCATAGACCAACACCAAGTCTTTTCTGCGCACTTTGTCCTCACTCGTGCGCACCCGGGAAGAACTTCTCGGTCGGTCACCCATCCCGAAATTGCTCCAGGCTAAGCACGCTTAACCTCGGAGTTCTTTCGAGATGAGCTCTCGGAAAAGAAGTTGCAACTTGTTGATATAAGTAGTCTATCAATCCTATTAGGGCCTGGGCGAGGATGTCACATACTCACCCCCTTAGAAGACCGACGTCCTCGTCGGTCAACCCCAGTCCAGGAACGTCCTCTCTTGGCCACGTCCGTGTGTCCAGTGCCAGCGCATGTGCCATGCTGTGTGACCACTATGGGCCCACACCAGCCATGCACTCCATGCCTGCGCAACTGCGCTCACACGCGCCCGTGAAACCGTGAGAGTCGGCTCTGATACCACTGTAACGTCCCGCTCCTCGAGTCGGGCCCGTTCACACCTGGCAGCTCTCTAGGATCTCAAGACTGCCCTCACAGACCAACACAAGTCTTTTCTGCGCACTTTGTCCTCACTCGTGCGCACCCGAGAAGAACTTCCCGGTCGGTCACCCATCCCGAAATTGCTCCAGGCCAAACACGCTTAACCTCGGAGTTCTTTCGAGATGAGCTTTCGGAAAAGAAGTTGCATAAGTATTCTATCAATCCTATTAGGGCCTGGGCGAGGATGTCACAGCCAGGGTCAGAGTGAGAAAGCTCGACTTGGACAAGTTGACAAAGGGAGGGCCGCTGGCCCGGCGGTGACGGCCGGAGGACTGAACAGGCAAGGGCCGTGGAGGGAGACTCACGAGAGAGCGCGCGCTCAAAGGTTGAAGATGAGTTTTGAACCATTCGATCTCCACCAAGAGAATGAATCCAGCAGCTGATAACGATCGAGAGAACGGATCATTTTTGTCAGTCGGGACCACGCAAACTTCGAAGAGTACCAACTAGGCACGGCTTGCATCCTGACAAGTTGGAAAGAGAAGATTCTAAACATAGTTTTTGCACTTCCGGAAGGAATATGATGGCACACAGGACAAACCTGCATAGCCACGTAACTTCGACACGAGGAAAGAGATCAATCCGTGCACTTATCTTCTTTTCTTGATGTGAGTTTAGAAGATTCATAACGAAGGAAAGTGTTCGTTTCTGGCTGCAATTGGCATTTCACTCTACGCGCCCCACGTGCACATAGTTGACTTCCAGACCAACAACCAACATGGCACACGTCCTGACTACAATTCTGGAAGGAATATGATGCTGCATAGAATACTTTTATGACAAGTAAACACGCTAATCAGATTCAGCAAGTCAGCCTGTTCGGCTGCCCATTTCGCAGCCAGCTTCTTTGCAGCAGCTACAGTGTTCCAGTTATTTCTTCAGCAGCCGCTACAGTGTTCGCAGTTATTCCTTCAGCAGCCGCTACAGTGTTATCAGCCTGCCGAACAGGCTGAGTGTTTCATAACATCATAATGTTGTACGGAGTAGAATATAAGCAGGGGTACCCATATGACAGGTTCAAGTTACATCAAGCACATGTGCCAACGTGATGAACAGGAGCAGTTCCAATCACGCCATTAACGAATAATAGATCCCCAAGGCGACCATTAACGAACCCCTTCCAACTTCCATGCCTTCAGTGACCTGCCACCCGTCGTATTCAACGTCTACGACCAATAAAAGGCCGTGTTCTAATCACGCTCACAGGCGAGATCGCAGAGCATCTAGTCGCAAACCCACCTGTCCGCCACCGACGCCGGATAAGCTGACTCTCCAAACACCAAGCTGACTCTCCAAACACCAGCAGCACTAGCTAAATCCACATCATTCCATCACCGCGCGGCCCCACCCCGGCCGCCGCGCGGGCGCGCGTTTTTTTTAGATAAAGCATACCTGTATTAATACGTAAGGGAAACGTACAAATACGAGTAGACAGCCAGGTATACTCTAGAAGGATACAGAAGGGACAGCTGTCCCACCACTTTTGCAGAAAGGCCCCTAGAAAAAACGGAAATTACAGCTAGGTCCCTGGACCCTTCTTCCTCCAGGAGCGCCGGGAACCGAAGACATCGACGACACCCGCCTTCCCCCGGAGTCCCGGACCAACAGACCGAAAGCCGAAACAAATCCTCGGTCAGCGGCGGGCGCGCGACCAAACCCGCACCTCAAAAGCGCACAAAACTTGTCACAAAGCCCGACGCGACCGAGACCACCATCCCACCGCCTGCCACTCGCCAACCAACCTTGCCAGCCAGAGCCATCCCAGGCCAGCCGCCCCAGCCCCCCGCACGCGGGGACGCGGGTCACGCGCCGCGCACATGCGCCTCGGCCTTCCCTCCGCACAACCGCCGTCTCGCCGCCGCCGTCGCTTCAGGCAGCCTCTGCTCCCGCGCCTGCGCGCCCCCGCGGTGGCGCGATCACGCGGGAGGGAGCCTGGTCGAACTCTGGACTGCGGCTTTCGAGCCCCGGCGGCGCGCGGTTACTGTACAGTATTATTAGGAGGCGCCGGAGGCTTCGATGCAGAACCACGCGTACAGCCGGCTGGGGAGCTTCGGGGGCGGCGCGGCCGGGCCGTCGCCGCCGTGGGGGAGGAGGGCCTCGGTTAAGGGAGGAGCGCCGGCGAAGACCGGCGCTGGCGCGGGCGCTGGGTGGGCAGGAGGCGCGGCGCGGAGGGCGGCGCGGGCGGTGCTCGCTGCGCTTCTAAGGCGGCAGGCGGTGTTCCTGTTCGCGCCGCTGCTGTACGTGGCGGCGATGCTGCTCTACATGGGCTCCATCTCGCTCGACAGCATGCCCCGCATCATCTCGCGCCCGGCGCCCGGGTCGATGTACCGAAGCCCGCAGCTCTACGCCCGCCTGCGCGCCGACATGGACGCCGACAACACAACTGACGCGGTGAGCTGATCCTCCTACTCCCGGGTCTATTGGATTGGGAGTTCATGTTCGTGACGGGAGTATTTGGTCGTATTGGGTGGGTGATTGGGATGTTTACAGCATGCTCGTGCTCTTTGAGTCCTGATGTTCCGTACTTGAATCGTTGTCAGCAAACTAAGTTTCAGAACCTCCGCTGATCGAGCATAGGCAGTGGACTGTGTGCTTGTAGCTAATGGTTGGTACATGTTCAGATTATTTTTTGACTGCTGATTTGGTCCAATTTTTATAATAAGTTATCTTCTAGTTTCTAGAGAATGGCAGTAAACATATAAATATGTTTGGAGTACTGGGTTTCATATTTTTTAAGTTAATCGTGCATGTGATGTGTGTATGTAGAGAACAATAGGAGCAACTGATAGTGTTTCACCAGTTGATACCTACTTCTGCTTGAGGGGGTCGTGGAATATCCAGATAATAACTAGCTTGGTCAGAGTCAGATAATTGCAAGTTGGTAATCTTGTCAGATAATTGCAAGTTGGTAATCTTGTCAGATCATTGGCGGCGAGCGATCTTCCGTGTGGCAGATGATAACATATTCATCTCACCAGTTTTCTACATCAATGCGTTTTTGTTAACACCCTGAATGCGATGGCACTTCTGGCTTCATGAAAGGACTATAAACTGTATACAATTTCGTATGCCCTTGGGATATGACCTGGGGATTCTTTTTCAGATCTGGTTTCAGTGGAATCCAATGTAGCTGGTAGAAAATTAAGATTCTGTTCTATTGGTTGAAATTTGTCATCATAGCTCTGTCTTAAGTCCATGCATATTTTGTAACTGTGTTCCAATTTATCCATATTGATGTTCCTCGCTTTTTTTTTGTAGCTAGCAACTGTATGACGACATGTCTTAAGTTCAGGCATGCAAATTTTGTAATTGTCTTCCAATTTATCCATATTGATGTTGCTCGCTTTTTTTTAGCTAGCAACTGTATGGCGACATGCTTACAAAGGCGGTGTTTGGCGACCTTGCATAAGCAATAACACCAACGGTATGCCTCTTCAGTTTTGCTTCTTGTTAGTTATGATCGTTGAATTTGCAGTTTGTGCTCTTTGGCATTTCTTATTTTGAATGCTGGTTTGTTTCAACCAATATTGTTTGACAAATTAAATACAAGCTAGTTTGTTCGTTTTCCCATAGATTCCGTTCAAAGTTTTCTGGTTTGCAGTGTCCAGTTAATTTTCTAAAGCGACCCAATGTGAAAAGGGCTGGCTAGGCGCTAGGCGGAGCTCGCCTGCCCACCTGACAGATGTTAGGGTACTTGTGCAGCGTCAAATGAACACGGATACACTTTATGTAGAGTTATAAGATGGATAGATAAAGGTGGAGTGCGGTTGTTACCTTATTTATGGGATCATCAATGGCGGAGGATAGTGAAAACTAGTAGGCCCCCTGCATCCCCACTTCCTCTATTTCATGTGAAGGTTCACCACTGTAGAATATCCTTCAATAGTTACCTCTGTATTACATGTGGACCTGTTCATGATGTACCAGGCCTGGAGGGATCTGATGCTCAGGGTTCGGTTTCCTGGCTCGTAAGACTGGGCTTGAATTGGCATGCCGTTAATTATATATTATTTTTGCACGCATCACTTTTTCTTTCTTATCTGAATAGTAAAATTATTTAATCCGATTTTAAATCATGTGAAGTAATCAATATTAGTTTTATTTTGTTTCTGGTCCATGTGATTTGGCTCTTACAGTTAAGAGCAAGTCCCCATGCACTTTCAGATCTGCCTGATCAATGACCGGACACCAGAGCCCGGAGGTCTGTCTGGCACATTGGGATGGGCTTTGAGCATTATACCTTTATGTAAAACATGTTAGGAGCAAATATGTTTGATTCTAATGAGCTTTTGAGAGGTGCATATGAACCTGTAGCTTGCAATATATTATATTTGGTGTATTTAATATCTTTGGCTTAGCTTTACTACAATTTGTTTGATCTAGGAGATGCCATTTTCTGCAGTCAATTTTATATTTAGGCAACTATATAACTAGATGATTCATTCTAGGTTTGCCTGAATCGAACGGCTACATATATGTGGAGGCAAATGGTGGTTTGAATCAACAAAGAACATCGGTATAATACCTTACATGCTGGTGCTTTTCATGACATTTGTCACTTTGTTTTGTTTACCTTTGAATGTTTTTCATTCGGTTCTTCCCTGATGTTTTCTTCTATTAAAATTTACTTTGCAGATATGCAATGCAGTCGCGGTTGCCGGTTTTTTGAATGCAACCCTTGTAATACCGAATTTCCACTATCACAGCATTTGGAGGGATCCTAGGTCTCTTTTTCCTCCCATGTTCTCTAAGTGCATGCTCGCGCATCCTTTAGCGTTGCAACTGAGTTTTATGTGTCCTGCTGCCATTATTATGACCTTGGGTTAGTTGTGATAATGTTGAATTTTACAATTGGTCAGACTTGCAATGCTTTGACCCCAGCTGTAGTTATATGGCAGTGGCAGATTAGTTAATCAAAAAGAAAACTCCAACCTGGGAGGAACAGGAACTAGGTAGCTTTTAATTAAGAAGAAATAGGCACCCAAATTTGCGTTGAAGTGAGCTCAAGCTTTTTGGTCAGGGTGTCAGGGAATAAATGTTGGTGCTCAACCGTTCAGCTGCAAACTAATATGTGACAAGTTAACAAAATCATGTGCATTCTGTATTGGCATTTGGCTGAGCGATGTTCACACAAAAAGACATGAATGCCACTTGTGGACTGTTAGTCTTTTTTAAAACCATAATGGAATAGTATATTCATAATGAAAGTTGCCTACTGCTAATACTGAGAAGATTAGAAAAAATGCTAGGTTTGTTCATTTTGTAAGTTACTTGAAACACGGTTATATGCATGATCATCATGCTCTGTTATCTTTTATGCATATGGGTTCAGGAAAGTTTTTCCAGTTATATTCACAGACTTTCTGGTGGCTCTGCAAAATAGCTGAATCTTTTGTGTGCACCCTGGCATGCCAATTGATGCAAGTTTCTTATTATTGTTGCCTTTTTTCTCCTTACAAAAAGACAAATGAATGTACTTACATCTATTTTCTGATATACAGCAAATTTAGTGATATATATGATGAAGATCACTTTATCCGGCGATTAAAAAATGATGTTCGAGTGGTTGACAAAGTTCCAGAGTTCATAATGGAGCGGTTTGGTCACAATTTGAGTAATGCATTTAATTTCAAGATAAAGGCATGGTCTTCTATTCAGTTCTATGAAGATGTTGTTCTTCCTAAGTTGATCGAAGAAAGGTGAGTTGAAGCCAATGCTGATGTGCAGTTCTGAGGATAATCCACTTCTGCCAATATTGCTAAAATAATTATATGATGCTCATAGGAGCTTTGACAACGTTTTGTCTGAATTACAGGCTCATTAGGATATCACCTTTTGCAAATCGGCTGTCATTTGATGCTCCTCCAGCTGTTCAACGATTGAGATGTTTAGCTAATTTTGAAGCCTTGAAATTTTCTAAACCAATCAAAAGTTTATCGGACACTTTAGTATCTCGAATGAGAGAAAAAAGTGCTGAAAATAACGGAAAATATGTAGCAGTGCACTTGCGTTTTGAAGAGGTTAGTTTCCTCTACAAAATTCCTTCTGTTTCTATTTGTTTTCCATTCCTGATGCAACACAGGCACATGGTATTGGGACGAGAGAGAGAATTCTCATCCATTGAATTCTCTTTTTCAGGATATGGTTGCCTTCTCTTGTTGTGTCTTTGACGGTGGTGACAATGAGAAGAAGGAATTGGACGCAGCCAGGGAAAGAGGTTGGAGAGGGAAGTTTACTCGGCCAGGACGTGTAATAAGGCCTGGAGCAATAAGGATGAACGGGAAATGTCCACTTACACCTTTGGAGGTATGACTGTATCTGTGATTTGTTGAAAAAAAAAGGTTCAGACATTTCATCCTTGATCAAATAAAACATGCATTGTTGATGAATTTTGTCCTGCTATTTACATGCTTATGATATATAATTGTTAGGTTGGATTAATGCTGCGTGGAATGGGCTTCAGCAATAATACTGCAATCTATTTGGCTTCTGGAAGGATTTATAAGGCAGAGAAGAACATGGCTCCCCTCCTTGAAATGTTCCCTCTCTTACAGACAAAAGAAACATTAGCATCAGATGAAGAACTCGCTCCATTCAAGGTGGCTACAGATTTTTCTTTGATACAAATTTGAAGTCCCAAATATTGAAGTATTAACTCTTCAAGAATCACATGCGTCTGCAGAATTTCTCCTCAAGGATGGCTGCTATTGACTACAGTGTTTGTGTTCATAGCGAGGTTTTTGTGACTACCCAAGGTGGAAACTTTCCTCATTTTCTTATCGGTCATAGGAGATACTTGTATGGTGGTCATGCGAAGACAATTAAGCCTGATAAAAGAAGATTGGCCATACTATTTGATAGTCCACGTATCGGGTATGTCGCTACTGTCTTTCTTTAGACGTATGGGTTTTTAGTTACCAGTTTGCTTTTGAACATGAATTTTTATCTTCTTTAAATTATGCATTCATTTTGCAGATGGAAGGCACTGAAACGTCAACTGGTCAATATGAGGGTACATAGTGATGCCAAGGGTATTGAAATTAAAAGGGCTAATGAATCTGTATACACCTTTCCATGTCCTGACTGCATGTGCCGATCAAATAAATCAGAACACTCCAAATCCATCCAGGCCAGATAACATCAAATAGTTGTATCTTAACTCACTTGGCTGACCCCAATTCTTTCTTGGGATCTTAGAATCCCCATTCTTTGCATGCCGACTGGTGTTGTGATGCTCCATGCCTCCATCTCCAAGCACCTTCATTCAAGAGTTGCTCATGCATGCCATCCTCCCAGAGAGCGGCCTCTGCTTTGCCTGGATCATCTGTAATGTGTCATTGTTTTCATCTGAGCTAACCCTGACGCTAACAATACACTGACCCTTTTCCAGATTAGGTGTATGTGTCTAGGACTGTTTCTTAACCTAGTGCTGACCGATCAGATTACTAGTTCCATTGTATATTGTATTAGTTCCTATGTACATTGCTCATTAAGGAAGCAATACAGAGAATTTTGAAGAAAAAAAAGACTTTTTTTGGGTTCGATCTGTTGATCATTTCTGAGAAGCTGGACCTTTGTCTCAAAGTTCTCCTTCTTTGATGTAACATTTTTCAATGAATTTGGTTCAAAAACATGTGAATTATACTGTTACATTTTTTCCCCTTGATTCCTGTTGAAGCAGTAAGCAGAATTTTTGCCTAGTGTACTTATTGATCTTCAAGGGCGGCGGATTGTCAGGATAATCAAGTGGTAAAGGTAAACTACTCCTTTCTTTTTGAACAGAATGATTGGGAGTACTCATTTCTTTTAAACAAGGCATTGTCATAACTGGTAATCTGAAGCAGGTTTCATAATGTGGGCTGGTTCACATACACGGTTTACACGATTCATGAGGAGTTTGTCAAGAAAAGGAAGCAGGTTAGTGGAGACAAACTTATCCTTTACTGCTTTTTAAACAAATAAACAACAAAAAATATAACAACATTTCCTCCAGGAAAATCTTTGCTGCTGGATCAATGTTTCTTGAACCGAATGTAATATACTCTATCATCCCAATCCTTCACTGGTTCTAAACAAACAACAAAAATAGAACCTTTCGTCCAGAAAAATCTTTGCTGCTGTGCTGGATCAATGTTTCGTGGACCGGACGTAATATATTCCGTGTTATCCCAATTCTTTTGCTGCTTTTAAACAAACAAACAACAAAAATAGAACTACCTTTCCTCCAGAAAAATCTTTGCTGCTGGATCAATGTTTCTTGTACCGAATTTCCGTTTCATCCCACACAAAAAAAATACTCATTCGGGAAACCAGCACCTCACTGGGAAAGTAGGCCGGCACTGCTCCTTTGGACCGGGTTTAACCGACTAAAGTATAATACCGTGGTATACTTCACTATCACTAGTTAATTCACGTGCTCCGTGTATATATGTATCTTACCGCTCCTTGATCTGCACGCTAGGGTGAACGCGCATCTAGATGTCACCGAAAACGTGAAAAAGATATTCTAGATAGGGAGACCAAAACATTTTTATTGGGGTAAACGGGATCATGGCTCCCCAGGCTTAAGCTGTCTTTGTACCGTGCATGCTTATCATTTTGCCTTTTGGGCTGCAGCTGCATATCACTATATCAGCAAATCCAAATCTATGCATGATGATATAAGCAACGAAATGGCGGTGCATGGTTCTGCTCCGGAGCCTGGAATGACGACTGATTTTGGTAGCGTTTGGATCCTAAGGGCTAAAGCAAATTGACTAAAGTTTAGTCAGTTTAAGGTCTAAACTACCAAACGCTTGGACTAAAATTTAACTAGAACATACTAGCCTTGATAGACACCAGATGGGAGCTAAAACGGGCTAAAGAAATGTCTGGACAGCGGTGCCCCTGTCTATCTTCACGAAACATCTCCTCCTCTCCTTTTCCAACACCCACGCGCAGCTCTCGCCGTCCCAGCGCGCAGCTAGTCCCCGGCGTCCCGGCGCTCCGCCAGCCCCAACTCTCCCTGCCGCAGCTCGGTCCGCTCGCCCCGCTCTCCCCGCCGCAGGACGCCCAGCTCGCCCCATGCGCGGCCCGCTCTCCCGCGTCGCCGGCCCAGCTCCCCCACGCGCCGTCGCCGCCGCAGCTCCCCCACGCGCCGTCGATTCGATTGACGTCGCCGCCCCAACTCGGCGCCGTCATCCCGCCCGCCCCAACCCCGCGCGCGCGTCGTCGTCCCCAGCCCGCCGCCCCAACTCTCCCTCATCCCGTTCTGACGCCGACACATCCAGGTACGCTACTATGCATAATCTTTGATTCTACTACTCAGGCTCATCTATTAAGCTTAGGTCAACTATTGTTGGCTACTCGACTTTGATTGCTTTTTGTTTCCTTTTCATTTAGAACACATCAGCATGTAGTATATATTGTCACTCTACAAACTTTGGATCTCATAGGTTCGTCCATGTTTTAGCCTTGGCAGAGCACATGACCATGACCATTTTGGTTCGATCAAAACTTCAGGGGACCTGATAATTTTAATCTAATAGGTTAATCCATCTGTTACCAGAGGCAAGGCAGCACTCCAGGACCATTTATGTTCAATCAAAATTATATAGAATGCTGTGACAGGAAGATAGCAGCCCTGATCCCTTACCCCACATAAAAAAGTTTGTCACTACCCTTTAGTAGCAAACAAATTGTACACGACATGGCAGGGATTCATATGTCGCATGATAGAGGTTGATGTCTATGTCAGTGCCATATTGGTTTCTCAATTTGTTTCTATGTCAGTGCCATATTTGTTTCTATGTCAGTGCCATCTTTGTTTCTTTGTCAGTGCACATGATCCTCAATTACAAGTATATGAAATACTTTGTATCTAACCCAGTAATAATCTTTAATTATTTCATTTTCACCATCTCACTTTTACGTTCTGTGACAAGGTTATTCACTTTTACCCTCTTATTCTTGTTCTCACAAGATTATTTATTTGTCATTTGCATCAGATAATTGGCCCCTCCAAGTCCTCCTCCTCTCATCGCCGGATGCACCATGGCACGGAAAGGGGACGCGTACCACGACTTTTTTTCTCAAGGGAGTTCTTCGTCGGCTGTTCCCCACTTCAAAAATTCCACCGCTGCCACCGACGAGGAGGGGTTCGGTGCCTATTCGCAGCCGTCGTGGTATCCTTGTGCTGCAATGGAGAACCTTGATTTGAACTCCCAAGGCGAAGGCTTTCCCCATCTCGAGTCGTACTCCGGGTTGCTGCAATCGGATGGAGGTGTACCTCCTGTTGCGGCTGCTGATGGTGGCGGCAGCGGCAGAGCCGCCCGTGCAGCGTTCCAACCTCCTCGTCGGAGCATCAGTGCTGTTATACCTAGCCGTGGACGACGCCAGCCTGCCCGCGGAGGCGGTCGTCGCCCCAGGACGCTCAACATTCCAGCGGGAGCCGGCGGACTGCCACAAGCATCCCCTCCCTACTTCCCGCATCCGAGTGTGGGTGCCGGCGGGCGTTCAAGTCTCATGGCTCCCCGCGTTCATGCATCCGCATCTCCCGCGACTAGCTCGTTTCCTGCAGAGGACGACTGCGAACAGAATGATTTCGTTGACGACGACAACCAGTCGGTACGATCTAATTCCTCTTTTTCTTAATGTTGTGTATTTTTCTTAATTTTGCAATGTGGCTGTCATAGTTTAGCTCTAACATTACCAACACTAGTGACAGTAGCTTGTGACTATGTGTCGTTTACATGGGCCGGGTCGCACTGGAGTTTGAGTGAATGAAATAGGCATTGCTGTAGGTCGAATTGATATGTTGTCAAGTTCGAATTGATATGTATTTAGACCTTTATGTTCATCCGCCTGTCATTTGTGTACCCTGAAAATATTTTCTTCCTGTCTGCATTACACAAGTGCATTACAGAAGTGCATTGCAGGGCAATAGTGTAGCTGCTAGTTTAACAATGACTTAAAAAACCAAAGTAGACATAGTATGACAAGGCTTTACTTTACATGTTTGTGTCTTCACATACTAGTCAGTGTTAGCTAATTTTGTTTATGTTAGTAGACCCAGTATGACCCGGCTAATTGGACCGAAGAAAACACACATATTTTCTGTGACCTTGCTCTGGAACAAATTAGAGAAGGAAATTGCCCTAATGGGCAGATGAAAAAGAATGCTTACAAGGTGATAGCCCAAAAATATTTTGAAAAGACTAAGCTCAGGCATCAACCGAAGCAATTCAAGAACAGATTCTCCCAATGCAAGACCATGTACCAGTGGCTCAATTGGGCCAATGGTGAAACAGGACTAGGCCGAAGAGAAAATGGAGCTATCATTGCAGATGAGGAATGGTGGCAAAAACACACCCAGGTACTAATGTGTTCATATGCTCATGGACTTATCCTGTAGGTTCATATGTTCATGTATACACCACATTTGTATCTCATGTTGTTGTCTAATATGTGTTTACATGAATAAATTTCAGAAAAAATACTCGGAGTGCAAGAAGTTCAGATGGTTCATGCCTACTTACCTTGATCAACTTGCTGAGATGTTCCATGCTACTACAGTTGATGGAAGGTCTTCATGTATCCCGGGGGAAAGTCTAGACGCTGAGGATGATGACGATGGCACCCCAAGGAGCCCAACAAGTAGCAGCAGTAAAAAAAGGCATAGTAGCAGCACAGATACAGCCACAAGTCCACCCAAGAAGCATAAGAGTCCAATGCTCAAGTGCATGAAAGGGTTGATAGACACCATACAAGCTGCGAACAACACAGATGTTGAGGTGGCGAAACAGATACAAGACCACATTGCCAAGCGCAAGTTAGAAGCGAAACAATTGGAGGAGCAACAAGTGGAGCAGGAAATAGAGAGATGTATGCAGCTGGTGAAAAAATGTGGAGCAACTGAGGAGACGGAGGAGTTCTATGTTGCTACTATGCTGTTCGCACAGAAGTACCACCGAACAGTATTTCTCAAGTTGACCACAAATGCGGGAAGGATGGCCTGGTTGAAGAAATGCAGCCGAGACTGGAGTCCTGCAATCATTTAGATGCATTTGTCAACCTTTTACTATGTTAGGTCGAACAATTGAGAAGCAGTGAACCTTTAACCGTTGTATGTTGTGATGGTGTGAACCTTTTACTATGCTCTGTTTGTGATAATGTGAACCTTGTACTATGTTCTGTTTGTGATGTTGTGAACCATATAAGTATGTGATGTTCTGAATTATTTAAGTTCTTCTGTCGTGAATCATATGAGTTTGTGCTGACGTGACTAATTTTATGTGCATGCACAGGAAGAAGATAGGCAAACGGCAGAATGGATTCAACAATATGTGAGGCGAAGTCGCAAGAGGAGGATGCAAAGACTTGTTGCTGCTGCCGTCATGGGTATGTACCACTACGAAAAATATTGGAACAAATCTGATTATAGGGTACCTACTGAATCTGGGTACCAGTGGGTTATGAGGAGCCTAGGAAGTATGACATATTGCTATCAGAATTTTCGGATGCATAGGAATGTGTTTGACCTCCTGCATAATGTTCTTGTTGAGTCATATGGGTTAAAGTCTACAAAGAAGATGTCATCTGTGGAGGCATTAGGTCTTTTTTTGTGGATGTGTGGTTGTCCCCAGGGTATGAGGCAGGCAGAGGATCGATTTTATAGGTCTAAAGAAACATGCAGTAGGAAGTTCAATCAAGTATTGCGTTGTGTGAACAAACTTGCAGCTGATATCATTAGGCCACTTGACCCTGAATTTAGGACAGTGCATCCGAAATTGCAATCTGCCCGGTTTTCTCCATATTTTGACAATTGCATAGGAGCACTAGATGGAACACACATAGCTGTTGAGGTGCCAGCAAATCAGGTCGTACAACATACGGGAAGAAAGGGCTACACCACTCAGAATGTGCTGGCCATATGTGACTTTGATATGAGATTTACATTTGTTGTTGCGGGATGGCCTGGCTCGGTTCATGATATGAGGGTATTCAAGGATGCAATTGACAAGTATGGTGACAAGTTTCCACATCCACCGCCAGGTACTAATACGTTCCTTGATTTTATCGTACATGTATTTCGAATCTTTTTTTTTTGTTAAGTGACCGTTTCAAATTATAAATGTGTAGGGAAGTTTTATCTTGTGGACTCGGGATACCCAAATCGCCCGGGTTATCTTGCACCGTACAGAAGTACAAAGTATCATCTTGCGGAGTTTCGACAAGGGCCAATGCCGAGAGGTAAAAAAGAGGTCTTCAATTACGCACATTCTTCACTTCGTAATGTTATCGAGCGGTCGTTCGCAGTGTTGAAGAATAAGTGGAGGATTTTGAAACATTTACCGAGTTATCCGATGTACAAGCAAAGTAGAATAATTATCGCATGCATGGCGCTTCATAATTTTATTAGAGACAGTGCAATGGCGGACGAGGACTTTGATATGTGTGATCATGATGAAAACTACGTTCCACTGGTCGAAGAAGGTTCACATGCTTATGAAGGAAATGGAACTAGTACTTGTTTTGGGGACGAAGATCAAGATATGAATCGTGTTCGAGATTGGATAGCCGATGGTTTGTTTGCTAGATCGTAGTTTGAGATGTATTTGTAATGACTAATTTCATGAACTGTATGAACAATATTTGGAACATATCAACTCTAGGGGTATTTTGGTCTTTTTGCACCTCATTTAATGCACTTTAGTCACTTTTTAACCTCAAGAACCAAACAGGATGACTAAAACTGTTTTGCTGTTTTTTTTAGTCATTCTGTTTTAGCCCTTGGGATCCAAACGCGTTCTTTGTCGAGTAGGATAGGGCACACGTGACGCGACCCACATATCATGGCACAGATTATGCAAGCAAAGCAAAAGGGCCTGGCGGGCTGGGGAAGCTGGCGTAGTTGCTACAGTCCAAAGCCACCTACTTACCCACGCCATTAATTTCCTCCGCCGCTCAAGTCACCCCATTCCAGCAGCGAAAGAGAACCGCAAAGCTGAACCGGAAATCACCGGACAGGAAAGGTGGGTGGAGAGGAAAAAAACCAAAATATTCCCTCTCCCCCTCATCTCAGGCAAACTCCCGTCCCTCTCTCCTGCCGTCGTCTATCTCCTCACTCCCCGCTCCACTGCTTGGCCCCACTGTCAAGATGGGGCAAGGCGCCCCTCCCGTCTCGGCGCGCCTCGCGCTCAGGGCGGCCCTGGTGCTGCTCGCGGTGTCGGCGCTGCCTTCCCCGGCGGCCGGGGTGAATGTGACGGCCGTGCTCGCCGCGTTCCCCAACTTCGCCGACTTCGCGCGGCTGCTGGCGTCCACCCCCGTGGCCGGCGAGCTGGCCGGTAGGTCGTCGCTGACGCTGCTGGCCGTGCCGAACGCCAACCTGCCGCAGTCGCCCTCGGCGTTCGCGGCGGCCGCGGGCGCCGACATCGCCGACGTGCTGCGGTACCACGTCCTCCTCGAGTACCTCGCCCCGTCCGACCTCGCCCGCCTCCCCGCGTCGGGTAAGCTCGTGATGACGCTGTTCCAGACCACGGGCCGCGCTCCCTCCGACCTCGGCGCCGTCAACCTCACCGCGGGGGCGAACTCCACCGTCGTGGTCCGCTCGCCGGCGCCGGCCACGGGGTCGAACGCCACTGTCCTCGGCGCCGTCACCGCCGTACCGTACAACATCAGCGTGCTCGCGGTCGGCGGCCTCATCGTCCCCTCCGGATTCGACCTCGCTGCCTCCGAGAGCGGCCCGCCCCCACCGGTGAACATCACCCGCGTCCTCACCGACGCGCGGGGATTCAATGTGGCGGCATCCATGCTGCAAGCCTCTGGTGTGGCGGCCGAGTTCGAGGCCGACGAGCACGGTGCTGGCATCACGGTCTTCGTCCCCACGGACGATGCCTTTGCCAGCCTCCCCGCCACTGGCCGCCTCCAGTCCCTGCCTGCCGAGCAAAAGGCTGTCGTGCTCCGGTTCCACGTGCTGCACTCGTACTACCCGCTTGGCTCCCTCGAGTCCATCGTGAACCCCGTCCAGCCCACGCTCGCCACTGAATTCACAGAGGCTGGCCGCTTCACCCTGAACATAACACGCGTCAATGGCTCCATCGCCATTGACACCGGCATCGTGCAGGCATCCATCACGCGCACAGTATTTGATCAAAATCCTGTGGCAGTCTTTGCTGTCTCCAAGGTTCTACTGCCCAAGGAAATGTTCAGCCGGGGTGATGCTGGCAGCTTGGCCGCAGTTCCCCCTTCAGCTGCAATGCTACCGGATGTCGCTGGGAATGAGGAGACCCCGCCATCGAGACTGTCGTCACCGCCTGACCTTCGCGGTGAGGATGACAAGTCATATGCCGCATCGACAATGGCAAAGGCGAGGGCATGGTGGTGTATAGGATTGATGTACCTACAGCTGCATCTGTTACTATCTATGTTATGAGATCCAGGTTCTACTCATTGCTTGCTTCCCTGTGCTCAGTTTTTCTTACTGTCTTTAGGAACCGGGGAATGGATGGGATGGGGAGAGAATTCACTAGCTGCAAAGTAGCAAAAAAATAGTTGCTTCACTTAATTATTCGCTTTTCATTTCTTTTTGCCATGTGACAAAGGGATTCTTTTTGCCATGTGGCAAAGGGAAAATAATATCATGTGTAGAAATCTATGGAGTCATTTTGCCCCTATATGAATAGTTATTTCCATTTTGAGCGTCCTCTCTTTTTGTTTGTGTTTGAACTCTGCTTTGGATATTAAAATTGCATCGAATTGTGGGTACTTAGCAGAGTTATATGTGCTGAAGTGAATTGCATTGAGCCTGATTACCAACATGTGTGGGGATATGTCACCATGGATACTTGGATATGTGGTGAGAGACACTCCCTCACAGTCATGAACCCCGTTAAGGTTTTTGATTGGGGCCACGCTTTTTATAATCTCGTAACATGAGTGTGGTACATCATAGACTGAAAAGTTGCTCTACCATGTTAGATCATTTGACCCTGTTGTGTTGTGAACTGAAGTCCCATAAATGATAAGGTGGTTGCTATCTGATGTCAAAACTTGAAAAGTCTTCATGTGTGAACTTATTGGCAGTGGACAGTCTTTGTCATCCAAAGAAAGTTTGCTGGGTACACCTGTTGAACACTCATAGGTGGGTTTACTGATCCTCATCTCAATACCAAGCACTGTATTTTTGCCATGGTTATTACTGATTTGAGTTGTGTTTTAGCATGTTTGTATGCTTAGCAAGACATTTCTCAGAGTTGAAAAATCCTAGAGGACCATTACGGTGCATTTTACTACTAGGAATTAGACAGCAGTATACATCATCGGACCGTTGATTGTATTAGAGAAATTTTGTTGAATTACATAGTCTATCGCTAAGGGTACTCTACCATTAAGTAGCTGAGCATAAACTCTACCATTTTGTTGATTCATGAACTTTTAGGAAGGACTGCTTAACATCCCCAACTCTCAGTACCAAGGTATTGCTGAAAACCTGAGCCATGCAGCTGGCCTAAGGTATAGTTTGACTGTTGTTAAAGCAACCCCACTGACATATAAACTTAGGAGGGAAAATCAGACTGACAAATACTTGTTGATATGTCCTGCTACCTTTAGATCTTATGCTGATATGCCTAACAGTCTGTGGTGTTTCAGTGTTCAGAGTTGATACTAGTCACCATGTATGCATCATGTTTCGTTTGTAGTTCCCCTGGGGTTTGTGAGCATGATGGACCCAACGAGGTGACGTGTTTTAGTTAGTTACCAGGCCTGTTCCGTCATGTGCAGCTCATGCGTACTTTGCTGGAGTCATGACCACGTGGGACTCATGGAATTACTTCCCTGATATAAGGAGATGCTGTAGATGCGTAGTTTGATGATACTAACCGTGACCACATTTGAACTATTTTTTGCAAACATGGGAATGATGGGTCAGCCAATCAAGCACGTTTAATGTGTCACATCAAAGTCTTTTGGAATAGTTGAACTAAAAAAGTGCTGTGTGAGAATAAACACCCCTAAATATAGGATTTTTCACTTGCGGCCAATAGTACAAACTTTTTAGTTCATTGAGAATTTAGCCTGCCAACTTGATTAATAATTGGAAAGTATTTTGGTGATTTTTGGCAAGGTAAACAAAATGAGTTGTGACTTCGAGACTTGTAGCAATGGTAATGTTTGGAGCATATATGCTTGTTCTCCTAATAAAAGATACTGGAGATTAGCTATGATGTTAGTCTTGTGTGGCTGCGCATCCAGAGTCAGCAATAAAGTGAAAATGTTTAAGCAGTGGTGGATTTGCACACTTGACATTTATTGTGGTACAGGTTACTGTTCTGAGAGAGATTACTGAGCTTCACCTCACCAATACTGATATTACCGAATATCGAACTGGATTTTTTTTATCATTATATTCTTAATATTTATAGCATTTGAACCTAATGATTTTGTACTTTGTTCTTAGATAGATTACTGAGTCTGATCAATTTTTGTATCTATTAGAGGGCTTGCCTCTGCCCATTTTTGTTCTTCATGGTTAGATTAGACTGGGATTCTTCATCCGTTTTAAGATATGCACAATAATACTTTTAATGGCTATAGTTTTATTTCTCCCCTTTCGTATGCCCAGATGCAGGAGATGACATTACTTTAGAATGATCAGTTTCAATTTCTGTAGATCAATGCTGTGGTGCTAAAGCTGTAGTCTTAGTCAAAGAAATAAATTTGGTTTTACTTTCAATTTTTTGTTTAACATTGCTGTAAAACTGTATTTCTTAATTACTCGGAAGGTTTGAAGAAAGACATGCCACATGCTAAAAATAATGGTTAAACCAAAAGGCTGAAGCAACTCCAAGTAATCCAAACTGGTAGGACAGTTTGATGTCAGTGGAAGCTTTTTTTCGATGCAACTGTGTAAGTCTTGTGGCTTTGCGATCACGTGTTAGCTTCAGTGTATCATTGTACTGCCTGTTTCCCAATATCTTTCACTATTTACGAAGGTAAAATTAGAAGGTGCTTGTATATGATGCAAGAACATCAATAAAACAGGTGAACTAATTTCTTTGATTGTCTTATGGTAATTAGTCGAAGCTTTTGATAATTGAGGATTTCTGTTTACTTCAGTTGGCAATTTGCCTTTGGTTTCTGAAGATTGGACACTGAAACCTTGACACACCCCTTTTCCTTAATTATTTTTTTTAGTGGAAGGCTGAAAACTTGTTAGGTGTCCGGCATTAGTTGTCAGGATTATGTCTGGCACAATCTTGCAAAGCAGTCTAGTCATATATGCCGATTCCAAATTACACATGATGGTGTATAATCGGTATTTCAGGTTCCTTTCTGGCAGCTGTAGCTTGTACTTTATACAGAGCCTGTTCTAGGACAGAACAGTACGTGTAATAAGTAATTTGCAGCACTTATGATGTGGTAGGAGACAGGCGATTACAACCATGATAGCAGAGTCAAAAAGGGTGTCCATGCCACACGGTAGTTATGTTACCTGAAGAATCTATTCATATCGTGTTGCTGTGCTACGCATGTGCATGACCGTAGCTCGAGAGCCTTTGTGCTACTGCTATGGCCCGCCGTGCTCTTATTACGTAGTACTACTCCTTACCCGTTAGCCTTTATCGTTTGTAGAAAAACCGGAATTCTTGGATGGTCGACAGTACAATGATGACGAACATATGGCATGTAGTAGAAGTATTGTCCCAATGGTCAAGGGCGGGGGAGTGGGGATCCTTGAAACCGGGTGATCAGCAGGCCACCAAACTGATTGGTTTCGAGCCGATGGTCCAGCTTTGCCCATGTGCACTCGGACAGGAGAAAATTCTACTGGATCATCTATTCATCTGAAATTTTACTAGACCCCTGCCTCACTTATCCGGGTCTTTGTGATCACTGTAACTTGTGATACTGTTCGTCTGAAAGCTTGAAACTTTGGTCTAGGTGATATGTGTCCAGGCAAAAGAAGTGAAAGACAAATTTACAGGGGCAAACAGCGATTCATCAATCGCGGAGCAAAGTTTAACAGAAACTATAAGAGCTTCAGAATTCCCGAGCACTGTCAGCAAACTACTGACCTTACACGCTTCGCAAGAGGAAGAACGAAGCTTTTTCTTTTTCCACATCAACATGACACCAACCGAGAAGCGACTAATTCTGTCACTGGCTCAGGAGCAGCATCGCCTCCGGCCGCTGCTGCCCGAACGCGTGGAACGGGTGGTGGTGGTGCGGAGGCTCCTCCGCCTCCACTTCACGCGGCTCCGGCCTCGCTATCAGGTTCTCCTTGTCGTCGTCTTCGCCGCTGTCGTGCCTCCACCTCTCCTCGTACTTTGAGTTGCTCCGGCCGTAGTGGCTGTCCGGCGCCATGCCACGGCTGCCGTCACCGCCGGATAGCTGCGCGACGGCACGCGAGGCGCTGCTGAGGTTGAAGCTGCCGAATCCCTTGATCTCGCGCGCGATCTTGCGCGCCCGCTCGCGCTCCTCCTCCAGGAACGGACCCCGCTCCAGCAGCTTGAGCACGCGCTCCGCCTTGCCCTTCACCGTCAGTCCCCAGTTGAAGCTGCAGAGTTCACGTAGGGATCGCATCCATCAGCGACACAACATCACGCGCGCGAGCGCGAATCATCAAAATAGGACGCTTACCCTTTCTCGTCGATGTGCTGGAACGTGGTCATGCTCTGGATGGCCTCCCTGTCCTTCTGGAACTCCAGCGCGACGCTCCGGGGCCCGTGCGTGAGGAGGTGGTCCAGGAGGAGCAGCGCCTTGTACCCCTCCCGCCACTGCCTCCGATCGAAGCCCGCGAAGCGCCTGTGCAGGATGTCCGCGATCCTGAGGTACTCATCGATCTCGAACGCCTGCCGCGCTATGAGCCCCATCGTCTTCACGTTGGGCGGCGACGCGTCCCCGTTCGTCGCCTCCTCCGTCAACCTATACGAGTACGGGCAGAAGTTTCAGCACAGAGAGAGAACGCCACGAGACACACGACGAATCGCACTTGGATATATACGAACGAAGATGAGCAACAACTTACAGCTGCGTCGGAGTGACGTCGGTGAGCGCGAGCCGCGCGGAGCGGATCTTGCCGGTGAGGTAGGAGGACGCCTGCCGCCTGAGCTCGTGGAAGAAGGGCGCGTCCATGGCGCCGTCCGTGCACACAGTCTCGATCGACCGATGTCGAGGTGGCGAGAAAGAAGAGGATAACGAGCGACGGGACAAGAAGAGCCTCGTCGTCCTGGCCGCCTATATCGGTAAGCCCGCCCGCCCGCCCGCTCTTGCGGCGGCCGGCCAGGCCAGCAACCACTCCGCACAGGCGCGCAAGACAACAAGCGGCACGAGGCCGGCCGAGCCGTTGGGTGCCCAACCAAACCACTCCTCCTCCCTCGAGCGCGCGCGAGTGAGTGACGCACCACCCCGACGCGGAAAGTGGCGAGAAGAACAGCGAGAGCAACGGGGTGGCGTACTCGCTCGCTCACTGGACGCGCTTGATTGGTGGGATGGGGGAGAGCAGCGCGCTGTCTGCGCTGGGATCGCTTCCGCTTCCTTTCTTTCTAGAGCCGCCGTTGAAGCGTTCCAAGTTCCAACAAAGGCGATGGGATCGGACCGTGACAAAAACGTCAACGGGCAGAGGCAGCGCGTTTGAATTTCGAATCCGGCTTCCGTGGTGTCGGAGCGGGACTGGATCGCACAGGAGGGCTGCTGCCGTGGGTGGGCGCGGCTGAGGTCACGTGGTGCGGCCCGGTTGCGCGTGGCGCTTCCGCCGTGCGCCGACGGCTCCGGTGGGGCAGGTGGTGTGCCGGCCTATTTTTTGCGTCGCGCTGCTGATGTGCGCCGGCTCGCGGTGTCTCGATCGGATCGGGGCGGCGACGTCAGCTGTGTGTTATATGAACAAAAAGAATGTGATGCTTTTCGTTTGAGGATGGCGACTTGCCATTTCCATTGGGTGAGTGTTTGCGATGGAATCGATGACGTAGACTCTGGAAGGACTTGCCACGAGCGACGGCGACGTGGTGCACTCGTCCATCATCCACGGCTCAGTACGTGGAAAATCTGTACAGCCATGGAAAGGTGCTCTCGCATGTTAGGCACCGTCTACCACAACGAAATCTCGGTCCAGTACCTCCGTCGCCATCAACATTCACATGGGAGCACGGACGGCCTGTACCCGTCGGCGTCGTTTTTAACATTAAGCCCAGTAGTAGAGTACATTACGCCGTCCACGACGTAGGATATGTACGCCCAAGTGAAATTCTTCGCGCACTGAGTTCGTCAAGGATGTTTCTGATCATTCTATCAACAGTCACTGAAGTTCTTACTGCCGTTATGTGTTGCTTGCTTGTTCATGCAATGCTGCACATGGGTTGAGGTCGGAGCTCCTCCGTCGGAGAACAAGGGCGGAGGCACGCACCCGGGGCTTCAGTTCATCGGGCCGGCGTTATTATTCCCACACTGCTGGGCTTCAAGTTTTCAGGCCCCGGAACAACTTGCCCCAGCTAACTGGACCGCGTATCGGCCCACACGGGGAGTATCCTGTCCGCTTGTTGACAATTCAACGATTATCGTGACCACAGGGGGCGGTCGCTATTTGAAATAGCGACCACCCCTGGTCTGGGAACGTGAACGTCGACCGCCCCCAAGGTGCCCGCCACGCCGCGGCCACCGTCCGTCCATCCGCCGGTCGCCTCCACCCAGCTCGAGACGAACGCGTCGCGGCGTGTGGACCGCTCCATCCGTCGATGGTCCCTAATAATGAGGTAACTCAGCGCCACGAATGGCGTCTCCGATCGGCATTCCTCTGCGCGCGGCTCTAGCCCGGGCCTCGCCACGCCGTGCCGTGCACAGACGGCGCCGCGTCCAACGCTTACAAACTCGCCGCCGATCATGCTCCCTTGACTCTCGGCACGAAATTTTAGCTGACGCACCAATCATCATCACCAAATGCCAGTGAGGTGATGCAGAAATCGAACAGGTTTCGACATGAGACGATTCTTCTCATCAGGACAAGAAGTTCATCAGGCACCGATGCTTTGTTTCTGAACAGAGGGCAGGAGACAGTACTTCTGACCATCATGGTGTGGTAGTGCGGCGGGCCGCAAGCTCGCATTGCATGTCGTCACGGCAGCGTTTAGGTTGGCCACGCCATCGTTCACCAGGACATGTTCGAGTTTGCTCTCCGGTTTGGTGAGAAAGAAAATAGCTCGAGACCTGAGCGAGCCAGTTTAAGAACAGTAAAGCGCAGGATGCGACGCAACAGCAGAACGGCCTAATTAACCCGGCCGCTTTTCGCTTTCCGTGGTCTCGGGCGTCCATTTGTCCGATTACGCCGTCAATGATTCCTACCGTCTTTCTAGGCTTTCCAAGATTATCTATGGGACCTTGTCACTTTTGCTTCGTCCACACGACGCATCAGACTGTTTGGCTTACTTAACGCATCGTCGAGTCGCCAAAACTGAATGAACTGGTTGAAGAAATGCATCTGTCTCGTGTGCTCGCGTCCCTGTAGCCATGGCATTTCTTTTATCTTACCTGCTCTTTTAGCTTTCAAGCCTCGAACAGAAGCAATAGGCCATAATATTAGCTGAGCAACCAGTAGCTTTTTCACGTGATATCCTTGTCCTCGCTCCTTATAAGGAAGAGCCTCCACACCTCCAGTCCAGTTCGATCAGTTACTCCTGCTCCGCTTTTGTTCTGCGAGTTGGAAGAGCTCCCTGTCATGGCCGATGAGGTGCAGTTATCTTTCTCGACATACTAGCAATTTCTCTCTGTTTAGCTTCAAATCGATCCCAACTTTTGTTGTTAGTTGACACTCTGACATATGACAGGAAGGCTGGCCTCTCGGACTGGGCGCTCTCAATGTACGAGCCGGAGTGGTGAGAGGTGTTGATCTTCCAGGCTCAGACTCCTTCAGCACAGACTTCACTTCCTCTCGCTGCGCTTCTTCCTTGCCTTCTACTGATTTCGACACAGAGGTCTGGATCAAAGGGAAAAAACGCTTGTATCGTCGCCAACATCACAACGACTCGACGTGTAACGATCTCACGTTAATTTGTCTGTCTGTCGCAGTCGGCGTGGTCCTTGTCGCGCGGCGGAGGCGGCATGACGCTGGCGAGCCTGATCGGACTCGTGGACACCATGGAGAGCCGGCGCCGCCCGAGCGCGAGGGCGAGCAGGAGCGGCAAGCTCAGGGCGCTGCTGCTGTCGCTCTGCCTCCGGAGCCACATGGAGAACGGCAGGTCAGCGCCGTCGCTCGGCCAGTTCCTCGAGATGGAGAGGAGAGCCAGCGGTGCCGGCGGGGATGTCCACGGACTCTGAACTTTTGCACTTCAATTCTTTGCAATTCGCAGTAGCAACAGTGCGGGACTGAAATTTTCTTCACGTTTCCTTTTTCATAGTGACAGTGGATTGGTCTCCTCTTTTTGTTTGACTGAAAACCAGGAGCATTGCACGCCGCATCAGTGAAGTGAACAACTATCGCATTCATGCCAACCGACTAAGGGGGTGTTTGGTACAGATTCTGGCACGACTTCTGCTTCTGCTTCTGTAAGAAAAATGCCAAACAGGTGGAGAACCAAAACAGATTCTGACCAGAAGCATGAAGAATCCGTTCTGGTTTTTAACGTAGAAGCAGAAGCAGCATTTTTCAGCTTTCAGCGGATTCTGCTGCAAACCATCGCACGAACGCGTCAGGCGCGCGCCCCATGGCGGGCCCGCTATAACAACACACTTATGGTTGTTGAAAAAAAATCCGTAGATTACAAATTAAATGTCCGAATTATAAACCAATTACACCGTTGCGATCGTTGCGACGAGATCTTGGAAACTAGACCACACTTGACTATATTTTGCAAACTTTTTTTAAAAAAATTGTTCAAATTTGATCTTATTAGTAGTCATTTAATTCTATTTAATTTATTTCCTACACTTAGTTTCATTTCAATATGGCACAAAGTGTTGACAAATCGAAGCTTTAATTTTAGAAGTATTGCGGCCATTTAACATACATAATCTATTTCAGAAAAAATAATAAGGAGAATCTGTTTTGCCAAACGGCCTAACTGGAGAAGCTGTTTTGACAGAGAATCCGGAATAAGCCAGAGAATCTGTTTTACATCAGAATCCAGTGCAGAATCTGTTTTTTACAGAATCCGAAGCCCTGCCAAACAGGCCCTAACATCCGCGTGACAAATCCTTCAAAATTATTGTTTTTAAAAACTATTGATTCGAAGATGAAACATTCTCCAATTTCAAGAAATGAGATCCAACCTAGGAGGTGCTAGGCGGTTTTTCATTAAGAAGAATAAAACGACCAAATAAATAGGCACATAAATTCAAGAGTATGGAGACTTGAACCTGGGTGGCTAGGGGTGCACTACCAACAACCTCCACCACCTAGCCAACTGAGACAAGCTCAGTCTCCTAACATTCTCCAATTCCCTCACTACCACTTTTGCACATCGTGCACTACCATGGTTAATGCATCGTTTGGAACGTAGGAGTATCATAGGAAACATTTCAACTCCTTTAGAAATGGAGAAGAAATACTCCATTTCAAACGGAACCTAAGCAGTTGATGATTTCCTATTCCTTCAACGAACTTGGGCTCCTCAGACCTCAGCAATTGGAAAACCGCTGGAACTAACTCGGCTGAGGTCATATCGATGATCCAAACATGGGTATCATCACTCGCCAACAATGAAAAAGAAGAAAATATTCAGAACTGGAGGAAAAAATCTCTAATAACCTACTATATAAAAAATAGTTTTTAAATATAAGATAATGTGATTGCTGAGAGATTTAAAGATGGTTAAGTTTTGCAACAAAAAAAAAGATAGTTAGAGTTTTACAGCAGCAGTCGAATTCACCAAGTGGAAATAAAGTTCGAAATATAAATTTGACATCTATTTACATGTAAAAATATTTAAAAGTTGGTAAGTCAAATTAGACTTGAGACTTGAGAGTTCCGACGTGATAGATTGCAGCGGTAAATAGAGTTTTTTTTTTTAAGCATAAGCGGTAAATAGACTTGGGCCGCAAAAGAAAGAAAGATCATTATACGAGCGCATCAGGCCCTAGCCGGCTCGGCCTAGCCCATTTGTCCACAAGAACAATTCACACGGTGACGGTGCGCATATAAAGCTTCGCCACATCGCCCTCCTCTAGGGTTTCTACTGGGATTCAGCCGGCGGCGCTCAGGGTTTTGCTCCGAACCCACTCCCAGGTGACCTCCAGCTCCGCCTCCTACCGCGATCCCCGATCCAGACTGCATACCTCTCGCCTCATCGCCTGTTTCCTTGTTTGTTTGACTTGGTTTGCTCGATTGCGTTGGTAGCAGGTCAGCGAAGCGAGCGCGAGACAGGCCATGGCGCCGCCGCAGGCCAAGTCGGGCCTCTTCGTCGGCATAAACAAGGGACATGTCGTCACCAAGCGCGAGCTTCCGCCTCGTCCGTCCGACCGCAAGGGGGTAAGTCACAAGTGCCCCAGATCTCGAACTTCTGGTGCGTGTGATATATTGCGGGTTTGATCCTGCTCACGTACTTATGATGCCTAAAATGATGATTCCCCGTGCGTTTATAGATCCGTGTTGAACGGAGGACGGCTAGGTGTACAGATCAATGATGTCTTTTTTTTGGGGCATCGATGTTTTGCTTTTTGACTTGAGATTAGCATTTTTATTTGTATAAGAGATTAGCATTTTCACTATGTGAATTCTGCCCTGTCATCTAGCCCAATTTGAACTGCATTGCTCTATAGTGTAACGGTAAAGATGAAAGGATTGAAGCATAACTTGAATGTTCTATGAAATGATCAAAATTGTACGTCAAACTGTTTTGTTGCCTTTGGCATGAGAAAGCTATGTATGGTTGAAACATTTTTGTAACATGAAAGTTATTTAGTGTATTCAAAACTTTTGTGGATCAGGGTAATAACAAGCGAACCAATCATTCTGAAAATTGCTTAGTTGTTATTTATTGTAGGTCACCATGCCTCATCTCACCTTTGGCAATCTGGAGATTTCAGTACTCCAAGTTGCTAGTCCTGGAGGCTGATATTTATTCGTGGGACTTAACGTGGAAGCTTAATCACATTTTGATTTTGTTTCTAAAACATCTCACTACATGAACTTCCTTACATCATTTTCTGTGCAAATTACCTAACATATAGGTCATTTGACGAGTCATTCTTCTTTTTATTTGCTTTGATTATGTTCTTATCCTATGTCATGGTCCAATTATTTAGAAAGCTACCAAGAGGGTGAGTTTCGTCAGAGGCTTAATTAGGGAGGTTGCTGGATTTGCTCCCTACGAGAAGCGCATCACTGAGCTGCTCAAGGTTGGGAAGGACAAGCGTGCGCTCAAGGTGGCCAAGAGAAAGCTTGGCACTCACAAGAGAGCAAAGAAGAAGAGGGAGGAGATGGCCGGTGTCCTCAGGAAGATGAGGTGTGTCTACTTTCTGTGCCATCTATATAGTTATTGATGTGCCATTCAATCCCATAACACTGGTTTGGCTTCTAGTTTGAACGCTTTGTTGCTGCAGCATTTCATGAGCCTGCATTGAATTCTTTGGAATTGTTTAGATAAAAAAAAGCTTTTAAATTGGTGGGTGAAGCAATATACCATAAATTGTTTTGCAGGCATACTGCAATACAAGGTTTTGTAGTAGTAGCAGATTATTAGCATGGATGTCAGGTCATAGTTCTTTAATAATTTCTTGCGATTGGGTATCGCCAGTGATTTCTTAAGGGAAGTCTTTTAATGGGTAACATTTATGCAGGGTCAAGTGATATGTTTATTAGGTTGTTAATAACTTATCGTAGCATGTGAGACTGTTGAAAAAGCACGCAAGCTTCCTGATTCGTCTTAATTGAGGTGCAAGCAACAGTTCCTAGAATCATGATGAATACCACTTGAAAGATGGATATAGTAGTACCTGTTCATAGTGTTAACTAATGTACCCTGTTGCCCTTGTTTTGTGGTTCTTTAGTTTTCCTGATCTGTGCAACTGTGAAACATGAATCTTTAGCCTTTATGGATCAGAAATAAGCTGATCATTTCCTATGTTTTACAGGTCTGCACCAGCTGCTGAAAAGAAGAAATAGATCTTGCACAATCATGTTTCCTGTGGTGGTCCTTTATTATGTGCTTACTTTGGCCCCTGCGAATAGAAACTTTCTAGATGTCACTGTTATGTCCTTGAACAAGTAAAACAATGAAGTTTTGGTATTAAGTTCACCTCACAGGTGATTGTTGAGAGCTATCAGTTAATGTTGTTTCTTTCGGTGGTATTTGTTCCTGATTTACATGGTAATTGTTTGATAAGGAGGGTCAGTCTACCAAATGCTGTTGTGTTAGTCTGTCGAAAGAGTTTGATGCTAATTTGAGTAGAACGTGACGCACGCATTTCAGGTCGTTAAAAATGTATTGGGATGCACATGGCAGCCTCAATTCGACTGTTCTCTGTCATGCAGATATTTGAGCAGGCATACGATTACATTTTCTTGTTTGTGGTAAAGCCGTGAGTTGATTGCTTCTCTAACCCTGTCCCGCTTGCACGGATGTATGCCCAATTCCCCGCACCAAAAATATCAGAACTAGTCAATTCTTATCTGAAGCGTAGTTGCTGTTTGGACCAAGGAATTGATCTGGATAAACAAACATTGCCTAGGAGTCTTGGATTACCATTGAACAGTTAGATGATGCACAGACGTTTCCTCTCCAAACAGCAAGCAGTCCATTTGATTCCAGAAAAAAATATGGACCCTGACAACATCGTGGTATGCACGCTTCTCGTGCCTTGTTTGAACCACTGAGAATGTCTGCTCCAAGAGCTGCCCCATATTGCCTTGTTCCATCTGGTTAAGTTCTTTCTCGCGGCACACGCACCATCACGCTACGCCCACTCCCGGAATCCCAGAGGCTGTTGACTCATGTCGCCTTGCATCGTCGTCCTGCACACGGGCTCAACTGTTTTGCCCTGTGCTGTTCACGTCGCCAAATAAAAGGGCATCGCGTTTCCCAACCCGAGCCAGCAGCAATGCAAGCTCTGGGTTTCTCAGACAACTGGTGTGCAGCAATGCAATGCAAACTTGATATGGCAAAAACATATGATCGAGTGGAATGGGGCTATCTATTTGCAGTAATGCAAGCTCTGGGTTTCTCAGACAACTGGTGCAATTTGGTTGACTTTCTCAGTATGCAGTAAAGCATATGTGTCACTACTGTGTCTTTCTCAGTAAAAGTGAATGGGTCATTCTCTGAAAGTTTTTCTCCCACACGGAGTATTCGGCAAGGGGACCCCATTTCCCCATATCTGTTTTTGCTCTGTGCGGATGGCTTAACATGCATGTTGAAGAATACTGGTCCAAAATATATCTCTAGAGGGATTCGGGTTAGCAGACATGCCCCATGGATTTCTCACCTTTTGTTTGCGGATGACTGCTTGATTTTCTCCCAGGCCAACAAGCGATGTTCTGACAGAATTGCTTTGATTCTGGATAACTACCATAGGGGTTCGGGTCAACTAGTAAACAAGCAAAAGTCTGCTGTGTTTTTCAGTGGAAATTGTGATGATGAAGTAAAGCAGGAGGTACATGGTAGCTTGCAAATTCCTACAGAAGCATTGGGTGAACGGTACCTCGGTTTACCCACTGCAGTTGGCAAAGTTTCAGATGGAGCTTTTAGTTATGGGGCAGACAGAGTGCGTGGCTTTGTATGCGGTTGGGGGGAGGATACTCTGAGCTGTGCAGCAAGAGAGGTGCTTCTAAAGGCCAATGCACAAGCTGTTCCAACCTATCCAATGAGCTGTTTTAAGCTACCAGCGAAGGTGTGTCAGAAAATGACGTCTTATATCTCGAACTACTTCTGGGGCAGCTCTGTTGATAGTCACAAAATTCATTGGCAACGGTGGACTAAATTGATAAGGTCGATAGGAGAAGGTGGTATGGGGTTCAGAGACCTAACCTTGTTTAACCAAGCTATGCTTGGAAAGCAGGGCTGGCGCTTGCTGACACGCCCGGATGCACTGTGCTCAAAAATCTTAAAGGGTAAATATTATCCTAATGGTGATTTCTTATCGGCAACAAGAAAGAGGAAAAGTTCAAAAACATGGAGGGCTATACTCCATGGTAGAGACATTCTCAAAAGAGGAGTAATTAAAAGGATTGGGCCGGGACATGATGTGAGCATCTGGGATGACAACTGGATACAGGGAATCCCTTCTTTGAAACCTCGTGTTCGGCTTGATGAAGCAAATGTTGAATTAGTGAGTGATCTGTTCATGCCTAACAGCCGCAGTTGGAATGAGCAGCTAATTAGGGACTCTTTCATCAGAATGGATGCGGAAGAGATTCTGAAAGTCAGGCCAGGTATTCATTTACAAGAGGATATCCCTGCCTGAGCTTTGGAGAAACATGGAGTTTACTCGGTAAAGTCAGCCTATAGGCTTCTTAAGTCTGTTCTAACACAAACAGAGCATGTGAGAGATGGTTACACTAATGCATCTGATGAAGCCAGGTGGTGGAAAGTTCTCTGGAAGATGAGGATACCACCAAACATCAGAATTTTCTGGTGGAGAGTTATTAACAATTTCTTGCCATCGAAAGCAGAGCTTAAGAGAAGGCATGTGGAGAAGGAGAGTCATTGTGTTGCTTGTGGTAATCCCTCTGAGTCCCTGTATCACATCGCTTTTGAGTGTACATTTGCACTCAGATTTTGGGAGGCTGTTAAAACCAGCACAGGAAAGAAGCTACCTGATCTACACCCGGCTTCTTGGGCGAAGGACTTGCTGGTGGGTCAGCTGTGTGATCCGAAAGATGCAGTGTCGTTTATCTGCGGGGTGTGGTCGCTGTGGTCTGGGAGAAATGCACGAAACTATGGCAAGGAAAATTGGAATGCTGGGGCTGCAGTGAGACATGTTGCAGAATTGGTTGAGGACCTGATGTGCATTGAAACTGACATAATTGTTCACCGACCGAAAACTGCAGTTGCCTGGGAACCAGCTGATCTTAATTGGACCAAGGTAAATACTGATGGTGCTTTCGATGTGAACTCAAGCACAGGGGCCAGTGGTGCTGTCCTGCGAGATGATCGTGGCAGGATCATAAGCGCGGAAGCCAAGTGGTATGAGAACATCCCTGATGTGATTACTGTCGAGGCCATCGCAGCAACAGATGGACTTCTTCTGGCATTGGCGTGTGGATGTCAAAGCTTGGTGTTGGAGCTTGACAATGTGTCACTCGTAGAATCTCTCAATGCGTCTACAGTGGACAGATCAGTAGTTGCTGGTTTATGGCATGAAATCCAAGAGCTTGGCAGGTCTTTTTCTCTTTTTTCAGTTAAGTTTGTTAGAAGGGAGGCAAATTTTGCTGCATACTGTTGTGCTAAAAAGCCTACCCAGTTTGGACGTGTGTGTTCCTGGTCTGCTAAACCTGCCGCAGTGGCTAAGGGAGGTAGCAGAAAAAGATTGTAATCCTGCTTCCTTGAATGAATGAAAGCTCTTGCGTTTGCCCTAAAAAAAAAAAAACCGAGCCAGCAGCAACAGCAGCATGCGGTTTTTTTAATTCGGACTGCTCGCTCGGCGACGGCGATTGGCGCAGGCGCGGGTAGGCGGGGTAGCCTCTATTCTAGCTGCCCTATCTACGGCAATGGCGCAAGGCTAGCAGCTATGCCACGGGCAAGCTTGGCATTTCCCAACGCAACGCAGCAAGCGCCAATTTGCAGCGTCGTGTCTGCCCTGCCCATGAGCACGCGCGCGCGAGAGGTGAGGAGTAATGGCGCGGCGTCTTCTCGTCCTGCTCGCTACTCGCCTTGCTCTCCGCTCGATCAGGTCACGGGGAAACGGGAAGCGAGATTCTCAATATCCTCCTCCTGGAACCGTCTGGTCTGCTGCCCTCTCTCCTCGCATCGCATGCTCACCAGCCATGCATGTCCCTCCCGAACACAATGGCAATGCACGCTCGCCTTTACTCCCGCACACTACCTTGTCATTGATCCCGGTCTCCAAATCCCAATGTGTCTTGCCATTTCGATCCCTACCTATGGCTAGCTAGCTCCTCCCCTACGCGCTTCTCTGCGGATTACCATGCATGCAGCGTGCAGACACCCATAAAACGTGATCTTCTCTGGATCGCTTCCGTTTGATTAGAATGTGAAATAAAGTCACGCAAAAGTTACCGTTGCTTAATTACCTTGCCGTGCTAGCACTAATCAACTACTCCCCGGACTGTCAATCAAGAGAGTGCCAGTCTCGTGACATTTTTTTTTGGCGTGGACATTTCCCCGGACAATCCATTTCCTGTGCACTCCATATGACACTCCAGTCCAGTTAGTACAGCAAGAAAAGGAAATAAACGGAACAACTCACAACCTAGTCCACTCCCACACGGGTTCCTCCCATGTTTTCACCACGGCCGAGCGCACACCGAAATCCAGTCCACGACACTGCAAGAACAGGCGATCGAAACTGGCAGGCGCGTGGTGCAGCACGCAGGTAGCCAGGCAAAGCAATCGCTTGCCTTCGACTGGCACAGTGACGCTACTCACAGTGACGCTACTAGTAGGTCTCATCAGTGCCAAAAGAGGCCAGGCACACGAAATTAATCCCCGCAGAATGTGAATGAACAAGGCCCTTTCTTCGCCCGGCGCTGGCAACACGCAAAGAATTTCCTTTCGTTCCCGAGGCGAGGCGGAGCATCATCGAGCGAGCACGCACTCAACGATGTTTTCCTTGGGTGGCGCCGCGGCGTAACGCTCCCGCCGCGCGCGTGCACCGCAATCCTGCGTACCACAAGCCTCCCCATTGTTTTCAGGGTCAGCGCCGAATTGAAGTAGCACGAGGCTGGCATGCGCGCTTCCCTGCTCTTTTCACGCCTGTTCTGCGTGCGCCGTTTCCTACTGCTGGCTGGCACGACCGTGTTTCCAGTGAAAAATTAAGGAAACGCGCCCGCGCTCTCGCCTGGCTGGCCGGGCGCGGGGATGCGCACGCTCCCCGGCCTGCACTGGTGGCTAGCGCTGGTAGCGTGACACCGGCGTGCCGCGGCGCGTGCAGGCACCGAACGGGACGGGGTCGCGGCCGATCGAGTACTTATCGTTTGGTACGGTGGGGTCGCGGCGGCCGAGTACTTATCGTGTGGTACGGTGCACGGCGCTGGATCGATGCGGCGGCACGAGAGTTTCCCTGGCACGCGCCCGCTGCCGTCACGGCCCCTTTGACCGCAAGGCGACAGCGAAACGCGGCGGGCGTTACTCTGAACGCGCACGCACTCCGCCACCCTCCTCACACTCATGCACGCTTTAAAACCGCGCGCACCCCGCGCCCAGCGACACACACCGCCTCCTCGCTCCGCACTCCTCACAGAGCTCCGGCCAGCGCGAGATCGAGAGAGAGCTAGCCATGGAGATGCCACAGGGCGTCGGCGCCGGCGGTCACGCTAGCGAGGCGGTGGCCGGTCACGGGCACGGCGAGTCCCCGGTCTCGCCGCCGCTGTCGCCGGCGTCGGCCGCGGCGGCGGCGCTGGCGAACGCGCGGTGGAACCCGACCAAGGAGCAGGTGGCCGTGCTGGAGGGGCTGTACGACCACGGCCTGCGCACGCCGAGCGCGGACCAGATACAGCACATCGCCGGGAAGCTGCGGGAGCACGGCCCCATCGAGGCCAAGAACGTCTTCTACTGGTTCCAGAACCACAAGGCGCGCCAGCGACAGAAGGAGAAGCAGGACAGCTTCGCCTACTTCTCCAGGCTGCTCCGCCGCCCGCCGCCGCTGCCCGTCTTCGCCGGGCCGCCCGGCCAGGCGCCGCCGTACCCGCTCGCCCGGGTGCCGGCTCCCTCGCCGCCGTTGATGCCCATCGCTCCGCCGCCCCCTCAAGCTGCATGCAACAACAACAACGGCGGCGCTGCTGGTGGTACGTACTACAAGTCCGCCCGCACCTCGTGATCTCGATTATGTACTTCAATTCCTTTTAGCTAGATTTGGGTTGATTGATAGGACTGGATTGGTTCTTGCCTAGCTAAAAGACGTTCGTTCCCTTTACCAATCGGATCGGTCGTGTTTAGCTGGATCGGATTAGGACTTGACATTTCGGAGTCATGAATTTAGCGCTTGCGGTGGTCAACTCTAATAGATGTCGTCACGCTTCTGCTGCTTCGGTTCATGCATGGACCAATAGCATGTTTTTATTTGGATGTTTCTTTGTCAAAAGGGTTGTGATGTGAGTGACTCGATCGTGAGCGTGGGGGTCATGCCAACTGGGCGATTAACGTGCATGCTCCTGTGTGGACCCACGCAAGCCGGGACACGATACAACAAGATAGTACTCCTGCCAGTACGCTGTTTTCTTGTGCTCATCGTCGATGCATGCGTTGCATGCACACGGTGGTTGACCTCGCTTCTTCTTCTCCTGCTCACGACATGCACACAGCACATGTAGCGCTATGAGACATTCAGTGCTGCGTCTCGGTGTTCTCACCCAGTTTAATTTTTGATAGCCCCCGTCCTGTCCTTTCGTCTCACCATCTGAATTCCAGTGCCAGTGGAGCAGCAGAAACGACCCTCGTAGTCATGGACTCATGGTCACACGATTTAACGCTGCCTGCCTACGTAGCTGCTGCTACCCTTTTGTAGTAGCTGCCCCTTTTTTAATCTCCTGTCCCCTGCGCACGGTTGCTCCGGGTTCGAAGGAATTGAAACCATCCCTGCCGAGCTTCTTCCACCGAAATGGCCAGACAGAGCCTTCCACATCTCCTTCCTTGGCTGGTCCCTTTTTTTTCCCATCCAATAAACGTCTGCCGACCCGTAATGGCTACATGTCCCCATAAGAGATTGATTAAGAGTAAAGTACTCCACATTTGTGAACCTTTGGTTGTGTCTAGTCTGTTCATCACTTTACAAATGTAGAGTACTACATGCTGATGAGTATGGGCTCCATTCGATCTGAGTAAAATCATTTCTAAGTAAATCATGCAGCTGGACTTTTAAATCTGTTTGCATTACACTTGTAGATAATCATTCAACTGATCTGGCATCGGCTAGTACTAGATGGCAATCTGCATAATTGTGTTGATCACTGTCGTATTTGCTAACCAATTGATCGCTGCTCCCCTTTCTTGCAGTGATGCACAGGGCGCCCTACTACCTGCCCGCGCCACAGGCTGCCGGGGCAAATGCTGGCTACTTCAACCTGCAGCGTGCGCACCACATGGCGGTCATGTACCCAAGGATGGACATGACCCAAGGCAGGCAGATGATGTACCCGCCGGCGGCGCCCTACAGCACGAGCAACCCAGCGCAGGCCCCGCCAGCAGACCACGTCGGTCGCAGACGCGAGACGCTCGAGCTGTTCCCGCTCCAGCCCACCTTCCGGCTGCCCGACAAGCCGGCCGGCGGCGGCGCCTCCCTGACGGCGTCGACGTCCGCTTCGTTCTCCGGCGAGTCGGAGATCAGCCTGGAGAGCTCGACCTCCAACGCTGAGGCGCTGCCGTTCTACGACTTCTTTGGTCTTCAGTCTACTGGAGGCCGCTAGCTGAATACCTGGTGATCTAGCTAATATAAGTGAACTTGAGCCGAAGAGGCTCCAGCAGCAACTGATGCGAGAAAAAGGAAGAAAGACATATGTTCCCGTGACTCGGGTAGATGGATGGACCCGTTACCTTTTCCGTTACCTTTTGCTAAAAAGTTTATTGGCAGTGTGCTTCATAAATTCGAAGCACTCGGAAGTAGTAGAGTTTGGCTTGGGATGTTTCCTTGGAGAGTTTATGCGTGTCAAGAGCTAGAATGTGGTGTTCCTGCATTTGTTCTCCCTTGTTGGATACTAGTATTTGGTTCGTCTTCTGATAATCAAATTTGATATTTCGTCTGTTCCTTTTGTTAGCTGAAACAGGGAGCATTGATTGATCCCTTCACCTTCAGTACACCGCGTCATCTCTGGTAGCACCTTGCACCTTGCGCTGAACACCACTGCTCGCTTTGCGATCAGATTCATTGAAGCCCATATGCTCATTTTCCTGTTCGTTTAGCTGTATAGTGAGAATTAGGCCCACAAGAGAATTGCGGCACGCACTACCCCAGCAGGCACCACGCCGCAGCGTGAAGCCGTGAGCCAGCGTCGCGCTGCGGCTGCGCTGCCGTGCCCGTGCGAGTGCGACCCCGCAGCCTCGCACACAGACTCGGCGTCCCACGGGCACCATGCATGCCCCAAGTCCTCACTTCTCATGCCGCGCGCAGCGCAGCAGGCCTGGAAGTGGTCACGACTCGCGCGGGCATGCGGACGCGCGCGCTTGCACGGCGTCGGCCCTCGACAGACCAGAGTACCGAGCATTGTCCACGGCAAGTCCGCCCACCACGCGCTCGCGGGCGGCCGCGGCGTGCGAAACGCCCGGGGGCACAGCAACGGAACCCACGCGGAAACACAGCTTTTCTGGAGGTTCGTCAGTGCATCACGTTAAGCAACGAGGCTCCACCATACGGGTTAAGCAACGATGTCATGCACGACCGGCCTGGTCGTTTTGCAGCCGCGGTAAGTCGAGTAGTATTCGATAAGTGACCCAGTGATGGAGCGAGCTGGTCTACCACTAGCCAGGCAATAAGTTGCAGCTGTGCTGACGGCCGGTAAGTTATGCACGCATCAAAGAGGATTCGGCACCGCACAATGCACACGTACGTGAACTGAAAATGGGGTCAAATTGGTGAACCGCTGTCCATGTTACCAACGTGAGTGGTGAACGTCAAGTTGGAGGCGGTGCAGGTGCCGCTTCTGCTGCTACCGGGCTCGCCAAGAGGCAAAATTGAATTGGGTCGTTCAAGGTCATGCTTGATCTTGACCTCAACAGGTTCGATGGGTCACTTGCCACCAGGTTAATTAGAGTCACAACACGAAACGTAGAAGACCACTCGCAAGAAGATATCTTATATAATAGAGGCGGTTATAAGTTCATTATCATTAAATGGCTTTCGAAAAAAAAGAAGTTCATCATTGCAGTCACGCAAGAATTGTTAGCGGCCACAAACAAAACATACTGCAATAGGAGCATCAGCATTTGTATCAAAGCGAAACATGACGAAACTTATTGCGTCAGATGCAAATCGAAACGATGTATAATTTCCCGCCGTGGCCTACTATCACGCAGAAATGAAATGATTAGGTTTAAGTGTGGCACGATTTGGCCACTGGGGTGCGTTTCACACGAACCCCAAATATTGAAAAAAAAAAACGTAAGGCTCAATCGAGAGCAAAATGATGGCAAAAAAGGACTACGGTCCACTTAACACTAACTGCAGATGCAGAAAAGGAGCACTTTCTTAAAGTGGGACTGTCTAGACGCCACCCGGGCAGAAAACTGAGCCGTCGCACCCGAATTTTCCGCCGTTGGATGAAGAGATCGTGCGGCTCAGGGACTTTCTTCCTCCTCCAGCCTCACCGCCCCCACCCCCGCCCCCACGCGCCGCCGCCCCCTGCCTCGGCGGGCTAGGGCGTCGCCGGAGCTCCGCGTGCGCCGCCGCGCCCCCGGAGCTCCGGCGAGGCCCTAGCCCGCCGAGGCAGCCGCCCTCCGCCGCCTCCCGCCGCCGCCCCCACCTCCGCCGTCGTCTTCCTCGCCCCCGCTCAACCCTGGCCCGACCGCCGTCTCCCGCCGCCCGCTCCGGCGGCGTCCCCGCCACCACCGCCAGGCCGGCCTGCCTCCCCTGGCCCCCTTCTAAGTCCGGCGGACTCCGGCGAGCTCCAACAACCCCCAAACCCTAAGACACTAACCCGTCGGAGTTCATGCCGGAGATGGGGAAGGTGGTCGGAGGCTCGCCGGAGATGGAGAAGGAAGAGCAGAGACGAAGTTCACGGCCACACAAAAATTCGGGTGGTGGAGCGTGCTCATATGCCCGGGTGAGATTTAGCAATCCCCTTCTTAAACCTGTCTTTCAGAACGTGTTTGTGTTCCATTATCTACTTGACACAGGGACTTGGAAAAAAGGGGGCACACTAAATTTTGCCGCTTGGACTGTTAGCATAATCACATGTTTGTCGTTGGTTCCGATGTCATATCTAAGCACCAAAAGAATCAAGCCTAAGCTACTTGCTTGGGTCGATGAGTCTGTCAAACGGCTGGAGGGAGGAGAGGACGCAGATACGTACTACTACCACTACCAGTAGACCTTTTGGAGACGGCGACGGGAACCTAACACATCCGTAGATCACTGCTGCTGAAACGTATGTCATGGTTAAAAGGACTAAACGAAGCTAAAACACAGAACGATCGCAACTTTGCCATCTAGAAAGACTGAAAGCGTAACATGGCATATTGTTTACTTTCAACCTTCAGCATCTGTTCTTTCAGGGCCAGAGACGGTGGACTAACTAGCATCAGACAGAAGAGTGCAATTTGCTCTTTCATTTCCCACGACCAAATTAGTTACCGGAGTACATACTGAACTCTGTGTTTTACATGGATCTCGTTGGTTACACATGAGGGGAGGCGATTGGACAGGTGGCCATCTGCCTAATAAAATATCATCAGTGATTCCCTCAGATCTCCATCATTACTGGAGCTTTGCATTGTTTAGTACTGTAATCTAATAAAGACTATCATAAGTCAAGTTTGTACAGAGGATATCATATATTTTGTGCTAATCATGTGCTGCTATATTCCTCTTGTTTTCATGTTGCCGAATACGTCCGTACATATCATTGAAAGAAGTACCCCTACTTCTTTTCTTGATATCCTAATGTGAATTTGCGTCCAGTCTTTTCAAGAGAGAAAAGAAGAAAGACAGACAACTGATGACCAGAGGCTGGAGGAGGGGCCTCGCAATCTTATCAGATCCAAGGGATGTGGTTATCGTACAAAATCATTGAAGCTTAGCCAGTAGCAGAAAACTGTGCTGCAAATATATCAGATCCAAAGGATGTGGTTATCGTACAAAATCATTGCAGCTTTGCCAGTACTCGAAGCTGTTCTGAACAGTGATTTGGTTATCGTACAAAATCACTGCACCAGAAGCTGTTCTGAATTCTGATTTGCAGCACCTGGCCTGAATGGAGCAGGAGCAAAGCATGGGACTGCACTGCACCTGAAATGGTGGCGCTGTGTCAAAGAATCTCCTTTTCTCTGCTATAGCTAGCTCGATGGCCACGCTCCGAGTCCACAACCATGTGCGTGCCCGCAATAATGCTTGTATAAAATTGTAATCAGCACAAAAGAGAACGACGGGGGATGATCGCAGCAAGCCCCAACCACTAGTTCCAGTTTTGGAACTATACGTCCGTTTCAGTGTCCGCTTTTCGCGAAATCGTGTGGCATTTTAAGGTGCTGTTTGGTTCGATGAAATGTAACGCAATCACATTGCAGAGGGTAACGGAATGCGTTACAAGTGTTTGTTTAGGTTCACTCTGTTTTCCGTTTAGCGTAATCGGATACCGGACTATTCATTTTTCAATCCCTCCCTCTCCGACTGCTAACGCATTAGGATACCGCAGCCGCAAGAAAAATCGAACGCAGCCGCCGCTCGCCCGTACACCCCCTTCCTCGCGCGAGCTCTCTCCCTTCCTCTCAGGGCACGATCCCTATCTCGTACCTGAGCTACGTCATTCCTTCATCACAATCACTAGAAGCGCAGCGGCTTTGCGATGCGATGGAAGATGGCGGCGCACGGTCCGCTGGCTTCTGCAAATAGATCGAAGGCACCGGCGGCGCTCTTCAAATCGAAGACTTCGATGATGTGGAGGCGGAATTGCGTTTGCAGAGCGGAGGCAGCATGAATATCCACTGCAAAAGTAGACCCGGAGGAGAGTGAGCGCAGATGAACGAGGATGGGGATCTGATGCGTTTGCTTCCAGCGAGGATGCGCGCATGGCTGGGTATTCTTGTAGTGGCCTGATGAGTGCCGTGTCCCAGCTCGTCCGCCGGCAAGCGACGCACCAATTCGGCTGCGATGGTGGAAGAAATCTTCCTGATCTCGAGCCTGGCCAAAGGCCCTTGCATCTGGCTGCTTCTTTCCGATACCGTTACAGGAAGAAACCAAACAAATTACGTAATCACCCATTCCAACGCCTAATCCCATGTGACTTGATTCCGTTTGCGTTTGCGTTACCAATTTTGAACCAAACAGCACCTTAATTCCTCACCAAGTCGTCTGTGTTTTGAGTGTCGTGATACTGCTTGGCTGCTTGCTTATTGGTACAGTATAGACTACTCTTATCAGAAAGACAAAGAAGAAAATGACTATACATACGTGGGATCGTCATGGAATCTGATGCTGCTCGCATCGAGCGAACACAGGAGATCTGAAAAAATTGACTATAGAGGAAACGGGCCGATTCTGAAGAACAGTCTCTCATTTCGGAACTGAACATGTTGTCACTGTAGTCCGCAGCTGGCGCCTGAACCTGTTCGAAAACATGGACGGAAATAATTCTCTTCCGCACACGTCACTGGTTCACTGAACCGGTGTATGCCTCGAAGAACCGCTCCAAATGCTGACAAGGCCGTTAGTGCAGCTGCCATTTGCATTGGACCTGGGCACAAGAATCAAAGAAAACTGCGAGTCTAGTCTACCACCAGATCTGCACCGGGGGGAGACAAAAACAAGGCCAGATCATGGCCGCCCAGCTCGTACCCGGGGGAGCTCGCTTCTGAAGCTTCCATGCAGCAAGCAGGACGCACCTGCACCGCATCACACGCAGGGCAGGGGGCACTGACAAATCCACCACCAATAATGCAGTTAGATTACTGTGCCACCAACAGATCGCCCGCGCGCGGCGAAAGTTGAGAGCAGAAAACAACAAGCGCGGCCGCGCACTCTCGCCGTCGCCGTCCGCCCTCGCCTTTCTCCTCGCCGTCGGCGCTGCGACTTGTATGGACGGAAACGAGCCGCGCTGGCGCGCCGGAGAGATGAGAGATTTGCGCGCGCTTTTCTCGCTCGCGGTGGGCTCTTTTTTCCGGGCAATCATTTTTTTGCCTCCTATTCTTTTCTTTTTTTGCGAACCTGAAAACTACGGGCAAATTGTTTTGTGGGACGAACATGTATTGTTTCGACCGTCCACGAGTGGACCTCGTGTCACTTCTCATTCTCGAGAGGCACCGCCCGACGCGTGTAGCACTCTAGGTTTTTTTTTTTTTTGTTTCTTCTGCTCGAGCACATTGGTTCGAAGTTCGAACACAGTATTGATTCTTGTGTTGTGTTGTTTAAAACGGTTTGCGTCTTGAGACGAGTAACCAGGTGGCCAACAGAGTTGCTTCTCCGTCGAGGACTCGACACGTTGGTGAGCAAGCGTTGCCGTTGCCGTCAGCGTACGTTGGCTTTCTGTTCTCCGTTTGATCGGGGAGCGGCGTGCAGTCCACTTGTTGCACTTTCACGGCGTCTAAGGATCTCGAGACATGCCGCACTAAACTAAACAAGAGGAAGGTGACAGTTTTGTATGGGCTACGTGCCCTGTTTTCTACAGCTGACTGTCACCCAAAGTCTTAGACAATATACTAGATGCAGGGAGTAGTGTACACCTTTATTGCTCGCTGTTAAAAGAAAACAAAAGCCAATATTAGTCATTCTTCAAAGTCGTAGAGCTTCCAACTCAAAGCCACTCAGAGCCTCCCCTGGTTGCGCCGAGTTCAGTTTCTTCGGTAATCATGTGTACTACCTAGTAGTAGAGTATTACATTGAGCTAGTACACTGACCAAGTCTCTATATAGATTGCTGTTTGCATGATATTATTTTTGTTTTTATTGCGGTTGATGCGTGATATTATATTAGTTAGTAGGATTTATATGTTGTAATGATGCAGTATGAACCAACCAGCGAAGTGTAAACGCCCATACTGCCACACTGTCATTTCTCTTGGCTGTTAGACATGAAAATTACTGTTGAAGCGATACACTGTCCCCTTGCACCATCAATGGAGGCAAAAATTATCTTCTTGACAACTACTAGTAAAAAGCATGCCACCCACCACTGAATTGAGATTCTTGCATCCCCAACCGACATAATGCGCTCAATTATGAGCTTAAAATAGCACAAACCACATGCGTTGATGAGCTCACCAACAGTACTTTTCTCAATTCTGATTGAACGGCGACAAAGTCCGAAAGGGACCACCGATACTTATTTTCTCAAGAAAGTGCTTAAATATAGTCTTTTTAGGCTTGATAATTGAGAAGGCTCATGATTTCGTCAAGACGTTTAGGCTTGATAATTGGTGCTAATAATAATTCACTTATTTTTGTCCATTGCAACCCATCTTCTCTAAAGTTCACACGCTCAACGTCTGCTTTTCGTAAGAAAAAAATTAATTCACTCAACTTGCTATGACACGACACGTAAGAAGGTTATTGGTTCTTACCTCCATCAGCGAAAGCTCCATGCAAGAAAGGAACAAATCATAGCGAAGAAGATAAGCTGATAAGGCAAATCATAGCGGAGTTATCAATAATTTACTATGCCCCTAAGAAAAATTCCAGGTGATGTTTTCATGACATGACACTTGGCCTATGTCCCTCTCTATTGTCGAATGCCTCCTTTTCTCGTGTCGGAATAATGGGCAGGAACACATCACCATCCAGGCGCCATGCTTGAATGGAGACATTCCCCATTTAATCCACCAATAATTCATGATAAAACAAATAACGAGGTTGGAATTGCGGCAAGGGCGTCATGCAGCTTGAAGCAAATTCCAAAGGTGACCGGCCATTGAAGTTCCATTGTTGGACAAGGGGTCAGCCATTGTGCATGAAGAAATTAGCCAGAAATACACAGCGATTTTGGTAATTTTCTTGAAGTCAGGGGGCCACGGCCCCCTTTGGCCACAACTATCACGTGCCACTGCATGGAGAAGTGTAATAAACTAATAATGCAGTCTAAGTACTCCCTATGTCTCGAAAAAGAATGACATTATTGTTTTATGCTAAGTTGTATCTTAAGTTTGATAAAATTTATAGCTAATAATATCAATATTTATAAAATATAAATAGACACAAGATGAAATATTTTCTGATGAAGTTTAATGATACTTATTTGACACCGTAAAATATTATTATTCTTAATAAAATATTAATCAAACTTAAAATGATTTGACTTATGATAAATTAGAATGTCATCCTTTTCAGTGTAGTATCATACATAAATTAATGGTCTTGTTAGCTAGGTCAAGGCCCACCACTACCATTCTTCTACCAACCACCATGATAAGAGAGGACAGACGTGATAGGTCGCTTTAGTTTTCCTCTGTCTGATAAACTAATTGAATAACGTGCAATTTTGGCTAGCAAAGATAAGAAAGGTACATGGTCGTAGGGTCAAGTCAAAGATGAAGGCTGCTTTGGGTCACACTAACTTCAAACCTCGTTCTTTTCCTTTTTGAGATGGTTTTTGTTGTGTGTTGTTGCGTGACTATATGAAACAAGATTAATTAGTTTAGGAGCTAAAGGCGGCCAAATCTATGGGTTTTGCACCTGGTTGTGTCAGAAACCTTGTACTGATCACACAGAACAACGAGCTTATCATGAATGAACTATAGATAAGTAATAGTATGCCTACGACTGGATTGACAACGATTGCGAAGGAAACAAGAGCTTTAAACAATTCAGCATTCGACTGGGGAATTTGTCCTTTCAAGTCCCAATCTAACGTTTGGAAGTGAGCTAGTAGAGTTCAAGAAGAGAGGCTTGCATTTATGCGCAGGCAAAGCAATTGTGCTATCAGAAGAGCAAACAACATGTGAGATTCTCCATCCATACGAGACGGTTGCTCGCGCTGATTCGGCATGATACGAGCTTTCGATCGTTGTGGACAAATCGGGGCCGGCCAGATCAAATCAGCAGCAGCCTGGCCACTCACGGCAAAGCCGAAAAGAGACGGGTCGCAGCTGGGAATCGCGCTTTGCACAAAGCGATGCGAGGCGAGGGGACAGAGGCATCGCGCGCCTGACCCACGAAATAGAAGAAGCTTGGCGGTGCCAGGGCCATTCGCACCGTGTCGCGACAACCGTGTCGCGCCAGAAAAGGCACCTCTCTCAACGGCGGCGACGGCAGCGGCAGCAGAGCTTCGCTTTGCTTCTGCTGCCCGCGGCTCGCGCGTTAATTCCGCGTTTCCGGCAGCACATTGCTTGGTGACGCCGTCGTCCCAAGCCCACTTGCTGCTTTCAGTTAAAAACTCAGAAACCGTAGAGGAAATGAAGGGGCAAACGGGATAATGGTCCACTTTTACCACTGGATATGTTCTCTAGTAATCACTTCTATCGGAAGTATGAGCAACCTTTTAAAAAGTTGAATGGCTTCTCTGCCTCGTGTGTTCGGCCGAACAATCATAAAGAAAGGCGTGTCAGTTTGATACTTTGATGTCGGCTCCATGCTTGATCATTGACTCCGTCCAAGAGCTTGAGCTGAAAGAGTAAGCAATTGATAACTTGCTGCCGAGATCAAGCCATCCCAAGTCGTTGACACTGCCATGACTTATTAGCATTATAGAATAGCATAATGTTCCTATAGCACTTAGTGAACAGAATCTTGCTCCTACTAGCTGATTAGCATTATAGAATAACTTAGTGAATAGAATAACATAATCCATCCTATAGCACTTGGGAAAAAATTGCCGGGTCGTTGGCCCCTCCGTGGCTGGCGTGCGCTTGCCCTAACGCCGTGTCCGTCAAAAGGGACGGCGCCAGCGCAGCCGGCCGTATCCGGTGGAGGGCTCTTCCGAGCCTTGGAGGCCATTAAAATGGCCGCCCCCGACAACTAACCCTTCCCCTTTCCCAACCTCCCCACATCCCACGCCCACCCTTCCATGTCGTCGCCTTCCTCGCCGCGCTCGTGCTCCCGCATCCTCGCACGCCCCACGCGCTCGCACTAATGGAGAAGGCTGTCCTCTCTGTCTTTGGCTAGCGCACCGCCGGGCTTTCCTCTCTGTTCCGTGGCTTGTGTGAGTCCACCGGATTGGAGGTGTTTCCGCTCGATTCTGTGTGGTTCCTGCCGGGTGCGGCATTCTCTGGATTGTGGATTTGGTGGGGGGAGGAGGCTGGGCGAAGATTTGTGGTGGCGTCCTTTGGGGAATTGATGGTGGGGTTCATGGAATGGGCGCATGATTTTCTGCTGTGGGACGCGTTCTTGGAGTGTGGAGGGATCGTAAGGCCGCCGATTAGATAGCGGCTGTGGGGGAGGAGGAGACGAGGCGGAGGCCGCCATTAGCACCCACCACCCCGAGGCGCGAATCACCAGCTTCCATGGGGGAAGACCTCGTCACCACCCTGTCCATGGAGAACGGCGGCGGCCCCTGCACGCTCCTCTCCATGGACCCAACGGGCCACCTCGCCGTGCCGGACGACCGCGCCGTCGGCGCCATGGTGCAGGCCCTTATCGGAGGGGCCGTCGGCGCGCGCGCCCACGCCGTGTCGCCCTCCGGCGCGCCCCCGCCCGACATCAACCAGCCGTGGCAGACGGACCTCTGCGACATGCTGGGCGTCGGCCTGGGGCCACAGGTGTACAGCGCCGCCGAGGCCGTGCTCAGCTGCGCTCCCAAGGCCGGGAACCGGAAGGCCGCCAAGCGCAGCGACAGCATCTGGGGCGCCTGGTTCTTCTTCACCTTCTATTTCAAGCCTCTGCTGTCGGACAAGTGCAAGGACAAGGTCGTCCGGGACGCCAGCGGCGTGTCGGGGTTCGACAAGTCGGACCTCCAGCTCGACATGTTCCTGGTGCAGCATGACATGGAGAACATGTACATGTGGGTGTTCAAGGAGCGGCCGGAGAACGCCCTTGGGAAGATGCAGCTGAGGAGCTACATGAACGGCCACCAGCGGCCCGGCGAGCCACAATTCCCATTCAGCGCCGACAGGGGGTTTGTCAGGTCGCATCGGATGCAGCGCAAGCACTACCGGGGCCTCTCAAACCCACAATGTATCCATGGGATTGAGGTGGTCAGATCACCAAATCTTGCAGGGCTCACGGAGGCAGACCTCAGGAGGTGGGCAGAGCTTACAGGGAGGGATGTCAATTTTGTAATCCCACAGGACGCCAGTGATTTTGGAACATGGAGGACCATGCCAAACTCCGAGCTTGAGCTTGACAGGCCGCAAACTACCATGAAGAGCAACGGTACCCAAAACCCAAAGAAGCTCCTGAATGGATCAGGCTTGAATTTGTCATCACCGTCAAATCATTCAGGTGAAGATGGTATGGATCTCTCTCCAGTTAGCAGCAAGCGCCGGAAGGAGGGGTTCCCACATGCTATGGATGAAGAATGTTTCTTGCCACTAAATTCTTGCGTGGAGAAGACACAAAAAGATGTGGAGATGCATTCAGTAGAGCAACCTTCGTGGCTCCACGAATTCACTGGGGTCATGACAAAGGCTTTCGGACCTGTGACTGCTGCGAAGTCTATTTATGAGGATGACAAGGGCTACTTAATCATGGTCAGCTTGCCATTTGTTGATCAGCAGAAGGTAAAGGTTTCTTGGAGGAACAGTCTCACACATGGTATTGTGAAGATCGTTTGCACTAGTACTGCAAGGATGCCACACATAAGAAGACATGGTAGGGCTTTCAAGCTCGCCGATCCTTCGCCCGAGCACTGCCCTCCTGGGGATTTCATCCGTGAAATACCTCTAGCTACTCGCATCCCTGAAGATGCCAAGCTGGAGGCCTACTTTGATGAAGCAGCTTCAGTACTTGAGATCATGGTCCCTAAACGAGGAAATGAGCTAGAAGAACATGAAGTCAGGGTCTCTCTGCGACCTCCTCACTTCGGAGCTAACTAACTGCTTTTGACCTGAGTAAGGTCTCTTTGCCATGTTGCATCTTGCTTGAAATCCCAAATCAATGCCACAATGAGCTTAGAGTCAATGTTTCAGTATGCTTATGTGGCTAGTCTTTTTAATTTTAGTTCCTATGTACACCTGTATTCTCTTCAGCAATAAAGACTTTGCTGAAGATTAGTTTGTTCTAGCTTTTGTGTTATGGGTGTCTTTTTAACCCTCATGTTCTTCAGTTATGATGGGGTTGCTAGCTACCCTCTGTACTAGTTCAAATTAACAGTTAATAACAGAATAAAAATCTGATGATACCTGCTTGCATATCTTTGATTGTAAAAAACTCAGCCGGGGGATTGACCTCCACCCACGGTATCTTCGATTGCATATCTTTGATTGTGATTGTCTATTCCTACCATCCAAAAGTTATGCTGCTACTTCCTGTAAAGAAACTAATGATCCCTTTGGATATTCAGTTTAACTCTTCGCTCCAAGTATACTTGAATGCGAATTTGTTGAATCAATTAAACAAGGTATCAGGTTATTAAAACATTTGATCAGCATTAGTGACAGGGTGTTCCCATAATAAGAGATGAGTTACAGCTTGCTAACTCCTCGGTACAAATGAGATACTTGAAAGAATTTTGCTAAATCACTTCAGCTACGAATCAGAAAAAAAAATTGTTGGTATCCCCAATATAAGAGATGAGTTACAGCTTGCTAACTCCTCGGTACAAATGAGATACTTGAAAGAATTTTGCTAAATCACTTCAGCTACGAATTGCAGTTTGTCTTGTTCAATGAAAAGCGTCCAAATTGTACAGATGTTGCATTTCAGTTTTGTACCTATGTAGAGGAAAAGAAATTGTTCTGCTGATAAAGGCGGCAAAACATATTCAACTACTGCTGTGACTGATGTTGATTTTTAGTAAAGGAAGAAGGTAGCTGTTCCATTATAGTACTTCCGATTTGCAAAACGCTTTGCTTTCAGCTTTCACTTTGAGTATCCTTTACCTGACTGAAACATTTGATCGTAGAGTTCAGCATTACTAATTAGAGAGAGAATTGTCACATCATACTTGTAGGAATATGGCGCAAAGAGGATTTAACAAAAACACAAACAATTATTTGTAGATAGATAGATTAAACACAACTGAGTACTTCAAAGTTTCACCCTCTCATGACGAGAAATCTAAGACTCGAGACACGACACCAGCATCCGGGATTCAAAGTTCTCCCGGAACCCCCATCCTGAGTTCAGACGAAGGCACCGACGAACGGTCATCAAGACGACACCAGACCAGTTCAGCTTAGTCGACCTCTTCAATCTTAGGACCAGCACCGCTCCCACCAGCCGGCGCATCCTCGTCCATGCCAGCAGCGCCGCCCATGTCGCCACCAGCGCCCTGGTACATCTTCGCGATGATGGGGTTGCAGATGCCCTCCAGCTCCTTCATCTTGTCTTCAAACTCATCCACCTCAGCGAGCTGGTTGCTGTCCAGCCAGCTAATGGCTCCGTCAATGGCGTCCTCAATCTTCTTCTTGTCCTCCGCGGAGAGCTTGGAGGCGATCTTGTCGTCCTTGATGGTGTTCCTCATGTTGTAGGCGTAGTTCTCCAGCCCATTCTTGGCTTCCACCTTCTTCTTCAGTTCCTCGTCCTCCGCCTTGTACTTTTCAGCCTCCTGCACCATCTTCTCGATCTCCTCCTTGCTCAGCCGGCCCTTGTCGTTGGTGATCGTGATCTTGTTCTTCTGCCCGGTGGTCTTGTCCTCAGCAGAGACGTTGAGGATGCCGTTGGCGTCGATGTCGAAGCAGACAGTGATCTGGGGCACGCCGCGGGGTGCAGGAGGGATGCCGGACAGCTCGAACTTGCCGAGGAGGTTGTTGTCCTTGGTCCTGGCGCGCTCACCCTCGTACACCTGGATCAGGACGCCGGGCTGGTTGTCGGAGTAGGTGGAGAAGACCTGCTCCTTCTTGGTGGGGATGGTGGTGTTCCTCGGGATGAGCACGGTCATGACACCGCCGGCAGTCTCCAGGCCGAGCGAGAGCGGCGTGACATCGAGCAGGAGCAGGTCCTGCACCTTCTCGTTGCCCTCCCCGCTGAGGATGGCAGCCTGGACAGCAGCGCCGTACGCCACGGCCTCGTCGGGGTTGATGCTCTTGCATAGCTCCTTGCCGTTGAAGAAGTCCTGAAGCAGCTGCTGCACCTTGGGGATACGGGTCGAGCCACCAACGAGCACGACGTCGTGCACGCTGCTCTTGTCCATCTTGGCGTCGCGCAGGCACTTCTCCACAGGCTCCATGCACTTGCGGAACAAGTCCATGTTCAGCTCCTCAAAGCGAGCCCTGGTGATGGTCGAGTAGAAGTCGATGCCCTCAAACAGGGAGTCGATCTCGATGGTGGTCTGGGCAGTCGACGACAGCGTGCGCTTGGCGCGCTCACAGGCAGTGCGCAGCCTGCGCAGGGAGCGGGGGTTGCCGCTGATGTCCTTCTTGTGCTTGCGCTTGAATTCTTGCACGAAGTGGTTGACCATCCGGTTGTCGAAGTCCTCACCACCAAGGTGAGTGTCACCAGCAGTGGCCTTCACCTCGAAGATGCCCTCCTCAATGGTGAGCAGGGACACATCGAAGGTGCCTCCACCAAGGTCGAAGATGAGCACGTTCTTCTCGCCTGCGCTGGTGGCCTTCTTGTCAAGACCATAGGCAATGGCAGCAGCAGTGGGCTCGTTGATGATGCGCATCACGTTGAGGCCGGCAATGACACCGGCGTCCTTGGTCGCCTGCCTCTGTGAGTCGTTGAAGTAGGCCGGCACCGTCACCACGGCGTTCTTGATCGTGGAGCCGAGGTAGGCCTCAGCAATCTCCCTCATCTTGATGAGCACCATGGATGAAATTTCCTCCGCAGAGAACTGCTTCTCTTCACCCTTGTAATTGACGACGATCATCGGCTTGTCAGCAGGGCCAGGGATGACCTTGAACGGCCATAGCTTCATATCACTCTGCACGGATGGGTCAGAAAACCGCCTCCCAATCAACCGCTTAGCATCTGCATTACAAAGAATGAACAAGATTGTGAGTTTACAGAGGTCAACAAAATTTTGGGGGAGAAGCGTACAACAGAAAAAGGAGCGACACAGGTAATTTCCTGAAGCTAACAGGAAGGAAAGCAGAGCATTACAACATACTGTCATTCTCCAGCATGTCTCAACAAATTTGCTAAGTGTGACAAGAAATTTCTCGCACCAGTTACAATGTGGCAGTACAGCGATGCATAATATATGTCGACAAGATGACAAGCATCACAATGTAATCAGTTAACGTTTCTAACATATATGAATTAACCGCGAACAAAGTAGCGAAACAAGACTCTGAATATGTCCCAGAAGTAGAGAAACAGTACAACAGAGAAAAGAGTGACACAGGTAATTTCGTGAAGCTAACAGGAAGGAAAGCAGAACACTGTCATTCTTATTTTCAAAACCAGCATACAAGTTACAGCTTCAGTTACAATGTGCCAGTACAGCGAAGCAAGCATCACAATGCAATCGTTAAAGTTTCTATCATAGGAACTAACCGCGGACAAAGCAGGGAAACAAGATTCAGAACTAAATTCTGTCCCAGAAGTTCAGCAGCCTACAAAAACCTAAAGAAATGAAAAAATAGAACACACTTGTAATCTAGAATCCATCCGACTAAATACAGCTGAAAATCCCACATCTAAGCGGCTCATCTGTTACTTATTTTTGTCACATATAAACCAACATAAACGAGTTCAGTAAACATCATGAGTTCCTGATATAAAGCTCCTCATCAATTAAATTTGGCCACAAAATTAGCGCAAAGTTTTCTAAATCTAACTGTCCCAAGTTATGTCAGACGCTAAACATACTACGCTTGCTCTAATAGTTTCTTACATTACAGCTCGGTCAACCACTACTAGATAATTCAATCAAACTCCAGCTAAAATTGTTGTACTAGCACGTTCCTCTGTTTTTTGCTATAAAAACTACGGTGCACAGATATAAACAGAAGAAAGCAAGAGATGAAAATAGCAGTTTTCATGTAACACGAAAGCATCTAACTTAAACTGATAATTACGCATCCAAACTAAACCATTCGCATGAAGTAAGCTCTATGCATTCAGAATTTCGGATAAAGCAAACTGCTGGGATGGATTGGAGCACGTACCGAAGACGGTGTTGGTGGGGTTCATGGCGACCTGGTTCTTGGCGGCGTCGCCGATGAGCCGCTCGGTGTCGGTGAAGGCGACATAGGACGGCGTGGTGCGGTTCCCCTGGTCGTTGGCGATGATCTCAACTCGGTCGTGCTGCCACACGCCGACGCACGAGTAGGTCGTGCCGAGGTCGATCCCGATCGCCGGACCCTCTCCCTTCGCCATCGCTTCCAATCGAAACCAGGAAGTTGGAACTCTAGATCTAACAAAATCGCTGGGAATTTGACGATTGCTTGCTTCGCTTTTGCAACTAAGTGCCGGGGAGCGGTGGAGGCGCGGGGCGTGGGTTTTATGGGGTCGACGGGGTTTCGAGAACGTTCCCCCGCGGCGGAGACTGGCCGTTGGATTCAGATCGGAGGGACGTTCGAGAAGGGTCTGGATGGTGCTGGTTTGAGAACTAGCCAATCGCGACGTGACAAGTGGGCGCGTCGGCTAACGGCGTGGGTTGGGGAGACTCCGGTCTTTGGTCATGTGATGGTTTTGCTTCGTCTGGTGGCTTCTACAGTTCGCGGCTGTGTTCGAGTCGATGCCGCCGGCTGCGCGGTGCAGGCAAGTCATGCGGTGTGATGGTTTTTTTTTTTTTATCAAACGTACCTGTATTTAAGTTAAGGAAAATACAACCATACATACGTACATAGGTACGTTATACAAGGATACGGACAGCTGTCCCACACAAAGTGCAAAGAGGTCCCTAGTACAAACAAGAATTACAAACAGGCCCCTGGACCTTCAGCACCACACCGACGACGAAACCCACCAACACCGGCCACCACCGACGCGAGCAGATCCCGCCGCCACCACGAACCCAACACCGGAGAGGCCTCCATCGCCCAAAGGCTTTGAAACGAGCCGGAAAGGACACCCGCAAAGCGGGATTAGCAAGAGCAGATCGAGCAACCGGCCGGGGACACACCCCGAGCACCTCCCAGCTTAGACCGCCGCTCGCCGACAACGACGGAAGCCGTCGCGGAACCCTCGAACAGGATCCAACCACCAAGCTTCCTCCAAGCCCCAGCCTCCGCCTCCTTGACGCAAAAGAGCGGCACGTACCTCGTCTCTCCAGAGTCGAAGACGCAGATCCGCCGCCGCCCGACTCTTAAGAAGGAGCTCTTCGACGAGAGCTCCACCCCCACACGCTCGCCGCCGACGCCGGAGAGGAGCGCCAGCGGGGCGCGGCCGAGCACGGAGGGACTTATTCGGACGATTGACCGCCGCCGCCGCAACCACACCGCCGGTCGCTGAAACCCTAACCCTAGAGCCTACCCTAGGACCTATACAACCACCAGCCGATGATGAGCTAGCGGTCTCTGCCGCCTCGCAACGCCCCGGAGGGCAGAGGCCGAGGAGACCACTGGCCTCGCCGGCGGGGACGAACTCCTCCCGCGTCGCCTCTCTCAACTGTAGACGGGAAGAGAGCGAGCGAGAGGATAAGTTGGAAGTACTATACCTGGTCGCGGTGTGATCGTATTGACCGAGAGTATCGTCGATTTATTTTAGGGAAGCTTTGCTGGCCAGCCACCTGCCCGACACCAGTCTAATCTCAGTAATATTGAATCGAAAAAAAATCTCAGTAATATAGTTTTTTCATTTATAGGATAAAATTCAAAACTATAGGCGCAAATGGCAGTGGCACGGGAAAGTGAGACAGAGGCAAGACCAGGAAACACACACAAAAGAAAAAACTAAGCTTCTGTCCACTCAAAACGTAATAAAGTTCGTTTTAAACTGTATTTTTTGCATGATCCTGTTTTGGTAGCATCCTTCGGCCCTTTCCGCATGTACTGCCCAAGAACAGGATGGCCCATGAGTAAAGAAAGCCTTGCTTAGGAATCGACCCAAATATGAAAAAAAAACCGACGGAACTATACAAAGCCCACTGCGGCCCAACCCATGACGAATGAAAGGCCTATGCACCAGGTCAAACACGAACCGGCGCGCCACGGGCTTCGACCGAGCTTTGTCGACGACGTGGAGCAGCGGCAGCACGAAGACGTTCCAGCCGCTGGCTTCGTGGCTCCTCCCAGACATAGATCTACAGGCTCGTGACCAAAGGCAGAGTCTGGCAGCCATGTGTTTGTTTTCAGGTCTAAATTTTAGAGGGTCACCGAAGAAAATCTTACTATTTATATGTACTAAATAAATTTAAATTATAAAACTAATTTCAGAACCTCTCGTCTAATTCGCGAGACGAATCTAACATGGGTAATTAAGCTGTAATTAGAAAATAGTTACTGTAGCATAACTGTAATAAAATATAGATTAATTAGGCTTATTAGATTCGTCTCGTAAATTAACACCCATCTGTCAAGAAGGTTTCGTCATCAAACTAATTAAAATATTTTTAAATATAAAGATTCTTTTTGATGTGATGAGTTTAAAATTTAGAAGGAAGGAAACGAACAGGGTCTTAAAATTCAGACTCGGTTTCCCTGCCCTGTTCAATCCCTTCTTTTTCGAAGAAAACCTGCAGGATCCCATCGCCCATCCCTGTATCCTCCTACACGTCGATCTCCTAAACCCTAGCACCGACTTGCTGCTTGTGTCGATCAGGGGGTTCTCAATTGATTTTTTTTTTGCAACGACAGGAGCGGACCTGTTGAGCACACAACCGTCGGGTAGAACAGCACAAGGCGCACATCATTAGACGCCATTGACCACCTCGTGGCAATCCTAGCGCGGCGCATGACAAGTGGTAATGCCAAGTCCTGGGTCCGACCGTACGATGATTCTTCTCTCTTTTCCTAACATTGTGGTGGCGGGAATGCATGGTCTGCTGCTGCCTGCAGGTTTCAGAATCATTGCAATCCGCGAGTTTAAGTTGCAACAACAGTTTGTGCAAAGAGAAACCAAAAAAAAAAAAAAGTAAGGTGTTGTACAACTACCTCACGGAGAGGTTGCTCGCGCGTTGGCGGTTTCGCCGTGAAGTCGCTATCCACTTGCACGTTCAGGTACCGGCTCCCCAGACAAATCCCGTTTGGATGAACGGGAGGAGCAGAATCAGTTGCTCTTTGCCGTCTCTACTACTCCTGTTGGGTACTGACTGTACATACAAGATCTTTGTCATTGTCGTACACAAATTAACAAAGCTATATTGGCAAATGCGACGGATAAGTGAGAGGCAAGGTGACCAAACGGTAAAAGAATGTCATTGTCGAATGACTCTCACTTGGCGTGGACGTCGATTGCCCCCAATCCTGTCATCTAACAAAAACGCAATAAAGTTTGTTTTAAGACGTCTTTTTAGCATGATTCTGTAGCATCCCCTCGTTTGCCAGAGCATTGTTTTGTAGCATCCCATGTTCTCGCAAAATACTGGTCTGGGGCCTGCAAAGTCTAGGGCTAATGCAAGCCTCATGGGAATCGGCCCATTAATATCTCTGGGCAGCAAAACGAATACTCCTACTAGTAGTAGAATGGCCGCGGTCACCATCCGCGGTCGCCCCCCATAAAAAGGTCAAGCCAACCGCGCGCGGCCCGCCTCTCCAAAACTCTGCGTCCGCGAACGGAGGAACGAAACGGAGTAATAATGTTGCCCTCAGCTCTGCACCAGCAGCAGCTTGCAGCCGCAGGCCTCCTGATACCCCCGGCGGGAACAGAAGGAGCACGCTGGCGTAGTCAGAGCGCGTCCGTCCCACATGCAACGAACGAACTGGCGCCGCGTCGTCAGCGCGCGCGTGCTTGGCTTGCTTGCGGGGTCCTTTGTTACGCATGGAGCTTTGTTTGTACTACTGAGCACACAGGCGGAGAGGCGAGCTTCACGCGCGGCGGCCGCTCGACCGAGGCCGTGCATCGCATCGCATGTCCATGCTCCATGCCCCCACTGCACGGTCGCCCGGGTCAGACACGTCTCGTCTTGGTGGGGCAGCGGCGCGACGGCGTTCTACCCGGTGGGTTCTTCGTGCCTCCCCGTCCCCGGTCCGGTACCAAAGGCAGAGACTGGCACGTGGGAGTTGAGCCGATAAATTTCGCAGAAGCGTTGGAAGTGGAGCGAAGAGAAGGAATGCTCAACGCATGGGTAGGCATGTGCGGGCTGAGATTTTTCAGAAATGTCCCGTCTCGGTCTCGACGCATTCTTGATGTAGCAGAGCAGCTGGCACGTCCCCGTCCAATGCTGCCGCGCTGCAGGGCTTTTGCATGTGCTCGCAGGAAAGGAAGGGAAAGGATGGCATTGCCAAGAATGCATAGTGCCCGGATAGGAGGCCGGTGCCGTCTCCGGTGGGAGTTTTGAAGACGAGTGATTTGTTTGCACACCAAGAAGGATCCATCTCGGCGGTGACAGTTTAGTGTCAAATCAGTTAAAACACCTAGTACCACGTGACAGTCATATAATACGATACTTCTCATCAAGTCATCGGAGCAGTTACTAGTATCTCCATGCTTGACCCATGTGCACTTGCACCGACGCACCGCGCGTGACATCCTCCCTCCTCCATCCCTGGAAGTGGAAAGCAAGCCATATGATGGATGCCTTCCCTCTGCGCGTCATCTGCTCACACAACAACCCCGGTCCTCGCGGTCCTGAGCTACGGTAATGGAATGCGGTTGCGGCTTGAGACACGGTTCGCTGCAGCGTTCCGTGATAAAAGTAGACTACTACTACTTGCCCTCAAAAAAAAAAAAAGTAGACTACTACTACATTTTTAGGATCAGCTCACACGCGTCTTTTGGATGCTTGTAAAACAATAATGCATCTCTCTCGGTTTGAAGAACCATATCTGTTCAGATTAATAATATGCAAAATCTAATGATGATTTGCATTTACAATCTGTAAAGAGATTCATGACATTTACCTCCTTGCAGCCCGCTTTTTGATGCTTGTGGTGGTTTCCTAAAGTGCAGTTTGTTTTACTTCTTTAATTATAGGCATTTAGCTAACCAGCACAACGATTTGGTAGCCAGTGGAAAATTGTCCATTTGCATATGATCATTTCAGATTAAGTCTGGGGACCATCCCTCAGCACACACGCAGCCATATTGGGTGTGTTTGGTTGCCTGGGTGGGGCTGGGCCAGGCTGGGGGGCAGATGCAGGCCCGCGTGGGACTGGCTGGGTGGATGCAGGCCGTGGTGTTTGGTTGCCTGGTTGGGGCCGGGCCAGGCTGGAGGGAGCGGGTGATTGGTTGCCTGGTTCGTGGGCCGGACTGCATGAACTGATGCAGGCTTCGGTGTTTGGTAGCCTGTTTCGCTCCTGATGTGGTGACCCCCTGCACCGTTAGGTGATGGTTACCACCACCCGCGCGCCCACGACGACGATTCGTTCGCTAGCTCGTGACCGGTGCGCTCACCCTGGTACCAGGCTGGTTTGCCGCGAAAATGAGTCTCAGGCTGGTTTGGCGCCAAGTTGATTTTGCGCGCTAGATTTTCCCGCCACATTACAGTTTGCCGCGAAAATGAGAAAGTGTCAGCAAAAGTAGAAACCAATTCCAGATTACAATAACATGTGAAACACTTGGCTCAAAGTTCATTGGATTTGTCATAAGTTCATCAGAAATATAAATTACGAGTCCACATTTCAAACTCCTACGAACTGAACAAATTACATCAGCCTAAAAATGTTCCACTTAAGCTTTGAAACACAGGTACATCAGCATAAAGAACTGAACAACTATCAGAACATCCCTCCAGTTGACCGTTGATTTGGGCTTCTTCATCTTCACCTCACGCTGAACATGCGAACTAGCAGAACTACCACACGGACTCATGATCCCATACCTCATTTCGCTGATTGAAGGTGCATTGTTAGTGTGGAAAGCAGCCTCTGCCTCTTCCTTTGATGCGTAACGGCTGCAGCATGCGTCAGGAAATCCATCCGTCTGTGCACTGGTTGTCGCCCACGATGTGTACACTCCAGGCCGACACCCCTGGAAAACAACATACCAGCGCATGGCCCTTGCAAGTGCAAAATAGACCAAGTAAGTTTAATGCAAAATAAAGAACAAAAAAATAACAATTCAAACCAGCCCTAAGTTCAAATTATCCATCTTCTCATTGCACCACACAGCATACCAGCAGCAAAGGGTCAAACTGTTATCCCTACACTAAACGAAAGCAATTGCCAGCAAACAAGTGACCGAGTTATCAGCTCAAGCACCCAAATAGTTTAGAAATGCAAATCATGACCTGCAGATCAAACATGCATCCCTATGCTATACAAAAAAAATTACTGCAGCAATGCTTCAAGTGCTGGTTAGCAGCTTGTCAGTGGACATCCAGCAGCTTCACTCGTCAGTGTCAAATGAAGCTGATGCCCTTGCCTGCAACTTGGCCAGAAACTGCCTCAGCCACAGCACACGATGTTCTTCTGTCATGAGCACGAAGCCTTCACCTTGGCGCTTGTTGTCCAACAGGTAGGTCAGTGCAGTCATCAGGTCTTCATCAGTGAACCCAACTGTGCCCATGCATGCTTGGTATAGGTCTGGATGCACCTCACTGTTTAGTACACGAACAGGAGCTTGGAATGCTTCAGCGACCTGCACCACAGCTCCAGTTAGCCCTGTCATTATCCCTACCTCTTCATCAGTCAGAGACCTCCTTCTCTTGCCCAAGTTGACAGGCTCATCACCAGGTTTGGTGCCTTGAGATCCAGATGCAGACCCACCAGCAGCAGAAGCACTAGCAACCCCAGCCCTAGGCACATTGGCTGATGCAGCAGAACCTCCAGCATTCCCATTGACAGATTGAGTTGGATCAGGTGTGGGTCCTTCCTGAGTCAAGATTGGCTCTGTGAAGTCAGATGGGTTGCCAAGTGGTTCATTAGAACTCATGGCAAACCTCCCTGTGGCTTGGCCAGCACCAAAAATGATCTGCATTTGCACATAATTTTCAATTGGCACATTGAGGAACTCGGCATCTTTTGGATGGTCCTGAACATGACAAAAGAGAGGGACAAGTTAGCTCTAATGTAGGAACAACACTTGCATGCAAAATGTTAATGGACAACACTAGCATCACAGGCAACTGGTACTCAGCTCAGTTAGGAACATGGGTTACATCACAGACTAGCTCAAACTGCACAAGACAAATCCAGATCTACACTGGCAACCACCAAGAACACCATGAGGCAACCTTAACAAGCCAATCTCAGCACGAATCAAACCCTAACGAGGCAAATATCCGCATGAACGAAACCCTAACGAGGCAAGAATCATCTCAAATGAAACCCTACCGAGCCAAGATTCAGCACGAATCAATCCCTACCGAACAGTTCAAAGTAGAAGAGAAGTCACAGGCAGCAGCACATCTCAAGAGGGGGAACAGATGGAGATAGGTGTGCACAGGTCTACCGGCTTGCGAGCTGAGGGGCCGGACTCGAAGCCGAGGTCCGACCGGCACGAGCTTGCAGACGCCGAGGTCTTACGAGCTCGGATGCCGCCGGCGTCGAGGAGGAGACCGGAGAGATGGGAGAGGAGAGGGAGGCGAGAGAGCGAGGAGAGTGGCGGCGAAAGCGAGAGGAGTGGGGTGTGAATGATTGGAGCGGTAACCCTAGCTCGGGGGCAGGTGGTCTTGACTGCATCTGACCGCACGCGCGCGCGCCCGCTCGCTGCATCGGCGCGGCCAGGCTGAGGAGCGAAGCCCAAATCCCGCGTGCCTGCCCAGCCTGGCTCCGAGGGCCATCTTGCACGCGCTGGGCCTGGCTGCGGGGCTACTCCAGGCAACCAAACATTATGGGCCTGCATGAGTTGGACTTGGCTGAGGGCCGAGCCAGCCAACCAAACACACCCATAAGCCACGCCCCGCCTCATCCCTGTTCCCACCGGGCCAAACTCGACCTGCTTCCCTCTTCTTCATCTCTCCAAAAAGAAAACCAAAAACAAAAACAGATTCCCGGGTGTTGTCCCTGTTTCCCAACATGCGAGCCGTCGCCGTCACCGTCACCTGCCTACTTGTTCTCGCGGTCGCCACGGCGGCCATGGCGCCTGAGCCCGCTCCCACGACCACCACGGTGCAGGAGGTCGCCGCCGCGGCTCCCACGATCGCCACGGTGCTAGAGGTTTCCGCGGCCTCCCCGATGCCGAACCGGGCGAACCCGAGCGGCGTTCATCCTCTCGGCAACAACGCATTTGCAGCCGGAGTTCATGGACCGGAGCACAACGACGCGGCGGCGCTGGCGGTCTACGTGTCAGCGGCAATGCTCCCTTTTTTTTCCTTTCTCTTCTATTTTTTTTAGATCAGAGAGAGCGCCATCTCAGATTTCTTCATTTCTATTTTTCCTAATGTAATCAAACGATGGAATGAAATCCTGGAATCTTTTTTACAATATAGTCACTGCTTGGCACAGACATTTTTGGGAGATGTCCTGATTTAGAACCTGCCCTTCCACCTCATTTGATTCATATAATCGAGCCGAGCCCATGCTGCCCATCAGAATTTCAGTTCTTGATAACTCCTCTGCGCTCTCCATTCTTTTCTACCTCCGCTCCTTCTCAGCAGAATTTCGGTTCTCGATAGCATCTCCGCGCTCCTCACCGTTTTCCACCTCTGCTCCTGCTCGGTCCGAGCTCTTCAAGACATGGCATCCATGGACAACAATGCCACGCCCGGCCGTCGTAGGGACGCGCAGCTGGATGCCGCCATCGCCGGCGCCATCGTCGTGGACGTGGACGACAGGACGGCTTCAGCAGCAGTAGGATGCAAGATACTGAGATGGTACAGAGCTGCTGCCAAGTCCATCAGTAGCCGTGAGTACCTCGTTTTGTTCATATATCTCTCTGCTTTTCTTTCTTGGTTCTTTTTTTTTTCTGGGAGTAAATTCTTTCCTCTTCGTCCGTTTTGTTTCGAAAAGAAAAGCCTTCTTGGCATGCCATTAATCCCACTGTTGAACAAAATTATCCCACGGTTGAACACACGTCTTGTTCTCCTACAGCAGCCATCGATCCCACTGTTGAAGTTGCGTTGTAGAGTTCTAGCATATTTGTTTCATTACGCCTAGATTACTTGACAAATTGTTATCCTTTCTTTATCATGCAGTTTAAGCTTCAGACTTAACTTATTGCAATTATATTATAGCGATTGATTGGGTAAATCGGTCTCATTTGAGGTAGCGAAATGTATCTCTGGTCGTCCCAACTCAGTAGGCATTATTGTACAAAACATGAGCTGCTGATCGTTATAAATGATTGATGTACTGATTTAGAGACGAAGAAATCTTTTTGAACCGAGTAGAGACAAAGAAATCAGCCTCTATCTTTCGAACTCGTAAAAGAGACTCATAGATCCAAGCCTCAAACTTTTTGAGATTGTTTTGTAACTTTAGGGTATCTGACCAATAGAGAAACATGGACATATCAGGTTCCCCCTTTGCCAGTCCACTTGAACGGCTTGAAGCCTAATCCTAATTGTACATTATTTGTGATTTATATGTGTTGCTATGCATCCATAATAGGGTAAATACCATCCTCTGTTTCATCGATTGAGCCCACGAACATGTTGGACTGGCGAGACCAGTTTTTCTTTTCCATTTCTTTATTTTCTGAATCGTAGTGCTTCATTTTTCATACCTTTGATTCTTGTATTTTTCGTATTTCCCTTTTCTAGGTGAGGGATTATTATGAAAAATATTACGATTTAACCACGTATCTTTCTGTTCTAATTTTTTAATTTCATGTTCAATTTGTTTATTCATTCATGCAACATCTTCTTCATGGGCTCAATGTAGTCGAACGGCCTCTTCATGGGCTCAATGTGCTAGAGTTTTCTTGGAAAAATACTTGTGCTCGAACAGCCCCATGGGCTCAATGTACTCGAACGGGCCGACTACATTGAGCCCAACAACAGACTTGGTTAAATTCTGAAACGCCGTGCTTTCTTTTTCAGATTTCCCGCCCATCCCCATGTATAAACTGGCAGCTGCGCATATTGCTTGCGCAGTTATGGTGACCATCACGGTCGCCAGCGGTCCATTGAGCGGAGATACCAAGGTGGCTGAGAGTGTGTTAAAGCTGAAGAGCTATTGTCACCCGCCAGCAGACCAAGTCGAAGATGTAATTGTGTACTACGCCTTTGCTTCTGTTGGATTCTCACTGGCACAGGGGGTGTTCCTGACCACGGTCACGGTGATACTGAAGCCGGAGGTGTCACTCGGGATGCAGGCCACGAGAAGTCGAAGATCCGCTCGTCTTATCATGCTCATATGCACTGTTCTGAACTGTGCTTCCATGATCTTGCTCTTCATCAGCGTTCATAAGGGTCTGGAACTTAAGATCGGACTTTTGCATTGCGCGAAGAAGAGTTCTCGTGACCTGATACTTGCGACTGCTGGGATTGTTGGATTAAGTGTGCTGTTCTACCAGGTCGTTGCCTTAATGGCGATACTGGGGTCCGCATAAGGGTACGTGTAAGCAGAACGTGCTTTTCGTTTTTATTTGAACCTAGTATTCTCGTGACCTGATGTGCAATGTTCCAGGAATCATTCAGATGTCGATGCAGAAAGAAGTCCATCAACAGTACTACTAGTAAGCGGTTCCTCCTTTTAGGACTTTACTTCACTTTTATACTGGCTGTGAGTAGTTTCTTTTTGTTGCCTTGCTGCTGCCGATATTTAATGGTCTGTTCCTCTTTCTGCACCTTGCTCAGGAGGCTGAATAAACGTCAAGAGTTCAACAGGCTGCCTGGAGTCAAGAGTACATAGAGGAATACTAATGTGGATTGGAGTGGTGGAAATTACTATGAAGCTTTAATAAGATGTTTATCTTGTGCTCGTGATAAGCAAGACTCGTTTAGAAACTATGAAGCTTTGAAGTACTCTCTCTTTCAGGAATAATGTGGATGGAAGTAGTAGAAATTGTGAAGCTTTAACAAGATGTTACCGGTGATTGGAGTGGTGGTACTGTGGTAGTAGTACAAATTTTCTTGTAGTACCGGTGACAACTTGTTTGGGATAACCTTAACGACTCTGTTTAGAAATTCTGAAGATTTGGAGTACTATCTCTTTTAATGATTCTGTTTAATGACTCTGCGGCGGGGTGGATAAAGACTTTGTGGTCTTCAATTTATTTCTCGGAAATGCAGTTGCGACAACTCGCTGGTAGCAGCCCGTAGAGGCGAATTTCAACTTCCGAAATAAAGTTAACGGCCAAATAACACTGACCTGAAACAGGCAGCTGTTTGTACAGGGTGGACGGTGGAATAAGCAATCTTTCTTCCTTCTCTACCAAAGTATGAGTGGCGTGTTTCGTCAGCCCAGCAGGGCGAAACCACCGTTGAACGCACGATTAGGCATCGCACGGTCGTCCGCTGGTTCCGAACCGTCGTCCCTCTGCCTCTGTCCTTGCGTCCGCTTGCCTCTGGAATCAATCGGCTCGGTCACGCAACAAGTCTACCGTTTTCGTCTGTCCCAACGTCGCAGAAGCACATCGCTCGCATCGTCGTCCCAGGTCGTGACCGATCATGATCCCAACGGCAACCTGTGTTGCGTGCACCCGCTACCGAATCAATCCGGGCGTCTTTCTTTGTCATCGCACGCATACAAGGAGAGCGCTGATCCAGATAGCTACTACAATCCTTGTTTGCCACATCGCAAGCAATTTGCTCGTCTTCAGAGAGGAGCGCAACAACCGATATAGTGCTAATTCTCATCTCACCGTAGCAAGCACGGGGCCGGGGCGCGCGTCAGGCAGTCAGGCCGAGTGCTACTATCAGCGAGGGGCTTAAGGCTCCCTGATTTCTCTTGAAGCAACAAGCCAACAAGTGACATTCCAGCAAGAGCCCATCGAGGTGCTGACTCTGAATTTTAGTGCTTAGGTGATACTTAGGTGCCAATTTCTGGCAGTGCTCACAATACATATTCATACTTTATTTTTTTTAAGAAAAGGAAACATATTGATATATGTGCGCATTGTTCCATAAGTCACGGTTAATACTGATGTAGCAAGATGTTATTTTCTTATTATTGATTATCAAGGCACACTTGCACTATTGCTAGCAACCCTTGACTACAAAGCCGGGAACAATATCATCTTATGTTTCTTCCCGTTGCAACAACGTACGGGCAAGTTGCTAGTGAACCATAAAAGAAAAAAACGTGCGCGCAAGCCAGGCAAACCGAGCCGTACAACTACCGGCAAACTTTAACCAACAATATATAATCTTACAATTAGTTACCTAAAATGGAATGAATATCATAAGATCTATCATCAAAGCACTATAATCTTTTAACTTATATATTTATAGAAATTACGAGTAATCAAATTACTGAAAAATTTATGATATCATATACTATATTATTTGTTCCCCTTTAGGTTATGGTACTGTTTATTAAGAAGCTGTGTGACTCATAGGAGAGACAAGTAGGTTACTGATCGCCTCGCAAAACAAAAAAGAAAAAAAAGAAAAAAAAAGTAGGTTACTGATCACAACCTTTTCCACCTGGTCCGCCATAGGCAATGCCGTAGCCAGGCACATCCGGACTCTCACCTAGGACGGCGACGTTATAGCACTTGGGTGGTGTGACTCCAAACTCGACAGGATTGTCCTTTTTATCTGTCCAGTCTTCAGCTACCGCCAAATAAGCCTTCACTATAGCAGAATCACCATTGTCCGGTAAGCGACCGTTGCCCATCACAGTATCGGTGTGCACGCCGTTGGGCTTTGAATTGTACACTATACCGCCCACCTGGTTGAGGAAGCTCTCCAGGAAGAATGTAGGGAATAGAGTGTGCGGGAAGTAGCCGATGATCGTGTCGTTCACAGTCACCCACCACTGTTGCTGACCAGGAACTCTGTGTATGCTTATCGAGACGTAGGGTACACCGTTGTACGTTATAGAGGAGCCACCGTTGATGAAGCTCGTGCCGAGGGCAATACGGTTACTCGTTTGAACGAACCCTGGGCAATCAAGGTTTAGACAGTAACTCTTGCCACCATCAGCCTGCATGCATGCCAGATTATTTATTGTCCACGATAATGTAGTGGCAAATATGATTTGAATCAAATTAAAACTCTACAACAGATTGATTATAAACTCACGCACCGTGTAATATACAAAGAGGTTAGGATCATCATTGCCATAAATTGACGTGCTGGCCTGCATACAAATACGTGCGTACAATACATACATAAGAAATTGGAAATTTTGCTCTAAAAAAACATAAGAAATTGGAAATTATTATGGATCGTGCTTGCATCTTTTGCCCATTTGGCTTAGGTAGCATTAGAGAGGACTTACCACGAGCCCGACGGAGATCTGGTTGGTACTATCCGGAGGGAAATCGCCACGAGGATGTTTGGTAATCCACTCCCTGTTCACGGTTGAGGCAATGAGGATGCTGGTTATGGTTGCTTCATTTGGATCTAATTTCTTCGGTCGCAACAATGGTAGCAACGCCGATGCGCCGTGGTAAGGTCCATCCAAACCATACGCCACAGCAAACTGAAGCACACACATGCATGAGAATCCAATCGATCAAGTCTTCATTAAGACAAACGTTCCAGTTTGGATATCATTACAGAAGAAAGAAACTAATAGAAGTCGAAGACACGAAATGGTAGTGAATTGAGAAAAAAACTATTCTGATTTTTTTTCAAGAAATTACTAATTAACAAAAAAGACTATCAGAAATTAGAGGTCGGAATGGGCAGTTAACTCATTTGGTCATAACGAATAGTGTAGTAGCTACTAGGAGTACCTCATTTCTGGGGGTTTTGGAGTCCGAGTCATCCATAACAATAACTGGATTATGGTGAAACCATCCACCGGCAGGGAGCTCCGGTGTGACACTGGTAGTAGTATTTAGCACACGACGGATGGGAATTGTTCCTTCGGGGCAGCTCCCTCTCCTATGCCATTCTTGCTCCAGTGGTTTCACATTTGGAGATGGCAGTGGCATACTATAGTTGTTGATGTCTGATCGCCGGTTGATATGTCTTGCCATGTTTTCTTTGTAGACCTGATGCACGCATGTGCCACCGTGACGTCGAATGCAATCTTTTGAGTTTATTAAATGGTAGTGCATATATACGTTATAGAACAAATAAGGCTTAACCTCAATTTTGTGATCTTTAAACAATGGATGCTTGAGGGTCGGTTGCTTATGTATGTACACACAATCAATCACCACGCCATTGTTGCTCTGCGTGTACACAAGATATAATAAGTATTATTAAATAAATATAATTAGGCGTAATAATATATATAGAAAATATAACTATGCGTAACCGTATACAACAACCATTAACAAAGGAAAATAATAAGTAAAAAAGGATGGAATCGTAGAAACTTCAATATATCATATTTTACGAAATGATCATGACATAGAGCGGAACCTGGGATCAAAGGGTGCGTAAGAAGAAAATCAGAGCTTATGTGCCATTCATATGAATCTTCATACAAGTTTAGGATTTAATTTTATGCTGAGAACCCCTAGTTATATATATATATATATATATATTTTTTATTTTACAGGCTGCTTGTAACATGAGTATTTACTCAGCTACAAATTAATATAATTCTTCTTCGTCTAAAGAAAGACGTAAGATAAGCGGTCAATAAATCCGTGGCAGTAGCTAATGACGGATCAACACGGCACTGTAAAGTTTAAAGCACATAGCGGTTTTACTGATGTCCTCGGCGTCCACTTGCAATCCACAGTGCACCTCCGCGGTTCTGGCGACAAGCAGCAGAGAAACGGCAAATAAATTAGCTGCAATGCGCAATTGACGAGCAGCGTTAGCCATCGAGATCAGCTGGCTTATCGTTGGCAGGGAAAATAGAGGGCTATGGGTACCAACGTTTTTATAAGCGCTATGACGCACGCACGGAATTATGGAAACTTAATGGGCCATATCTCGCTTACCATGCATAATGACTTTATACGCACGTACGCATCAATGTACTGCAATGACATTCGATTTTTTTTCTTTTACACATTCCCTAAATATGTGAACGATACATATATTATGTATACGTGCATATCCCATACTTATTTAATTAGCATATATTATGTATACGTGCATATCCCATACTTATTAGAGAATACTACGCGGCAACATTTTTTTCTCCCCGAAGGAAAGAAACGATCTTTTATTGATATATATATTCCGGGTGTCCCGCGAGGCCGCCACCCGCCCACCCGCCATTGCATGCCAAGCTGGCAATAGTAATTTTCTTATTTTTAGAATATCCTTTGATAGATACTAAATGAGGAAACATTTATCGGTAAGGTAAAGTCATGTGGCCTGTTTGGTTTTTAGGACTTCTAGATTTGTTGTAGGTAAGCATCTTCAATAGTTATGTAAAAAAAAACTCTGGATTCCAAATTTAGAGAGTAATCAACAAAAATCTATTTTCCAATGTTTCAAGGTGAACAGCGGCTTCAAATCAATATGGACTTGTTCCTTTCTAAAGCGTCTCGCAAGATGATCGTGTTAGTTGTTCCCACACCAGAAAGTCGAGGCATGTACATTGCCGCGACGATTCAAGGTGAACAGCGGCTTCAAAGCAATCAAGCGTCGCTAGGCGGCTTCGATATCACACGATCAGAACAGCAGGTCAGCTCGTGGATGGCGACGCGGCGAGAGGAGAGGTGGTGTGGTGGTGGCGGCGCTCGAAGGAACAGGGCGCGGCGAGATCGTGTGAGGCCGCCCGAGCTCGTTGCGGAGGGAATGGCGGCACAGCTCCGAACATGTAAATTGACGGTGCTAACCCACTAGTATTATTAGTAGCGATATGGGACACCGTAAAACTGCTATTTTGCATTGTGGATACGATAGAAATGCAGTTTCTGGAGAGCTTCATGCATACTACCTCTATTTCAAATTACTTGACACTTTTGACTTTTTGATATCACATTTGACCGCTCGTCTTATTCAAATTTTTTGTGCAAATAATTTGAAATGGAGGGAGTACCTGCTACCACCACATCCGTCTCCACGCATTCTTGATGTGAACACGAGGATGTCTCCACGCATTCTTGATGTGAAAGGGGTCTTGGCCTAGTGGTTAAGACATCCGAGTAACACCTCTCAGGTCCTGGGTTCGACTCCCCGTGGGAGCGAATTTTCAAGGATTTAACGGCATTTGTGCTTTCAGTGGTAGGTGACGCTCCAGTCGACAGCGAGGCGCCAGTGGTGACTTCGTATCTCTAGATTTGCCGGCTCAGTCTTTGAAGATGCTCATAGAGGTAGGGTTTGCGTACGTGTGTTCATAGGGGTGAGTGTGCGTGCGTTGTGAGTGTCTGAGTTGTACTGTGTAATTAAAAAAAAGAACACGAGGATGTCGCCGCGTCCTGCTCGTCGACATGTGGGGCGAACGGCTCTCCACCTCACCGTGCTAAAACAGAAAAGACGGGGTGAAAGCGAACCAAGCGAAAGCAGCGAGTCTGCGAGTGGCGTTCCAGTCTCATGACAAGCTCATGACTCATGATACCATGCACACCCACGACACTGCATGAGGCTCTTGGCAGGATTCGCCTGCCGGCGGAGTACAAGAGGAACGGCAGCGCCAGGGCCAGGCTTTCGGCGATCCATCTATGCAAAAGCTAAAGCCGCTGCCGTCGCCGCGTCATAGAGGCCGTGTCCGTGCTCCGCGCCAAGAAAGAAAGATGGCACGTCCCCGTTCAATGCCTGCCGCCTCCTTTGCTTCTCTCTTGCTCTGCCTGACTGGCTGACTCACGGCATGTGCAAGGGCTTTGCGCAGGAGGGTAAGGCAAGGGAAAAGGATGGCGTTGCCAAGAACGCATTGTCCTCTGCATTATTGTAGCCGGCCGCTGCCATCGGTGTTCGAGGGAGAGCAATCCTTGCTTCTCGTGGCGTGCGGCAAGTGAACGGGCGTGGCCACTGTGTATTACAAATTTGGATAGCAGGCAGACGCCGTCCCGGGGAAATGACGCATCGGTTCTATACATAAATCGTAAAGAGACTATAAAGTTGTCTCTGATATATAGATGAGCCTAGCTTTTGGGTGCCCGCCCTTTGGCTTGTTTTCTAAAGCCGCTTTGAAAAAGTGAGCTCGAGGATAGGCAACATCAAGGTAGCAACTTTTTAAAACGGACAAGGCGCCGTGTTTAGCCGCTCCTGGTAACAGGACCGAGAAGATAAACTCGGAGCAACGAGACCCCCGTATGGTTGTCGAGTCTATCATCGCACACACATTATTAGTGTCAGTATTCTAGATCTCTGTGGTTAAGGCATACTAACTGATTTGATGTTGAAAAACTGGTCGTTGATCTGTAATGCATTGTTATGGTTTGCTATAAACAATGTGAAATGCAGTATCCCAGGATACTATTCAGAACTAGTGACCACGAATGTTTTGTACAGAAATTCTACAAACAGTGATAGAACAGTTACCCATGCTGTCCACTTGAAATATTAGTTCTGACCAACTAATACTGGTTACTGGGGCGGGCAACACCTTTTATCGGGGAACGCAGCGCGCAGGTTCATCTCGATGCAAGTCCGGTGAGAATTTCAATTAGGTGTGCAAAGTTCAATTAGGTGAGAATCAATTTGGTTCGATTGTTAAAGAAAATTAGGTAGTAACAGCCATCCCTCCCAGACTCCTTTTAAAAAAAGAAAATATATATTCGCAAACGTTTGCCACGGTGAGAAGAAAACTGAAGCTAGAGTGAGCCTGTCTTGTTAGCAAACGTTTGCAAAGGAACATGACGCATCGAGCGAGACACGGCCGCACCGGCACCGGTTCGCCCCGGCCCGAGCCAAAACCCGCCACGACGCCCTCCCACCACGTTCGTTCCCTCTATAAAAAACCCCGCTCCGAGCGGCACACAAATCGCAACCTGCTCAATTCCGACCACAACCATGGCTTCTCGCGTTCCCAAGCTCCTCCTCCTGCTCGCCACCGCCCTGCTGAGCTCCGGCGGCCTTCAGCTGGCGTCCGGCGACTTCGCCCCGATGACCCTGACCGTGGTGAACAACTGCCCCTTCCCCGTGTGGCCCGGCATCCAGGCCAACTCCGGCCACGACGTCCTCGAGGGCGGCGGCTTCTTCCTCCCGGCGCTCTCCCACAAGTCCTTCCCGGCGCCGACCCACGCCTGGTCCGGCCGCATCTGGGCGCGCACTGGCTGCACCGGCTCCGGCGCGCAGCTCCGCTGCGCCACCGGCGACTGCGGCGGGCGGCTCCAGTGCGGCGGGCTCGGCGGCGCGGCGCCGGCGACGCTGGCGCAGGTGTCCCTCCACCACGGCGCCGACCAGACGTCGTACGGCGTGAGCGTGGTGGACGGCTTCAACGTGGGCCTGTCCGTGACCCCGCACGAGGGCCGCGGCAACTGCCCCGTCCTCGCCTGCCGCAAGAACCTCACCGAGACGTGCCCCGGCGAGCTGCAGCTGCGCTCCCCGGCCGGCGGCGTCCTCGCCTGCAAGAGCGGATGCGAGGCCTTCCGCACCGACGAGCTCTGCTGCCGCAACATGTACAACAGCCCGCGCACCTGCCGCGCCTCCAAGTACTCGGAGTTCTTCAAGCGCGAGTGCCCGGAGGCATTCACCTACGCGCACGACAGCCCGTCGCTCACCCACGAGTGCGCCGCGCCGCGCGAGCTCAAGGTCATCTTCTGCCACTAGACCCGGGTCTCGGCGCGGCGGTGAGCCTCCGCTGCCACCGGCCGGCAACAAGCGTCGCTCGCTAGGATGTCTGGATGTGTGCTACTAGCCTACTACTAGTCTACTGCTTCTCTGTTCGTGATTAGCTCGCCTCGTCGTTTAGCTCGTTCTCTGTTGGTACTGCATGCCCGTGCTGGGATGCGCATGCGTGCGTTCTAGTACTAGCTGTAAGACTGTTGTAACGGTGTTGCAGCTCAGTTTCCACCATGAATGAAATAATAACATGTTAAGGCCAGTAATTGATAATGATCTGTGTTGGATGCCCGGTTGAACAGTCAAGTGCCAAGGGAATTTGAGATCTTTCCCTCTGTTTTTATTTTGAAAGTAAATAAGTGTGGTTGAGTGTCGTGCTTCTGTGAGGCAACTCTGCTGCTGCAGTCAGCATTCAGTGCTTTCCTGAATGGCATTTCAAGGGTCTTCCTGCAAATGTACTGATGCTTCTGCAGTAATTGAGATCTTATGCCCTGCGGGGCGTTCCGCCTTCAAAAAAAAAAAGGCATTTCAAGTTGTACAATTCATCTCGCAGTCGGCACTCGGCACTGTATTGAGACGGAGAGAAATGTAAAATCGTACAAGAACGACGAAGCTACAAGTGATCATCGATTCATCGAACCATGTTCGTCTCTTTCCCTGCTCGCTCGATGCGTCCAGCGACTCATCCAGCCCCAGTCTCTGCTTCTGGTAACTGGTGCCGTCTTGTCCCTTTCGCTCTCCAGTTTTTTCCCTTCAGTTTTTTCTCTGTCCTCTTCCGGTACTGGGATTAGGCTGTTTCTCTGCATCTTGGCGCCTGCTCGTTGTTCCGAGTATATCATACCAGTAAAGTTTCAGTTCTACAGTAAACGCTGTTTGGTTGAGTGTCATATCCCGGAATGACTCAAAACTGCGTACTAACACTTTACTTCTTTAATTTGTCGTTCGGGCCTTGTTTTGAACAATTTCCTTGCACTAAGGAATGTGGCCTGAGTGTGGACGTTAGACTGATCGAGCCGGTGCATAAGCTTGGTCTATCCTCGCCATGGCCGATGCTAAAGCATCCTTACTTGAGGGAAAGCAATAGTAGGGTGCAGAGCATCGGAAGCGGTGAAAGGTTGGAGCGGCGTGACTGCACGCAGAACTTGCTGTAGGTGGGAGCACCGGTATAGGTGAAACCGTGACCGTGAGTGGTCCTTCTGGTCTCCGGAGGACAAGAACACGATGATTGTTACCACGCGAATATTGTCAGTGGTGGGGCGGAGCACCTTACTGCTTGGGTTACGATTTATGTAAGTATTTGCCTTCCATAATTCCTCTTTTTTTTTTGTTACTGCTCTTTTAACAATGTTTACTGCTCCGGCGGACGGGCGTCAATCGAAGCGTTGCACACGCAGACTTTTGCGGCAGACGCATGAATTTTCTTCCCTACCTGTACAGCTGAGTCCAGCTCCAGCATCGGAAAAAGAAGAGGAGGGAAATATTCAAAACACTGGGCCTGAAAGGCCCACAGTCCACGGGAGCCCACGTGATGATGGTAAATTTCACGTATGGGCTCATTGCTGTTATGACGACCCCTAGGAAGCTTTAATCCTTCTTTTACTATTATTTTTTTGCTAGCACATTTTTTTATATGGTAATAAGAGAAATATCAGCAATCCAAGGATCTGCCTGTTTTTTGAATTCATAGTAACATTGTTTACAACGTGGAGACACGGGATCCAAGTTAGTATAATTTTTGGTTTAAAAAATGGACATTGGTAAAACAAAAATCATTTGCACATTGCGCTAAGTCATGTAGAAAATAGTCTAGAATCTAATGTTATGCATGTGCCTTAGCCTTACCACCAGTATGACATTTTAAACAAAGAATTTAATTCAAAACAAAAGCAGACAAACTAGTACCTGAATAGTATTACTCGCTGTTCTGAATCGCGGTTGATCCCATCGGCACTCACTGGACGTACCAATCTGTCAAACCAAATTGTCCTTGCCACATGCCCGAATCCTTTTCAGTTGCGTCAGTAACCTAGGATGTGTTTGTTGCATGGAGTCTAAATTTAGAGGGTTCTTGTAATGAATATTTTAATTACAAATAAAGTTTAATTACAAAATTAATTTCAGGACTCCGTTTAAATTCGCGAGACGAATCTAATGCGAATAATTAAGTTGTGATTAGAAGATAGTTACTGTAGTATCACTGTAGCAAAATATAGATTAATTAGGCTTATTAGATTCGTCTCGCGATTTATAGAAGGGTCGTGACATAGGTTTTGTCATTAAATAAAAATATTCTTAAATAATAAGATTCTTTTTGATGTGATAGATCTAAAATTTAAAAAAGACTGCAATGAACGCACCTACTTGCACGAACCAGAATTCCGAATCACCGATACGGTTAGGTCAGAGGCTTCTGACTAAAAAAAGGTCGCTGAAAGATACGACGCCCGACTAGATTTGTAATCTGGCGTCTGACCAAAATCCCGAACAGCAGATTATGCCTTGGAGTAGCAATGTTTTCACGAAAAAGAGAGGCTGGTGCATCAGAGTATCTCTGCCACCGTCCACCGGCGTCGGAGGGATGACCGCACTATTGGTGGCCTTGGGACGTGCGACTTTGTACGATCCACCACAGGTTCCGATCGCTCTCTGTCGCGCACTGGACCCGGCCCGGCGTGGTGGTGGCGATGGGGCCTACCCGCCGGTAAAGATCGGTGGCCGTCCCGTCGCCAAATTGTTTGTTTTTGTTACGAGCTGTGGCTCACGTTTTTGGGGTGCGAAAGTGGCGTCCTTCTTGTGCTATATCCCACCCTACTGCTCTCTCAGGCTACATTCATCTGAATAGTAAACCACATGGAGGGAGTCCTGACTGGGTGACTGGAATGAAATCATTGAACACAGATCACGAAAACGAGGCTTAACGGAACGCGTGGATGACATGTTGCATGTTTTCATGTGAGAGCGATGCCAGGTGCTGCATCGTTGTGTGCAACAGTACTGTGCGCAAACTTAACCCGGAAGGAACGTCTCGACTCGATGATCACCGATCGCGGCGCGTGAACACGCACGGCGTGGTGATCGCTTGCTTAATTGGCCTCGTTACTTCCGGCGAGCAAGTTGCCGCGCGCCGGCCGGCTCCCCTCCAAAACCTGGAAATCTTCTGTCCCCCGCACGCATCTGCCGCGGAGGGGAGCACACGGCACGGGCAGTCGGCGGCTCATCATTCCGTGTGCGGGGGGGAAAAGCAACGAGTCGGATGGGGAGCCGCGCCGCGTCTGGTTGACGCGACCCTTGTCGGCCCATTTGCACGTACGGTTCGCGTTGCCGTCATCAGGCGCGAGCGAGCGATCGAGCGAACGCGGAGGCCACCGCTCGTCCCCGCAACCAGCTCGGTGGCATGGGCGTGGCCGCAGCTGGCATGGGCGTGGCCGCAGCAGCCTCTGCCTGCCTGGCCATCTGGTAATGCTGTCCGTGAACCGTGAACGGCAGTGTACAAGTGAGGCTCCTCCACCGCGCGACCTGAAAACAAATCGTCGATGGCCGAGGATGACCGAAGAATAAAATACAATGGGTCTGGACGGGATAGAAACAGTACTCGTAGTATGTCGGCCATGGCACGGAGGCGGCTACGTGACGATGATCCCAGATATTGCCGTAGGTCAGCGCACTCCTCCGGGAGGAGTTAAAATTTTACAAATCCTCCCCGATTGAAAACTCTTTTGTTACTCAGTTCAAAAAAAAAGAAAAAGAAAACTCTTTTGTTACTCTGTTGGACCAAATTGACTGTTCTAATATGTCAAAGGTCGTCAAAATGGACTATTCGTGGTGGGATTTTGATATTGTTGCACATTTGATTTATCTTTAGACGGTGGTAATACTATGTTAGCATTTTCCCTACCATGTTATCTTAAGAAACTGGATTACTGGAGTAGTATCACTCTGTCATTTGCTATGTTCTTAAAAGTGAAAAGTTTATTCATCATTTGACATTTGTGGCAGGCAAAACCTATTATGCTTTTCAAGTTGGCTAGCCAAAATAACCTAGTTGCACACTCTCTAAGTATATAAGAAGTCATGTACAAGAGATAGAAAATAAGCATCAAGCACATATTGATGTTTGCTTATAGCACAAAAGGAGTTTCTTCACACTGCAAATACAAAGCTAAAAGGAAAATTACACATAAAAAACAATTGGATTGCTACATAGACAATGTATTCAATGCCTCCGGTTCACGGGTAGAGGGTAAAAACTAAATATGTCGGCATGTCAAGCTTGCTCAACAAAATTCTAAAAAAAAGTCTAGAGTTTGACATCTCTTTGAATTTCATTAAGAAGAGGCCCACAAAAGCCTGCTGGACCGAGCCTCATCGGCATATGCGTAGGCAGGTCGGGAGCGACATTCCCTACCGTAGGGAGGTGAGCCAGAAATGACCAGCCGCTTGGTGCTTTCGACGGGCATCGAACCCGTGTCGGCTGCCTGAGGGATTGAGAATGCAACCACCCCAGCTGAGCTTACTTCGCAACAAATTCTAATTATTACGGTTCAATGCATCTCACGTATCGGCATAAAAGTCCAACAAAGATGTCACACGTTACCTAGCATTTGTCTTTATTGCAACGCATGCCGAAAAGCAATATTCACATGGCGAATGACAGCATAGACATCACATATTATCTGGCAACATCCTTTATTACAACGGAAGTGTAAGGTTGGCACATCTACTCGCATGAAGTGAAGAAAAAAGGGGTGAAAATCACTCGTTCCGATATATGCATAGCTAGGTTTTTCTGAAGAAAAACAAAAACAGGGTGAAAATCACTCATTCAGAAGAAATCGCACCTAAGATCTCTTACTCACTCTGTTTATTTTTATTCTTGAGGTTCGGACAGCGGTGATTAGTTTTTTTAGTGCAATTTTCTATCGGAAGCGTCAACAATTTCCGAATAGAGGTAGAAGTAGATTGAACAATAATTTTTAGAGAGGTGTGAATTTGGTCCGTTAATTTTAGAAAATTATCGAACTTTCAAATGTCAGAATGATGCTCAGATTTTGTAATTTTCACATGGATGAAATACGACTAGAATTCACCCCTACCTAGGGGTGAAAGTGGTGTGGATAATTATTCGATCCGATCCGCTCCGAATCTGAATTTTTGAGGATTTGGAGAAACGTTTTACATATCCTAGAGGATCTGATCCGATCCGCATCTGTTTGCATGCGGATGCGGATTAGGATATGGGAGTAGCAAAATCCGACGGATATGGATTATCCGATATATCAAAGTGGATTATCCGAAGCTCAAAATAGGATTATCCAACAATATTAGTCAATTTTTATTTGTTTTACATATTTTCATAATATTTTAAACTAAGAACTTGTTGTTTCGATTGTGGGATTTCTTTGGCTAGTGTAATATTGGTACTAGCTAGTCTACGTGATTTGATGAATCGTCGATCAACATATAGCGCTACTAATAGATGTATTCCGATATTTAAATAATCGCTTCCGATCCGCTTCCGATATGAATCCGTTCCATTTCCGGCATCCAAAAAAATCTGTATCCATAACCGCATCCGCATATTATCTGTTCCGCTCTGAATCCGATAAAAAAATATAAATTAGGATACGAAAAGGTGTTATCCGCTCCGATCCGATCCGTTTTATCCCTACCCCTACCGGTGGCAGAGCCGCCAGCGGACCAGTCAACCATCGTCCTCTCCAACAGTCCCACCACCCATCGTCCTCTCCAACAGTCCCACCTCCTCCTCCTTCCCCCTCCCGATTCCCATCTTCTAAAAGCTCCACCGCCCGTCTATAAATAAGGCGCCCGTGGTGCCCATCAATTCGCGTCACCGGTACCCCGAGAGCGCGAATCATTCGGCGCGACGCAAAAACCCTAGCCACCGATCTCCATCATGGCGACCACCTCCAGCCAGGCGTGCCTCCTCCTCCAGAAGCAGCTCAAAGGTTGGTGCGGATCCCAGCCGCTCGCCGGAGTTTTCCCTGTATCTCTTTCCGCTGGGTTTTCCTTTTCATGTGCCTGCAGATTGATTGAATGGTTTGCTGTATGGTGATTGGCGCAGATCTCTCGAAGAACCCGGTGGATGGCTTCTCGGCTGGGCTGGTCGACGACAGTAACGTGTTCGAGTGGCAGGTCACCATCATCGGCCCCCCGGACACCCTATAGTGAGTCCGATTCCCTCCATTGCGCGCACGCTTCCAGTCCTCACCGTGATGAATTGTTTGTTCATGTGTTGGCGCCATGCTAAATTCCGGTGTCTCATTTGTACCCTGTGGACCGCAAGCAGTGACGGGGAATCTAATCCCTGAATCGTTGCTATTCGTGGCTGGTGTGCCGCTGAATGTGCTCTGCTTGTTCGTTGTTGCTATATGGTCGGTGTTCAATTCCATCAAGGTTGATTGGTCCTGAGTATGTGGATTGCCCTGTTAATGGATTAATAGTTCCCAGATTTTTGCCCCCTTTTTTTGTCATCGCCATTCGCCATATAAATACTTATTCTGGAAATTGGGTTCTGCATGTTCATAACAGGAGAATGTCATAGGATCTCTTTGATAGAGTTTATATTGCTGGGTTCGAATTCGTGCTCGAGAATGGGTATACAGTAGGCTCCATGGATATGCTGCAGGGGTTTGGTCTATGGTAGTTTCGATTAGGTTATTTTAACTGCATCATGTTGAGAGATGAAATTGTATGTCTCGCCTCCTATAATAGGGATCATGTTGAGAGATGAAATTGTATGTCTCGCCTCCTATAATAGGGTAAAATCTTCAGGAGCTGTTTGTTTCTAGTACTTTGATATTGAATGGTTTACTGAGGCTTTCCACTGGTAGCGTCACCTGAAATTGCAATTTTATTTGTTCATTCCATTTGGTTAATGGGCAGAATTTAATAGCATGATCAATTTAATGTGACCCTTTCGGTTTCACGCTCAGATTTAGAATTCGAGATGTTGTGTGTGCTGTTTTGCCAAGTTGCACAAACACAAACTACACTTGGTCTCAAAAAAAAAAAAAAACACAAACTACACATCAGTAACCTAGCAGATGTGTATGCAGCTGTTATCTCATTCATAGCCTCATAGGGATGTGCTGATTTGGATGGTGATAGCGTGCAGCATACAGGAACAGGAGAGTCAATTGAGTAGCCTGCCAGCCAGGAGCAAAGTAACTTGCGTTTATCTGCATACATTTCACTATATAGTCAGAAATTAGGTGCTTCGGTATGTAGAATCGATTCCATCTAACATGATGGATTATGTGCAGCATACGGGAATCATTTTTCTGTATATTTCTTTTCTACTGCATATTTGAAATTGGTTTGGTTGAATCAGACATGTATTGTTATGTTATTTTATTTGACAAGGGAGTGGACTGCCAATGAGTTTGTCTTATGAAGCTTATTCAGGTACATAAACTAAATAGTTATTATGTTAAATGACTCTTCACGGAACCTAGAAATGTGAAAAGTAGGTCAGGAATACAATAAACAGGAATAACATAATGGAATGATTCCCAGGAAGTACATTTTCGTGGGGGAAATCTTGATTAAGAGATAGAGGAATCAGCCTGTCAGATGGTAGATTTATTAGGGTTCATAAGTGTGCTTGCTATCTGGCTAGTCTCAGTGATGGTGTATATTGTAGCTTGATTCTATATTGAACTAATGGACTACCACATAATGGAACTAAGGCGTTTGTTTCTTGTACCGTTAATTTTCTGATGAGCAATGCGTTGCCAAGAAAACATAGTAATGTGGGAGAGCTTGGCATTTGAATAAAGAGCTCTGTTCAGGAGTTTGGATACTCAGCATTAATGCATCCTTTCGTATTTTATTGGTACACAGCACATTTTGTCAGTGCATTACTAATCATTTCCCTGGTTAATGTACAATTTCGAGTTTGAGTTCTGGGTCGCTGGGTGTAACTCAGCTACCACAAGTTGAATCATTAACTAACTTCAAAGAGAGAACTATCTATACGGTGGCCTTTATTTTGTGTTCAAAACATAGCCTCATTGCAGTTATGTACATAATACTTTATTTATGTCCTCTGAATAAGACACTAATAGCAGACTTGGTTGCAGTGACGGAGGGTACTTCAATGCAATAATGACCTTCCCACAAAATTATCCGAACAGCCCGCCATCAGTCAGATTTACCTCTGAAATGTGGCATCCAAACGGTTAGCTTTTATTAGCAAATATCACATATCTTTACTTCTACGATCCATCATTCTTAGATTGTCCATAATATTTTGTTGGTTGCCAGTTTATCCGGATGGGCGGGTGTGCATCTCTATCCTTCATCCCCCTGGCGAAGATCCAAACGGCTATGAGCTTGCAAGTGAGCGTTGGACTCCTGTGCACACGGTAGAGCTTCATATATGAAGTCTATAGTACTGCCATTCTTTCCTCTTTTCGTGTTTGATCGGTATTAGTACCATTCTATCAACATATTCTGTTTAGGGAAACCTTTATCAGCTAAATTTACTGCAATAAATCATCAAACATTCAGAAATGCACTATTAGATATGTAATTTGTTGTGATTGGATACAGATATGATGCCTTTTGGGGATGTGCTGGTAAATCTTAAAATGAAGTATTCAATGACAATAGCTTACTTGTTTTCCAAGTCTGCTATTCGTTGTAGAGTGATGCTTCTATGGATTTCCACTATATGTATATAGAACCAAGGAATTAGGAATCATGAGCAAAATGTGGGAGACTACTTATAATAGTGAATTCCTGAGTTTTGAATTTGTCACAGCTAAAGTGTTTGTTGCATAAACTGATTGCTTTCCAGCCAGATGCTTTACTAGTAGTAATAACTGACTGTATTATTCTTCTGATTGAAGATCAGTAATTTTCTAGAATTCTTCCCAGCTTCCACTTGAATGATAATATTGCTATGTTTGATTTTAAACATGGAACACTAAAGTGCAGATTTCTTCCAGAAGTTAATAATTGTTTATGTATTAATTTGATAATTTTTCTCCATTTGTAGGTTGAGAGTATTGTTTTGAGCATTATTTCGATGCTTTCTAGTCCAAATGATGAGTCACCAGCAAATATCGAGGCAGCTGTAAGTTCATCTGACATGTACAATAGAACTTGGTTTGCTGATTGTTAACCTATAATATGGTAAAATAATTTATACGTGTTCCTGCCAGCAATTCATAGTTGTCGATTAATAACAATTCATAGCATTCTGGGTAAAATGTTCTAAAAACCTGTGAAGTTATTGTCAATATATTCCTGTTGACATCTAGATATATAACTATTTGTTGGTTTCCGGAAAGTATTTGTACCTTTTTAAGATATGAACTAATTATATAGTTGTTTATACTTTCTAGCATTAGGCCATCTTTGTGTGTTATTACAATGGCACAGATTGTACCTTTCTCCTCATTGATGGGTGTCCTTTTTCTGATGCCACCTCCGATATTTCTCATGCAGAAGGAATGGAGAGAGAAGAGGGAGGACTTCAGGAAAAGGGTTAGGCGCGTGGTGCGTAAATCACAGGAAATGTTCTGAAATAAGGGGGGTGCTGGGGGAAGTTAAACATACACCGTCAGGCTGACAGATTTTGATGTCCACCTCCAAATGTCCGAATCTGACGCCTGTGTCCTCAAGTCTCCTCTTGTATATTTTCCGTTTTATCAACTGCTGACAGTCCCAGAAATGAACTGGGACGTGTCGGCTATTCTCAATGTTCTGTTGCGTCTTGGGGTACCAGTGTCGAGAAACTTGAAATGATGTGCCGATTATCTTTATTATTGTGATGAACCTCTGCACAAACAGCTCGTTCTAATTGGCTAATTGTTTGGCATAATATCTGTTAATATGCAAGTATCGAAGGGAGTATTCGAGTTCGATGTTGTAGATGGTTCTTACGATCTACCTATTACTTGCAAAACAAAAGTAACATCTAGATGGAATCTTATATAACTTAATTTTGCCTAGGAGGTACATAACTCGATTTTGTGCTAGCACAATTATCCCAATTCGTTTACAAACGGTGAGCTTCCTCGTTTTACGGTATTGCAACAACCCATGCTGTTTATGTCAGATTACACTGTATCAAATAAGATTTGTTCAGGTATTGTCAGCACGTTCAATACAAATCAGGCTCGATTAATCTCTTTACATGTACAAAAGACAGCATAGTTACATTCTTTTGCTCATGCAAGATTTGCTCACTTGGGACCAACTGCTCTGCTCACTACACTCCGTGACAATTCTCTTCCATGGCAGCAAGCGTATGGGACCAACTGTTCACAAGTGAGGCTCAAGATCTTGTGGTTGGGCATATCAGATGTCACTGTCTGGGGGAAAAAATCATAGCCGATACAAGAAACACAAACAAAAAAGGATGACAAATTGATCATAGTGGGATTCGAACCCACGACCTATAGATTCGGAATCTAACGCGATATCCACTTCGCTATATGATCATTCTTGCCTTCCAAACACATTTTAATTTTGATAAAAGAAAACATCAACATTTCGTGTATAGATTCTAAGGGCACAAGAGACAGCATACAAGGTAAAGTTTCAAAGGCTCTAAAAATCATTCACTATACTACAATCATTGTGATTGTGGATGAACAGTATACTCATGAAAACTGATGTCAACAGGGATATATCAGAAGTTGGCTAGTAACAGTTAGTAATGGACTAGAGTAGATTAAGAACGCATGGCAGCAGGCTTCAGAAATCAACATGAAACTGGAGCTAAAAGGATACAAAATGACATATACTCTTACATTATTATGGGATCAGGATTTCAGGGTAGGCAATTGATGTGAACATGAGAGGCGCGGGGCAGTGCAGACACTACACTAATCTAGTTGCAAAAACAACACAGATGTATGGACAGAATTACACCCACAAACATCTAATGTAGTGGCACACAACTGCAACAATCACAAAGGCATGCTGGATTCACTCAATTCTAACAGCGGTCACGGCAGTTGTTAAACTAGCCAACCAGCATGAACCAACGACTCAGAATCCAAAACAACCTAATCAGTAGATGAGGACTGCAATGGATTTAGGTGGTTGCCGGCCATACAGGTGATGGCCAAGAGCTTGCCCCCCTAAAGTGACAATTCGTTTAGGGAGTCCTACGGGTTCAAGGCTAACAAATACCAATCGGGACGAACGAGCTAGGCAAGTATACACCGCTACTCTGCCTGCCATTACCGCGTCTGCACTCTGCAGTAAAATCAGATCCGCAAAAAGGGATCCAGTGACGGGTCCATCGATTCAACAATACTACCAAGGAACTCTGCAGATAAAAACATATCAGATCGCAGAGAAAGTGAACAGATCATTGATCAGGAGATCTGGCGAAAGGTTGGGCCAGAGATGTAGACCGCCGATACGGTAAAAACTGGGTGACCGAGGGAAAGGTTTCAGAGGATCTTACCGGCGACGGCAAGGGCGGCGATGAGAAGAACGGCAAGGGGAGGCTAGTGTTCCATCTGCCAGAAGGGCGCCTGTGCGATCGATCATCTCGTTGACCCCGAGCGGCAATCGCCGTCACGAGCGCAGAGCGCAGGCGGCGGATGCCGATCCACTCTGGCGTAGGCCGGCCGCCTGCTCTTCTGTTCTTCTGCGGGCTGCATTCTCAAATCGGCCCAACAACGAGCCACGGAAATTTTCGCGGGAAAAGACCGCGCTTTGGTTTTCTGCCGCTCGACTATTGGTTTTCTGCCGCTCGACTATTGGTTTTCCGTGAGATTATTGCCACTCGAGAGTTATTGCATGACAGATCCGTTCGTAATACGTGACATTGAGAACCGGAGTTTCTCGATTGTTTTTGAGATATATGAAATTCTATATACGGTTTGTGAACTTGATGCTTTCTTTGGGGAAAAAAACTTGATGCTGGATCGCCCTTTTTCTTTTCTCATAATTTGTGCCTGTCGTGACTTCCGATTAAATTGGTGAATGTGGTTCTTGAGCAGCCATTTTTGGTACATGTTTCTTGGACCCTTGAATATATTAGGAAGTTTAACGCAAGGCAGAGTAGGCCGTGGCCTCATGTGGGTCATGAGTAATTTGCAACTTCCATATAGACGGTCTTCCAATAATTTCGCTTTGTAAAACGCATAAGTAGATTTATCTTGTTTTTCTATTTTCTTTCGATGATAAGATATAAGCAAACATATTCATTGGATTGAGATCATCTACCTTTGTAAACGGTGACTTTGTGTGCCTTTGAATCACTGACACATGAAGACACATAAATCTCATGATTTGTAAACCCACATGTCAGTGACTCAAAGGCACACAAAGTCACCGTTCATAAAGGTAGAGGATCCTAATCCCAAATGCTTATGTCACAAAAGACTAATGATTAGACTTAAATACGACAACCCAAGATGTCCAATTTCACCATAGGGAACCACATTAGTAGTCATATCTCCTCATATTGTAACCTAGGTCCCTTCAACTCTTGTGTCAAAGTAGAGGTCCCTAGATTAGCTAAATGCGCCGTTGATCGTCCAAGTCGTCTTGATCAATGCTCGTAGTGATTTGTCAGTTTAAGCATGCCACAAACTCATCTCCACTATCACGGTGATACTTTCTGTTGCAATAATGCAACAGGTCGCATTTTTTATTTTTTAGCTTCCTAAACACGAATTCGCTGCTGGCGGCAAAACTGACAGCATACTAGCGAAAATCATCGAGAAAACGAAGGGGCTGCTTGGTTCAGCGCCTGCACTCGCCACGCCGACGGTTCGACGCCGCTGAAGGTGCGGCGGCAAATTTTGGCGCCACACTCTTGGCGCTAGACGACGAAGATTTCAGCAACAAAAACTGTGACGCGCCGAAGCTTTCAGCTGAACCAAGCAGCAGCGTAGATTCTGTGGCGCCGCCAAAGCCTTGGCTTGGCAAAGTGCGGCGGGGAACCAAAGCACCCCCGAAGCCGAAGCGCCAATCAACCACGATTTCACATGGCATTACCGCTTCCCGCTCGTATTTCCGGCTCGCAAACTGCCGCTTGCCGCCTAAACCAATCCAAACACGCGGTCTCACGGGTCCCCACGCATCCCCCTCCTCCGCGACTCAAAATCGCAGCCGTCCCGTCCATCCAACGCTGCAGCGTCTCGCCACCTCAACGATCCGCACCACCAGCGCCTCCACCAATCATGTCCCCCTTCACCCGCCTATATAATCGCGTCGCACCCGTCCGTCAAGCCATCACCGAGAAGCCGCGAGCACCTTCAGCCCCCATCAAACCAATCTCCAACCCGCCGCCTCCCCACAGCCGCCGCCGTAGACTCCACCAGTTCGGCTCCCATGGCGCCCAAGGCCGAGAAGAAGCCCGCCGAGAAGAAGCCGGTCGAGGAGAAGGCCGAGAAGAAGCCCAAGGCGGAGAAGCGCGTCCCCGGCGCCGGCAAGGAGGGCGGCGACAAGAAGGGCAAGAAGAAGGCCAAGAAGAGCGTCGAGACCTACAAGATCTACATCTTCAAGGTGCTCAAGCAGGTGCACCCCGACATTGGGATCTCCTCCAAGGCCATGTCCATCATGAACTCCTTCATCAACGACATCTTCGAGAAGCTCGCCGGCGAGGCCGCCAAGCTCGCCCGCTACAACAAGAAGCCCACCATCACCTCCCGCGAGATCCAGACCTCCGTCCGCCTCGTTCTCCCCGGCGAGCTCGCCAAGCACGCCGTCTCCGAGGGCACCAAGGCCGTCACCAAGTTCACCTCTTCTTAGATGCCCGCGCTCGTGCGGCATGGCGTGGTGTGGAGTCTAGTCGTTTTCTTCAATATTTAGGACTGTTAGGTTTGTGATGTCGAACAATGTAGAATGTGTTACGCATGCTGGATTAATCAAATGATCTTGATCAAATTTCGAATATGTTTTGGTTCAAAGCTCGATATTGTGGTTGTCAATTTGGGTCGTCGCCTTTCCACAATATACTGCGAATTGGTCCTGTTATCTGCGATGCTATTTGAGCTTGTGGTGTTGACAGGTTTTGCATTTCGTTCTGCAGAGGTTTTGCGTTAGTCACATTTTTAGGGGTAACTTCTGTAATTGTATTTTCACATTTTCCTTTGCTTCAGAAAAAGAAATCTGTCAAATCCAGTAACTGCTGGTAGTCATAGCGAATGACAAATTGCTCAAGGAGATCCAATTTAACCTATCAACATTGCAATTGCATGTTTAAGAACTCTAAAAATGGAAAAAGTAACAAATCGGCAAGAATTATCTTCTGAGAGTGCAGGAGTTATATCAAGATCGTGTAGCCTCATACAGTTGCTCATATTTCAGGCCACAAACTTTCCAGCTTTTGTTTGATGAACCTAGGAACATTTCTTCCTGCTACCGCAAGGCAGCATCATTTCATCTGATACCAGAAACCTGATTATTCATTCCTCCGGTGTGCACCAATGCAGTCTCCACTCTCCAAATAGCTTAGTGCATTTGTTTGGAGTCCTATTTGAGAGAAACCAACGTTAGGAATCCTATTATAGAGAAACCACTTGTTTGGAGTCCTATAATAGCCAATTTCTCCTCTCCAGCAGACCTCTTTTAAGGCCAAATGACGATGGCAGATGCCTGCTTTTTGAAAGATTTGTCATTCTCATACTACAGAATCTTCAATTTCCCTGTTATCTAAACATAATTGAAGGATCATGTAAATTTCATCACTCTGAGGATGTCTACAGTCTCCGTTGAAGAATACATGGACCTTATCCTGGACCTCAATCCAACTGCAGCCAGTGATCCTTTTTAGACCCTTCTCCTTAATTTCTCTCCTGATCACTGACGCACTTTGCCAGCTTCCAGCAGCAGAGTAAACATTAGATAGAAGAATGTATGAAGATGTGTCCTTTGGATCCAGCATATGAATGCGCTTCGCGACACTCTCAGCCAGCTCTCTGTTCCAGTGAATCTGACAGCCTCCTATCAACGCTTTCCAAAACCCGACGCCCGGCTCAAAGGGAAGCTCCTCGAGAAACCTCTGGGCATCATCGAACAGCTTGGCCCGAGATAGTAGATCGACCACACAAGCATAATGCTCAGGCTTCAGGATGCCGGGTTGCTCCATCTGTGCAGCCTTGAACAATGCATAGCCCTCGTCAACAAGACCAGCATGGTTGCAACCAAATAGCAAACCGAGAAGGGTGACATTATCCGGCTTCAGGCCCGTTGCTCTCATCGCGTTGTAAGCATCCAAAGCCTCCTGTCCTCTCCCATTCTGCGCGTACCCGCAGATCAGTGCATTCCAGGAGACCACGTTCTTTTGCTTCATCTTTTTGAACACCAGGACACTGTCATCCAAACTGCCGCATCTGGCATAGAAGCTCACAAGAGAATTGCCCACAAAAACGTCAAGCTTACCCAAGAACTTGATGGCTGACGCATGGACGCTTCTGCCAGCGCGGAGTGCTCCTGCATTGGCAACAGAAGTGAACACGCAGGGGAACGTGCTTTCGTTCGGCCTGACACCTTCCCGGCCCATTGCCAAGAACAGAGCGACAGCCTCCTCACTGAGACCAGCCTGACTGCACCCGCCGATCATCGCGTTCCAGGAGACCACGTTCCTCTCCGGCATGCATCGGAACACCCGGATCGCATCCTCGGACATCCCATTCTTCAGCAAGCCCGCAATGAGCGCGGTGTAGGAGACCACGTTCGGGTCACGGGTGTCGTCGAGCGCTCCCTGGGCTTCCCTCATGGCGCCCATCTTGGCGTAGTGGTCGACGAGAGCGCTGCCGACGAAGACGTTGGAGCAGAGGCCGAGCTTGGTGGCGCAGGCGTGGAGCTGGGCGCCGGCGCGCAGGTCGCGCTGCGCGGTGGCCGAGCGGAGGATGGTTCCGAAGGTGAACTGGTTGGGCGCGACCCCGTCGGCCAGCACGCGAGAGAACAGGGCGAGGGCGTCGCGGTGCCGGCCGCCGCGGGTCAGCGCGCCGATCGCGGCCGTGGCCGAGACGACGTCCCGGTACGGCATTCCCTCGAGCACGTTGCGTGCGGCTCCAGAGCGTCGCGCCGCGGGCTTTGACGTCTTCCGTTCGATGAGCTGCTGAGTCAGGGACGACGGCCCCACCCTCACTTGAGCGCCTGGTGTGCGGTTTGCTGGCGTTTTGGAGCGCGGAGCGGCGAGACTTCACGCCTGGTGGTTGTGCTTGTGATTTAGGCGGCGGGCGAATGGGTCGTGTGCATGAGGATCTGGGCAGTGTCAATGTGTAATGAGAATTTGAGAACGCGAGAGCTGCAGTAGATTCCAAGCTGACGGGAGAAGCACCAAGTAGGAGTATACCGCAACAACTGGTGCACCAAGTCGAAGAGCAATGTGGCTCGCTGTCGCTGCAGGGCTCCAAACATCGATCCGGTAACGCTTCCACTCTTTGAAGAAACAGTGCCGTGAGGATTCTAAAACAGCAGCACGGGATTGGTAAGGCGGCAATGAATTTGCCAGGCCATTCTCTAATCCGTAAGTCACCATTCACCAATAGGTAAAATAAATACTACCTCCGTTCGGCAAATGATGTCGCTTCGGACAAACAAATGAACTGAGATTGAACTGATGTTGCATGTCCGAGCGACTTCATTAAAAAAACGGAGGGAGTAGTACCTTTCACCATTCAGAATAAGAAGTCCTGCGTTGATAACCTTTCAATATTCAATTGAACTGAAGCGTACATCTCATGAGGATACAATATCATCGCATTACAAGATCAATTATTCTGTTATTTCCTGAGAATCTCCTGCAAGTCAGGCAAGGCAAGCATGCCTTCTACAGAAAATACAATATTCTCCTTCAAGGAAACAAACATAAAGTAGATATTGTTCTTATAGACCATCTGTTTCAGAGTCCTTGCTGACTTTAGGTCCTGCCCACTGTTGGCTGGCACGAGACTTCGACCATGGATCAAGAGGGACTCGTTGTGGTGGCGGTGGTGTTGCAGGCTTGGCCTCTCGAAGTTCATTCTCCCTGTCGACAAACCTGCATTTGGCATAAATGATGAATATTGCATCTCTACAAGGCTTCCGAAAACTATGGCAATGCATATCCAGATGGTCTTCACATTATAGGGTCAAAACTTGATGCAACAAGCTAACAATGTCCAAAGAGCAGTTACTTGGCTCGAAACCAATTGAGATAAAACACTGTCCATTTTGTCAGATTTGCTAAAAAACAGCGATAAATTAGCATATGCTGGAGTATTCCATGAAGTAACTAGGTTGTATGCTGGAATAGAAAGCTCAAAAACTAACTAGGTTGTACAGCGGCTTCGTTCACTAAATAACCATCTGCAGAACAGCTATACTATTTAAATTTCCTAGAAAAATGGGTAAAGAAAATTACTCGATGTATGCCATTGGTGCAGCATCACCAACACGTATTCTGGTACGCAGTAGTCTTGTGTATCCGCCAGCTCGATCTCTGGAATCCAAAAAACATGGATCATTAGTTTAAGCTCATTATTGTGTGTGTGTGAATGACAAGACAACCATAGAATTTTGAGACACATCTTAATTTTTAACACCTTTCCTGCACATACTCCACTAAATGGATTTCCTTTCAACAAGACAACAACGTTATGGAATGGATACATTAAAGGATGCTACGGTAGTCATTCTCGTTGGAAACACAGGGAGTAACAAATCCAATGTGGACATGCATGATAACACTAAATTGAGCAAATCCATGTGTAGGTAAAAGAGATTACTTGTAGCGATAGGCAAGCTCTGTAAATAGCTTATGAACAACATCATCGCCCCTAACAAATTCAGAAGCACGTCTGGCTGCGTCGAGGGTACCCTGCAAATGAAATAAGTTTTTGTATAATTACCTTCAAGACAAGGAGTTCAAAAAGGCGAAAACAGCAAAGATACTGGACAGAAAAAATACGTCACTCGGCATGGTTGGTGGAACTATTGGTATCCTCACGAAAAATGTAGCATTTACAAACAAAATAGTACCGAGGTCTATGCTAGTAATAAGAGGGTGTTCTTATTTATCAATTATCTGATTAGACACTTGAATAGCGAATATCCAATTGAAATATCTAGAAAGGAAACTACTGGGCCTCTCACTCGAACTTCATCGCAGGTAGGATGTCAACCATAGACAAGCAACATAATTTCTACAGCGCTGTTCACCAGCAGGTGTCCAGTTTCAGTTTACGCAACAGTAAGTACCATTCTCGTGAAGACACACCCCTGAATCTGAGCTCTAGCATAAAATGTACGATAGCTGAGAATCAGTTACACTCAGGAGCAATGACTCTATTACACTAAAGTGATCATCCATTGCAAACTATGCGTGCACTACTTAACAATAACATGATTGTCAGCCTGTCTTACACCCACTGCCTTAAATACCACGATATCTAAACAGGACATCAGAGGGATCTTGTCGAGTGTACCTCTTTCCCTAGCTGCACCATCTGATCCGCCTTTCGCCGCACCTCCTTCGCCTGAAACCAGACCACCGCATTAAGCAATCACAGTCCCCCGGGACCAAAATTTTCAGAAGATCGCCACAAGGTGCGCGAGGCGAAAAATGAAGGCGGCGATACCTTGGCGACGGTGGTCTCGATGCGCTCGTGCTTGACCAGCTGCGACACCATCGTCCTGCCCGCGAGACAAATCTAGGAAGTCAGCGGCAAGGCGACGTACGGGCGTGTACGAAAGCGTCGGGATAAAAGTAGGGAATACCTTAGCATGGAGAGTCGGTGGGAGTATGGGCGGCCGAGCTTGCGGAAATTGCCCATGGCGACGGCGGGGGCGGATCGGCGGGCGGGCGGGCGGCGGCGGCGAGGGTCGAGGGGTTTGCGAGGTGGTTCGATTCAGACCTCTGCGCTGTTGTGACTGCCGCGACTCATGGGCCGTATAGGCCAGGCAAATGGCGATATGTGTTAACGGGCCCTGATGGGTCCTCTTGGGCCTAGCGGGTTGCACTTTGGAGAGAGAGAGAGAGTGCAGGACAAGCACAAAAGTCGTGGCGTGAGCTCACCACGGTACTCTGTTCTCGTCTAGTCCGGACGTCCTCCACGATCTTCTTGCTAGAACGGTGCGGCTGCTGACGCGCGTTTCCCACAAACAGTTTGTACCGGATCGCATCGAAGAAAAGTCGACCCCGATCCGCTCAACAGGCAACCAACAGGATTTCGTGAACGGAGTACAGCAGCGACCAGCTAGCGAAAACACAGTGGCCCGAGTTACGTTCTCGGTGACTTTGGCGACCTCCGTTACGGAGTACCACCAGTCCCCCACTCCTGCACTCCACGTTGCATGTTCTCAACGCGCGCGCACTGTTGTGTTCACTTGCCTTGCAACGCCTCCTTTTCATCAACGTACGCACTGCCATTAAACTAGTAGCACACTCCGGTGTTTCCTGCACGCACGTAGGAACCTGTGCGGGCAGTCGGATGTGGACTTTTTAGTTACCCAGCTCTAAACATGCAGTCCTGTACTACGATCGACGATCGAGCTGGCACTGACATCGATCTCGTCTGCGTGAACCATCGATTGCATGACAGAAACTCGGCAAGCATGCACAATGCACTGCCGATGGCAGCGGAATCATGAGCAGCGGCGATGCGCGCCCATCCAGTAATCAGTGCGCTTACCGGGGCGCGGTAAAGCCGCCCGCGCTCGCTGTGAAAAGGAGAAAACAACTCGACACGAGGACGAGGGAGCGGATCTCGGCGCCTGAACGGGCCGGGGTGCCGGGCGCGCGCGTCCGCCCTCGTCCATGATCGCCGTGAGTCAAACGCAGTCTCTCTCGATCCTCCGCCCCGGTGTTGCCGCCCGCCCGTCGTGCGCTCTCGCTATCCGCACCTGCCAATGCCATCTCCTAGTCGGTGGAACCTCCCGCTTGTCCTCACCGCCTGGCCCTCCTAATCAAACGCCACAAGCTTTTTGTGCATCTCCACTCCACAATTTCTGTTGCCATTGATTCCAATCACTGACAAAATAGGCCACTGAGCGCTGGGACCCAAGCCTAAACGTTATTGCCTCTAATAAGCTGGTGACCTTGGTCCCTTCACACATGGCGCGGATTTGTATACTTGTCCCCGTCTTCTCCCACGCCACGCCACGCGCGCCGAGGGTTGGAACTCGGAGGCCAAGCGGGACAGGACAGGGATTGCAGCCTTCCAAATCACGCAAATGCTTCCAAATGTTACCAGCATCGGCGCGGCATACCCGTGCTCGAACGCCTCCACATGCACGGATTATTTTTTTGTGCGTGCAGACACGAGGCATCAGACACCAGTAAACAAATCATTGGAAACTTGGGACGGTTTGAGGAGGTGGGTGGTCTCGAGCAAGATTTTTCTTTTCATTTTCATTTACAGTGGCAGAGCGGCCTCGGACTGACACTTGGACCCGGCGACTCGTGTGGTCAGCGTCGTGCCCCGAAAGACGTAAGTTTGGTGAGTCAAAGGCGCGGGCATAAAAGAACAGCTTCGGCAGCGCCGAACCAGCTGCAATTTCATCATCCCCAGGCTCTTGCAAGCCCCTTGTCACACTGGTTAGTCCACAGCCACAGTAATTATGCTCTAGTTAACTGCTGGTCGTAGTACTTAACCAACGGGGCAGACTGCCATACCAAACACGCAGTGTTCCAGCAGCTGGTTGACCTCAAGAACCAACGGGAAGACACGAAGACCACGCCGAGGTTCCAGTTTCATACGACACGTTCCACACGTTCATAGCGGCCGGCGCACCAAGCCATCGCACAGGTTACAGCTGCTGCGGCGCGCTGGTCCTGGCACCATTTCAATGCCTGTGCCCTGTGCTGTGCGCGCTGCGTCTCTGAACCCTTCTTTTGCACCCTCCCTCCCTTGTGTCGCTCTCGCGCCATTTAAACGCTGCTAGCGGGCGGCCCATAAGCTTAGCTAGAGTAGCAACTACGACGACGACGACGCCAGCGCTGCTCAGTTAGTGCACTGATAGAGAGGCAGCGCTTTGCCGAAGCATGGCAGTGGAGGTGGCGGGCGGCCGGGCGAGAGCGGAGCAGCAGGCGGCGAGGCTGCAGTGGCGGCAGCAGGAGCCGAGGAGCCCCGACATGGCGGCGCCGCCCAGGCCGCCGCGGCCGCGGCCGGCGAGGGCGGCCGTCGTGTACTACCTGTCGAGGAACGGGCACCTCGAGCACCCCCACTTCATGGAGGTCGCGCTCTCCTGCCCACATGGCCTCTACCTCCGAGGTAACCACAGCAGCTTCTCGCCATTGCATTTTTCCTTTCCGTGTAACTCGTAGTTGAGCGTTCTGTGATGGTGTTGTTGCTGTTAGATGTGATCGACCGGCTCGACGCGCTGAGAGGCAAAGGAATGGCGCGCATGTACTCGTGGGCGTCCAAGAGGTTGGTTTTTGCGCAAAGTTCGTTCTTGTTCTGGCGTTGTAGCCCGTGTCTACCATTATGTTCGTTGCGGTGTTGCTGCAACAGGAGCTACCGGAACGGGTTCGTGTGGCACGACCTGGCCGACGACGACTACATCCACCCGGTGGTCGGCCGGGAGTACGTGCTCAAGGGCACGGAGCGCCTGCATCCGGCGCCGCTCCCGCTGCTCGACGCGGCGGCCGCCGCGTCCTCCTCCTCCTCGGGCTCGCACGAGACGGACGCCTCCTCGTCCTCCGCGCGGTGGGAGCACGCCCGGCCGACGCACCGGAAGAAGAGCGCCAGCGCGGCGGAGCTGGGCCAGTACGTGGTGTACAAGGGCGAGGACGGCGCCGCGGACGCTGCGACGCAGACCGAGGACGGCGGCCGCGGACACCAGAGGCGCGGCGGCGGCGGTGGCGTCAAGGCCGCCGCGCAGCAGGACGAGCTGAGCCGGGCGGAGACGACGTCGCCGCCGACGGCGTCCACGAGCCCCGAGACGCTGGAGGCGCTGATCAATGCGGACGGCCGCGTCGTGGCGGCCGTCGGCGGCGGCTGCGGCGGACGGGCCAGGGCGTCCTCCGTGCTCATGCAGCTCATCTCGTGCGGCTCCGTGTCCGTCAAGGACGCGCACGCCACGCCGGTGATGCCGCGCGTGCGCCCGCCGCGCCAGCCGGGGTCCGCCGCCGTCGCGGCCACCGAGGTAACGTCCTACCGCGCGAAGATCGTGGAGGACAAGGAGTACTTCAGCGGGAGCATCGTGGAGATGACGAAGCGCTCGCCGGCCGACGATGACGCGTGCCGGGACCTGGCCGTTCTCCGGCGGTCGTCGTCGTACAACGCCGACAGGTAAAATCCCGTCACACTTGCAATCATCGCAAGCGAGCACCCGGATCATGCAACGATCAGTTGCTTGCTTGAGACTCTAAATAAAACGGCGGTAAGGATAGGTCGCCATTGTTGCATTGAACCATGGTGTCGTAATCGCACTTATGATTCAGCTGGCTCCTCGCCGCTGAACCCGTCCTGACACTGCAAACGCCATTTGCCTTCCGCGCAAGAAACGCTCGATTAGTGATCAGTGATCGCCTCCATAAATAGCAGTAGGTCTCGGGGAGCTGTCGCGCACTTGAAGCACTTGCACGGCACTGAGATCGCGCGGACTGGTGGGGGGTAGAGACTTTCGTCTGGGATGGTGATCGAACTCTTGTTCGTCACCTGCCCTGTTCCGTGCCTGCGACTAGGGAGCACAAACAAATCTTAGACCTGCTTTCCGCGACGCGTCCTGTAGCAGGAGTACGTCTCGGAAGGCTTATTAGTCCTGAATCTACTCGTACTACCTCGCAAAAAAAAGAATCTACTCGTACTAATCTGGTAGTAGCAGTACTTCAAAAGAGTAATCTGATTCTGATATGAGCTTGTAGCAACAGCCTTTTGTCAGGAATTTCAACTCTGCTTTTAAGCAGTGGTCCAGAGCCCTAATTGGGCCTGAACAACCTGCATTTACCAGCGCTTTGAAAGAAACAATCAATCATGGGGTGTACTGTGCCTCATGTGATATTCCTACGACTGTTATGATGCGAGATGGTGATATGATTATTATCTTGGCCGTGCTGATTTGCAGGGTGATAAAGCTGGAGCTGGCAAAGGAGGCCGGGGACCTGCATGACAGGTGCATCCCGCGGATGACCAAGAACAAGAAAGACGGCTACCTGGTGATCGCCTGCGGCGGGCAAGGGAATAATAACAAAGCGTGACCGCGTTTTCGTTGGCATATGTGGGAGCGTCACGCTCTGGACTCGTGGCGTCATGTCATGTGGAAGATACGGCGAGCGGCGCCGGCGCCTATGTATCTATCTTCTCGTGTAGAGATCAGTAGATGGTGAAATGTCCACTTTGATGGCGTCAGTCCGTGAAATGCATGTGATTTTCACGTGAGCTTTTTTTTTTGCGAGGGATTTTCACGTGAGCTATGTTAATAGTGTGTGCATTTCTGCCTAGGGGTCTAAACTTTAACCATTTGGTAATCTGGTTGTGTTCTACTAATCTGAACAACACTGCAGCATCATTAGCACCTCGAGAGTGTCTGCTGATGAGTTGCATTGAAATGGTGTATTTGGGGCAGGTTATGAATCATGCTTGTGATGGCTTTGGATTGGATCTCCATTATAAGAGAGGGGATCATGGTCTCGCTTAGCCAGCTATGATGAGTCGATGCAATCAGAAGATAAAGGCTACATGAAGAGGCACACTGATAGCAAGCACTTGCCAACTCATGGCAAGATGCAGACAGCATTGCAAAGACAGTGCAGGAGTAGAAGAGATGTTAAGATGCAGAGTTTTTGGGAGTAGGACGAGCAAAGTGAACAGAAGGTCAGAGGAGTTTGAGCTGTGTGGAGCTGACGGAGGTGGGGTTTGGTGGCGTCAGACTCAGATTGCGTGGACAACACACATGGCGAACCTTAGAGACGGCACCTCCGGAGAGGAAGCGGAGCCCAAGCCTTGCCGTCGTCAATATGGGGTTTTCACCCGAAGAGCCACTAAATTATGATTTAAAAGTTTTCTAGATTATTACCAAACTTAGAGAGAGTAAAATAGATTTTCTTTAAAAAATAATCGCTCCTATTTTGGTGTCTCAAACATTGGATAATTTTCATCGACAGGTTGAACAACAGGGGCACAAAGCTTCTTGGGTTTTGGGTTAGCGTGAAGCGAAGGGGAAGATTGTAGGGGCTTTAGTAGTTTGGCTAATTTTCTCGTGAATTCTTTTCTCGCAAGCATGGAGAAGACTATGGCATTCGACCTGCATGGTCCGACTCCTGTCTGACTGGCGTAATCTACATACACCATGACTTTTTTTTTTTTGAGAAGACATACACCAGGACTTGATTATTTCTAGTCGGAGGATTGAGTCGGACCTATAGTGTTGCTCAATATAAATAGACTAAAAATATTGATTAATAATAAAATTTTGCGGGGCGAGGCCGACTAGTTGGTTACTTGGTATAATGGTTTTTTTTTTTCATTTTTCCTCTATCTTAAAAGAAAGGGCTCTCCTTCGAAAAAAAAAGAGCTGTGAAGGTGCTCGTTCCCCAGATTTCCATCGATCGAATCCTCTTTCCTTGGCAAGTTCAATTTACTCCGGTTTCTCAGTTTTCTTTTTCTTTTCCTATAATACTCTAGTTATCGGTGATCGATTGAAGTTGAGGTATTTGTTTGATCCTTCCTGCGTACCATTATCAATTTTCTCTGGGTGCGGTTTTGTTTCAGAAGATTTGAGGAATAACTTAGTCCTTTGGAGCTCCGAAGATCTATAGCCGAGATGCCCATTCGCTTCTCGTTCCGGAACATCTCCTCCCGGATTCCTAGATCCAGATGCCTCCCCGGCACAAGCCGGGCCTCGGTATGTATATAAATCAAACTCTAATTCTCAAGGGTGTGTTTGAACGGAGAGAAATCTTGGATAGCTAGTCTTCTTGTTCTAAATCTCAATTCGACACTTTTGGACCCAGCTGCTCCAATCTTGTTTAAGAGATTATTGATTTATTGAAATATATTAACCTGCTGAATGTATTTTAGTGTTTAGGCTACTTTCTCCTTCAAACCTGCTGAAAGTTCCCTTCAACCAAAGTCCTCGATGGATTTGTAGAGCAACTCTAAGAGAATAGCCAAAAGAAATTGTAGAGAATATAACTATTGTTTAATAAAAAGTACATCCAACTAACAGATTGTCTAACTCACTCTCCAAATTTGGTGGCTCTCCGTTCCGGAATTCTCGCTAGCTACTTTTGGAGACTTAGTGTTACTCCCTATTGATTGAGCGAGTCGGCAGATTTATAGACCCCATAGTGGTGCTCTTGCTTAAGAGTCCAGAAATGAAGTAACGAGCCTGCGTACCACTATTGATACAAATTTCATCTTGTCATGGGAAATAAAAATTTACGCTAAAGTTCACTTATTACTTCTTTCCTTGTTAATGCAGGACGCAAGGTACTTCAAGTCATTTCCTTGCTCATGTCCTGCTTCTAAAACAAGCAGCCCAACAACTGACATGCCCTCATCTATCACCCATCATACCAAGCCTGCATTTGTGGTTCCCATTAGAGGAGTGAAGAGAACTATTTCATCCAGTTCGTCCATCAAGGGCACTGTTACTTGTCAAACTGAAAGGGCAGCCCATGGAACTGAAACGGAAGCCAAAAAGTCTCACAAAGCTATAATGGAAGCAGAAAAGAGAGCTTATGATGAAGAATTTAAAAAATGGGCGACTCAATTGGAGAAGTAAGTCTCCTGACCAATCGTAACCAAATGCGTTCGGTGAGGGTGAACCATTCTTGCATGTGTCTTTATGAATGCTGCTTTCTATTTTATGTGTTATATAATGCTTTTGTGCTTCGGCTCGTTACATCAGAACTTGCTTACTTCATATTGCTTCTGTTTAGTTAAAATATGAGGTTAGGTTAGATGGTAAATAGTTTTCAACAATATTGGACTGATAACACAATATAAAAGATGCGAAACAACGCATCTTGGTACCTATTAAGAATTTAGGAATATTAATCAGTGTTCTATGTCTTTTGTTCTTCCCTCTGCAATATGTTAATCAGATCTGCAGCAATGTGACAAGTTGGTTCCAGAAGCCCGTGTTTTGTTCAATTTGTTCTTTTTAAAAAACTTGTCAGCAGTTTTTTTGGGCATATTACAAGAATAAAGCCATTGTTTTGCGTTCTGAACCAGGTAAAGATAATATGAAGTCGAAGCTAGTATATTGCAGTTCAATGTGGTATCTTTATTGTTTACCTTTTCTTTTATTTGCACTTCAAAATGGAAAGCCATTGTACCCTTTGAGCCACCATCTTAGCAGAGTAATATGAAAATTGATTGAATTCCCTGGTACGATTCATTTTATTTTATGTGTTTCAGTCTTTCTGATATGCAGGCGGACTGCTGCCTTTAATAGATACATAACAGCTATTATGTTGGTTTGGACCCTTAGTGTCGTCTATTGGGTTATTAACATCTTCCCGGCTGGGAAAGGCGGAAGATCTGAAGCTGCTGGAAGTGCCAAAGAGGCGATTGGGGATAATGTGCCATGAAACTTGTAGCCACCTTGGCAATCTGATTGTGTTCTGCTATTCTGATTGTTACAAATCAAGTAGCAAGCCTAAACTCAACTATTTGGTAATCTGTTTGTGTTCTGCTAATCGGCTTTTAGTACGTTGTGCATGTTATCGCCGCATTGGTGTAGGGACCAACAAATTCAAGCCACGCTGCTGCTTATACGTTGTTCTTCTTTGGTTTCCTTCAGACTGCAGAAATTGTTATGTGTTGTTATGTGATCGATGGAACCAAATTGTTCTACTTTTCGTTCTCTATTCCCGGGAAAGAAAAAACAACTGTCGTCCTCTGATTTCTCACAAGTCGAGATGTGCAGAGTTTCGGCAACATATCCATACACTATGCTTCATTTTAATTTCCTTTTGGGAATTTTGTTCTGAATTCTCTGGGAGGCGGCTCCGAGTAGCTGCTGTAACTATTGGGGTGCTTGGCAAAAACAGTAGCCTGATGATTAGGCAGTTCCCCACATACTCTTTCGTCCTCTTACCTTGTGTCTACTGCATCCGCATCTGCACCGGTCCCCCATGATCCAGTTCCCTCCTCTCGATCCTTTTCCGCCGAAATTGACAGTTCAGACAACGAGATTGGGTGCTAGTGCCTACGATGGACCTGCAGCGGACAGTTTGGAACTCAGTGATGCAGCTGCCAATGCTTTTGGAAGATGTGGCATTGGGTAGAGTCCGCGCGAATATTGTCATCGGCGTCGGCGCTAGTTGAGGAAGTAACGACGGATGGTGGCGCCGGCGATGAGGTGTTGTGGGGCTCAGGAACGGAGGACTAAGTTTTGGGGACCGCTGAATTGGTGCCCTTTCCTCTGCTCCAATTTAGTATTTTTTAATCTAATTTACTCCTTTCGGTTTTAAATTATTGACAACGTTGACTTTTTGAATTACGTTTGACCGTTCGTCTTATTCAAAATATTAGCTTAGATATTCTTTTTTTTGCGAGAGATTAGCTTAAATATTCAAAATTATAAGTTATATTTCAATTTTATATTCTTTTTTGCGAGGGATTAGCTTAAATATTCAAATATTCTTTTTATAATATTTTAAAAATTATTATAGATTTTTTTATAATTTGTTTCATCACTAAAGAAAATTGAAATATAGCTTAAATATTCAAAATTATAAGTTATATTTCAATTTTCTTTAGTGATGAAACAAATTATAAAAAAATCTATAATAATTTTTAAAATATTTTGAATAAGACGAATGATCAAACATAACTTAAAAATAGTCAAATGACAATAAGTTAAAACCGAAAGGAATTCTAACAAAATTACCAGTCAAGCCCAATTATTATAGCCATTCCAGCTTATGTTTGATATGCAACACAAGTTGGGCCTGAACAGGCTCTGTGCTCAGCCTTTTGCTCCTTGTAAGGTGACCGGACTTTTCGGCTCTCCCGTGGGCTCTGTGGATTCTGTACCAATAGCCATAGCGCGTAGTTTCCCAAGACCAGTAGTAGACCACTCACTCACCCAAATCCTTCCAAAAAAAAAAAACTCACTCGCCCAAATTCCGCTCAATTCGTGGGAAACAAAACAACATGTTCTCTTTCGAGAGACTCATGGAAACAATAATTTCCATTGGATCAAAGTTGTCAGATAATACACAGATGAATTTACTTGCAACAAATAAATCTCAATCTAGCAGTAACTTTACAGAAGGAAAAGAAACCAACTGAATCAAGGAACAGAACCTATTTTTGAACTAATAAAAGTTTAAAACGAATTACATGTCATGTTCAGGTTCCAAAAATCTTAGTCCCCATCCATCATGTACCACGCCAATCACCATGTAAGTACATGTCGTGCAGGCTATACAAGCAGGTTGAGCAGCTGAGGCTCGGAGCTGTTGGGAGCATGATCACCGCCCGAGGGTTGATCTTGATCGCCGCCGCTGGCGCCGCCGCCGTCCTCCTGATCCAGAGCCGGCGGGAAGTTGAGGTCCGGCATGCTGCCCTGCTCCGGCTGCTGGTGCTGCGAAGCGGCGGCGGCGTCGATCACGGCCGGCGGCGCCTCGCCCCTGTGCCGACGCATGTGGCCGCCGAGCGCCTGGCCCATGGAGAACTCGAGCCCGCAGACGGCGCACTCGTGCACCCGCGCCCTGTCCCTCTCGCCACCGGCGCCGGCGCCGCCCGCCGGGTCGCTGAGCATCCGCGCCTGCAGCCGCGTGTGGCTGGTCCGGTGCCCGCCCAGCGCCTGGAACGACGGGAACCGCTTCCGGCACGTCTTGCACTCGAACACGCCCTCCGCCGCCATCGCCCTCCTGCTGCTCGCAGCCGGCGCCATCGTCGATGACGGCGCCGGCGACGACAGCGAGAGCAGCGCGTCGGCGTGCACGCGCAGGCCCTCCATCTCCTTGCTCTCCTCCGCTTCCTGCCTCGTCAGCGTCATCGATGGCACCACACGACCGGCAGATGGATCGCTCAGCTCGCACGCGCTGCTGATTGATTATTCTCTCTCTCTCTCTCTCTCTCTCTCTCTCTCTCTCTCTCTCTCTCTCACCTTATTAACGAACTCGATCAGCCGGAATGAAAAAAAATTCCACGCACGTACGCGTGCAACGTGTTTGTATATAAACGGAGCCAAGCCGCGAGGTCTTACTAGGCACGGGAGAGTACGGGCTAGTAAGCAGCTAGCCAGCACGGGAAGAAGATGTGTTTGTGTGATGGAAGAGTCGTTCACGTCAGGAGGTTGATGTGCGCGTGCGAACTGGCCAAGCCAGCGGCCGGCCACTTCTCGATCAGGCACCTTGGACACGAAGAAACGTGACGCGGTCGCACTCGTACGTATTATCACATTTGGTCAGTCACCCGTGGCGTGGCGCCTGGGATCGGAACACATGGTTAGGTACTACGCGCGAAAAAAAAAGGAAAAAAGCTTGCTTGCTTTGCTTTGCTGCGCGCCTCCAGAAGCTTTGCGACATTAAGATGGCGGCGTCGCAAGAACTCGATCGACTGCTCCTTCTGGGCCGCGGCTTTCCGTGGACTTTCCGCTGGATGGCCAGCGGCCGGTTCAGCTTGAGTGCAGGATCGGCAAAAAAAACATGGCAGTTACACGAAATAAATGGGTGAACCCTTCGTGCTTCGTCGTCATCTTTACAATTTCGTTTTAGAAATCTTCTCTCTGCGTTCGCGTCTAGCATGGGACGATCAGTCAGTTGGAGTGAGTTATATTCAAAATCCACTTGCTGTAGATAGACGTACTCGTACTTCACTTGTACACATGCATGTCTTGACTATTTATTGGGTGACCGCACGTACATATCTTGACGAATCAAAAGTGCAGTGACCGTTTCTTCACGGCACAAGACGGCCGTGCCGCTAGCTTGCCCGGCCGAACTGCAATTGCCAACACAGCTCACCGATCCATCCATCAGCGCTTACCACAGACAGATACTCTACTAGTTTAAGTGCGCGGCGGGCGTGTGGACCACGTCGGCCGGCGGCTGCCGCGCGCACGGGAGGCGAGTCCACACGGCGGCGGACGTCAGGTGTGATGCACGGATGCGCGAAGCCAAGCAAAAATAGCGCGGGGAGTCGTAGGCGGAGCCGACTAACGAACCGTCACTTGGCATGTGCGGCAGCCGACAGATATTATAAAATCATAAGCAGGGAATTTCATGACGTTCAGCAAATTCCTGGAGTTTTGTTATTGCACTTTTCGTGGTCACAAAGCAGTGTACAATCCCCTCAAGCGATCAGACACTTGGAGTGTTATCTGCCGTGTGCCGCAATTCAAGAGGTTCGTTTATTAGAATTCAGAAATACAGGATCCGAAAGATCCACTGGTGCAAGTCAACTTGGATCCCGCTCTCTCCATCCAGTCTCGCTTGATGATGTGGATGCATGTACCGGTCGTCGTCACGCTGATGCGAGGCTTGCTCCACACGGCCGGCCCTGACGCAGGCAAAGCAGGTGCTTGTTGGCAAGTGTAAGAGTTGTTGGCTAGCCGGTTGAAAGGATTACTGGATCAAGTATACCATCACATCGCGAAGCTGGTAGTTACAACTTACAATAGCCAATAGGGAATAATCAAGAAGGGAATGAAAAGGCCTGACACTGCGACATGTGAGCAAATCTGACTTTTATCTTTTCAAGGACTCCTTTTTTTTTTATTATTCAATGATTCCTTTTACATGTTCCTTACGTGCTCGAAAAGGCAGAGAGGAGGTTGGGGATGAGATCATGAGAGTGGAAAAGCACACGGGTCGTGAACTGGAAATTTCACCGGGGCTTCTGCACATGTTACGAGGTAACGGTTCTGACGTGCTGCTTGACTGACTGATCCGCGGCGTGATTATGAACGAATTCAACGTTCTACACGGGTGAAGCGAAATTTTCGGCCTGTTCGGTAGGCTGTTTTGCAGCCGTTTTACTATAGCGACTGTAGAAAAAACAACTGCGAACACTGTAGCGGTTGCAGAAGAAATAACTGCAAATACTGTAGCGGCTGATAAGCAGAAGGCCAGGCGAACAGTCTGTTTGTTATAATGAAGATGAGAACGTTCTACACTGTATCAAGAAGAACGTGGATCTTGTCATCTTCTTTGTCCTCGCTTTTTTTTGGGAACGGCAAGATTTTCTTTTCTTTTGAGAAGAATATTCTTGACCATCTAGTCTAGTGTCCTTTCAGATGGGCTACCACGAGGCAGGCGGATCGAAGACGCACTAGTGAAATATGACTTGCCATCGCCAGGATCAGTCAGAAGCAAGGTGATTATCGATTTCTAGCTATCTAGGTCACGTCTTGTGTTTTGGACGTGTTATGGTTCACAGAGAGATGCAAACAATTGACTGAAAGCAGCACACGTACACGAACTGCTGGAGCAAGTAACCACGCTGCCAATTCACCATCTATGTGGTAGAGCGGAAACGTGCCGAAACAGGGTCGTATCCATCTACGTCCACTTAGGCCTGCGCACGGGAGACGGGAAGAGGAGCAAGAAGGGCGGGCAACCACCGATTCTGTGAGGAATCGTGAGCGATCTTCTCGCGTAGTCGCGTTTCCCCGTCGCCACCGGCTTTACCTGAGGTCCGTTCCACACGTAAGTGACGTCCAGCGCTCCCGCTCCACATTTTTTTTGCGGTCTCCGCGGCCAGATTACCTGATGGGACCTTTCCTAGTACTACATTTCTCCCTCGTTGTGGGGAGCGCTGCTGTCATTTCAGGTTGTCGTCAGTGTTAATCTCGATGCTAGCAGCGAAATTTAACAGCAGAACTAAAACCTTTAAAGGAAAGAGAAATCAGTGTACAGCTCGATCTTCCGGAGTGAGAACCTTCTCTCTTCAATCTCCTGTGTTTGATATGTATAGCCAGTGCCGACAGGCAATCGATCATGAGTCAGAATTTACTTCTATGGCACATTGATACCTTAAACTTAGCAATGACGTAGGAACTTCATAAACATTTCGTATTTCCCACATTTAATGACACTGATATCAGATCATTTTAGTCAGTCTGCCAGCAATGATATATTTTTCCTCTAACTTTTAAAAGAACTAATGATAGCTGCAAGTGATATTACAGGCCTGAAAAATCGCACCCACACATTAACGGACAGTCAACACACAAAGTATCATCCAGTTGCCATTTTGATTCAGCAAGTCCAAACCATCAATGTAATTTGCAGCACACAAACAGAGCCAATACATTCCTGAGAACAGCTCGCATGCGAAATGAGCAATCCAAAGTTAAGCACAATATGATTTTTTTACTTAAACACACAATATAAATTGTTAAATAGCAATACATCAGCATCAGATGACAGATGCGCGAGTCCACAACCAAAATGACATAACAACCGGTGGTATTGATACTTTTGCACCTTTTATTCCACTTGTCTCGCCCCCACAGACAGCTCAAAGCTTCTTTGAGGGACAAACAAGTCAATTACATGACACTGTAAGATAATTCAGGCATAATCTCTACAGAGATTTGTGTGAATTCCATGCACAACACAATCAGAAGCACATGCCAGGGGTTGGCGCAGGAGAACCCCTAGCTAAGGCCCCCACCTTTGCGGCAAGGGGATCCCATCCCTTGCCCTCGGTGTCACTGCAATTTCCGTTCATGCTTGGATACATAGTACCATTGGTTGAAGAATTGCCGTCACCTTTTGCAGCCAGAGCCCTCAGACGGATGCGTTCAGCCCTGGACCCGATAGTCTGACCAACAATGGATGCTGCTATGGTGAATGCCATGGCAGTCTTGGGCATCACAACAGACTTCCTCAACATTGCAATGAACGGAACAGCGGCATGGACGGCTGCAAACCACTGAGGAGAGAACTTTTTGGTGTGTTCCCGCCATACCCCAAGAGGGATGTTTGCTGCCATTCCCAGCAGACCAATGGCTATCATCTTCGCGGGCAGGGGTTGGGGTCGGAGAGACTTCACAAGGGTAGTCCGAGCAAGGGCTGCCCGGGCAGCAACAATAGCAGGTGGGCACTTCAGCTTCATACCAGCCGGTGGCTGTAAAGCCTTGGCAACAAGAGGCAGAACACCACTCATTGCCCGGTAAGACCGGGCAAGTGGGCACTGGCCATTTTCCAGCCATTCGTCGCTGAAAGCCTCATGGGATGGTGGGTTGCTTCCTTTCTGCTGAAAAAAACGGAAGAGCATGAGAAAACATAACAGATAGTTTAAAGCAAGCAAACTGGCTATACAGCATTCTTTTCTGAATTACTGATCAGCAACACCAGCCCTTGGATGTAGCCAGGTAATGTTTAGGATAGAAAGAAACCAAAGAGCATTTTATAAACATAGAATCAGATGAAAAATGTGCGAGAAATAATGAAATAAAAGTGTCAGAACATACTTTCATGGAAGACTGATCTGGAGTCTTGGCCTTCTTGTGGGACTGATCTAGATTGTTGGGCTTCTTGTTCTGCCTTTTACCCTTGCCATTGAAGAAATTAAAACCAAATGGTCCAAACGCTGATAGACTTATCGTGGCAGCTCTGGCAGCCAATGGATTGAAGGGTAGAGCAGGTTCAGGCGTGACATCAGTGCTCTCACTTTGCTTCTCATCAGGCACATATGACCTTCCCGAAAGAGGAACTATCCCATCTCGTCCATGGAAGAGCTTGAATGCTGACTCAAAGCCTGGCCCATCCTCAAAAATTGGACCCTTGCCTGCTCGGGCCTGCACAATAGCAAATATTGTCATGGAACAGATGAACCAGTGACACGAAGTCAAAGAAGGCCATAGGAAGCAGATCTTACAGCTACTGGCAAAGCAGAAGTAAATGACAAAGTAGTAGCTCCATTCATGTTTCTCAGGAATGGGCATCTCTCAACATCTGGATGTCCAAATAGGTTCTGTGATGATCCTGATTCACCCAGGAAGCTGCCGAAAAACATTTCCATCCTGAGACAAGCAAAATCAGACGAGATTAGTGACAGAGCATGAATGTATTTTATCCAGGATGGGAAGCAGGGAACTAATATTATACATGGGTGATACTAACAGTAGTTCGCATGCCTGATAGGAGCATAACTGAGGGCCAGGGAAAAAAATAAGGTATGCGATTAAACATACTACGGCACAATCAGTGCCCAGCACACAATCACATGAAAGAGAGAGGGAGCAATGAACTAATATTTAGTAATGGCTTGGAGATTTATGAGCAAGCAGAGTGTCGCAGGCCTTGTTATCTCAACCACCACGAGTCCTAGACTATGTTGTACATAATAAGAAACATGACAATCAAAGTAGCCTCAACTTCATTTGGGGGTGTTGGCCACAAAAAGAGATCATTGCCACATAATTTTTTTCCTAAATTCATGCTAGATTAATGCATCAGGTGTCCCCAATATGGATTCATAACTTCCTACATGATAAGACTAGGTTAGAGATGGGCACATGGCACAAAAGCTCTCTTATGCACATGAAACAAACTGCTACGATGAATAGCAACCTGTTGAAGTGTGATTTAAACACTGCAATGCTGTTCTCTACACATGTATGCTACTATCTACTGTTGAATGCAGCAGAACCAACAAGAGACCAGGAGTTTTTACTGGGGATTGTATACAGGCCAACTTGGTTTCGACACCAAGAAGACTATGAACCTGAAATAAAGGTTTGTGAAGGGCCAACTGTTACCATATAAGGCTGAAATTTGATGTGTGATTTAGGCTTCATCAGCGCCAAAAAGTTAACTGTGGACTGATTTGCCATTTAGGTCGCTACTACATGGTGTTTCTTTTTCGACAAACACGCAAAAGACATGCGCGCGACATGCCAAGACACCGGCACGCCTTTGCAATTCTGCTACCTACATCTTACACTTTTCTTCATCTCTCTTTGCCTTCTGGTTTCGAATCCATTGACCCCCATCAATTTGCAGCGAATTAAGTCACCAGTATCCCAAGGTCACCAATGTCATCCTGGGAAATCACGAGGTAGAGACCCCGGCTAAACATGACAACTACGGAACAGGCACGATGATCTCAACAACTAAAAGTCGGCATAGTGTTGCATCCGAATTAGCCCCATTCCAAATGCTCCTCTGGTCAGCCCGTCAGCCGAGTCAAGTCCCAACAAACTGGGAAGCGAAGCAGATCCCTGAATTGACTGCATCTCACATACCATGAAGGAACCCCCAACCCCCAAACGAATTCGATTGAGACGAACAAGATGAATCAATCAGATCCGCTCGTACAATCGAGTCGATCGCGTCCTACTCAGCCACCACGCGAATCCTTACGACCCCAATCGCCCCCAGATCATATCAACCCAAGCGTACTCGACACTCACGGATCAAACGAGAGAGAAATTGCAAGTAACGGCACCCAGCACCCACCTGTCTTCGTCGAAAATCGCGTGGGGACAGGCCGAATTAACAGCGACGAGCGGAGCAAAAAGGTGTGAGAGAGATGGGGAAAGGGAGGGGGCGTGTGGAGAGCTGTTACCTCGCCGAGTTCCCGGAGATACTTGCGGACCTGCTGCCGAGGGAGACGAATGCGAACGAGACGAGAGGGGGGCGTCGTGTGGACAGCACGGCACGAACGAGCGACGCGGGGAGGGGAGCGCGGCCGCCACACCCACTTCCGCGCGACGTGACGTGAGACGACGACGGGTCCACGCTTCCGGCTTCCCCCACCTACTCTCGTGCGAACGAACGGGAGTGTGGCGGGCCGCCTCGGAGTCGCTACCGGGCCGGCCTTGCCCAACACCTACAAGGACTGGGCTTAATTTCGGTCAACAAAGAGCAGCGTCTGGCGAACAACTGTTGTGTTACTCTAAGTTGCCTGGCATTCTGCACCCGTTGTGTTACTCTAAGTTGCAAAGGGCACCTATCAAAAAGTTGCAAAGGGCACAAGGCAAGGATTGAGCACCAGATAAGCACAGCACAGTGGCACAGGCATGATCAAAATCTCGGAAGGGCTTACGAACAAGACTAAAATTGAGGTTCATTTGACCTAACCCCACAACAAGACACGTTTTATCCCCACTTAGCCAAGATCCTTCTTGGCCTGCATTCTCATTTGAAAAAATTATCCGACAAATTTGCAGTTTAACGTAGCAAGACAGCAAATGACGGCGTGACAATGAGGTGCCATTGGCCATCCGAAATGTAGGGTAGAGGGCTTTGGTTTTTAGAGTTGCCAGTAGAGGAGGGAGCTCATTTCTCCGACGATCTTAGAGGAGGTTTCAAAGAGCGGTGGTCCGGTGGGGCACTACTGTGGTGGCACCTCCATACCCGCTGACTGTAGGAGGATGGGTTACGGGCAAACGATGACGTGGCGGGTGTGGAAAGAGGAGGAGGGCAATGATCTAGCGGTGTGGCGACGAATGAAACTGCAATAAGCATGTGAATCTCAAAAAAAAAAAAAACTGCAATAAGCATGTGGTGGAGGAAGGGTCGCAGAACAGGGCGTGAGAAAAATGATGCTAGTGGAGAACGATGCTTGGAGAGGGTACGGGACATCTCCCCATTCTCAACCCCAAGCAAACAAGCACAAAGAAAACAGAAACTGAAGCAGAAACGACGGAATGCTTACTTGGCACACGAGAATGGTAATGCTTTATTTCTACTTAATTAATGAAATTGATATTGTTTTGTGACGTTTGGGGAGGGTCGAGGATCACGCGACCCGCCTCCTCGTTCCCGATCCCCCCACTCAAACAAGCACAAAGAAAACCAAAACTGAAGCAGAAACAACGGGCGGTTTACCTAGCACACAAGAATGGTGATGCGTTATTTCTACTTATTCAACGAAATTAGCAGTGTTTTGTGCCTGTTCCTTTTAAAAAAAAATTGGCGATGCTTTTTTACCCCGGCATCTTGCATGCCACTGGGCAGTAGGAGCACTAGTACATAACAACAGGCTACACCAGTTTCTACCACCACTGCTACTCTTATTTAGGCGCTGAACAATCAGGGGTCTTTTGAGAGGGGTTGCTGCTTTGGTTGGCTCCTTGATCTCTCCGGCGTTCTGCTCGTCATGGCACCGCTGAGGGGGGCCAAGCGGCGGAAGCACCAGCCCGAGAAGGGCACACCGCCCGCCGCCGACGACTGGTGGGGCGCCTTCTCCGACAGGCTTGCAGCAGGTATCCGTTCTCTGCTCTGTATTTCGCCTCCGCCGCCTCTGACCACCGTGCGCTCTTCGTACCTAGCCATGCCGTTTTCTAGGTTCTTGGTCACTGCAACCTCGCAACCGCATGCTTTTAATTCCCTGGTAATGCTTGCGAACCTATCGCGTGTAGGATTGTTCCTGAGACGGATTTCGCGGTGCTAGATTAGGGGAGCCATCTCTGAATTCGCACTGTGTGTATGACGTGTACGTCTGGCGCGTTACTTACTCTGCTCTCACCGTGCTGTGCTTAATCCGGACGGTTAGCGTAATGAATCTGCTATTGTTGGAGCTGCGGGGCATCAGGCTCGTGTGCTGTTGTAGAGGCAAGAACCATCGGGCGGGGTATTTTCTAGTCTGAGGCCACAGATATTGACGAAGTGTGTTGGTTCAGGGTCTGGAGTCTCGACACCAACAGGCCGTGAATGCCACAAGCCTGATGATATCAATGGAGCAGAGTGTATATGGGAGCAGAATTTGTTTTGGCATGTGAGGATTGGTTGTCTCGTCGTGTCCACTCCAGATCTGTGGAGCTTGGGGGCAGTGGGTGTTAAGGCGTGTTAGTGTTATTGGTGGTGCTGATTTTGCCCATTGTGCCAAACTAATCCAAGATCTCTTACTTGACCGTTGCCCATTGATGCTTCATCATCAGGCCAGCAAAGGATGATGAAACTTGTTCAGTTAGAATAGTTAGCTTTGGTTGTTTTATGAACACTGGCATTCTGTTCCCAGATAGTTTTCCCCATTTCCACACTCAATTTTTGTTTGGCATATTACAGCGAAAGGTTACCTGACCGCGATAATAATTACATCCTGCGATTTGAGTAATGCTGTCGTATTTTGGTGGCCATACCTGACTGCAATTTTGGAATATGATCCCTGTTGCGTTGTTGCCTCACACCACATAATTACATGAATTGAGTGATGCACTAGTAGTTCAATGATCTTAAAAAGATTGATGAGGAACTCGAGAAACTTTGGCAACTGATATTAGGTAAAAATATTTCAATCTGGAATTTGATATATTCAGGAACAGATAATGATATTGCTCATCTCAGTTGTACAGTTATCTGTGACGTTGATGTGATGGATCAACCTATTCCTACCTATATTTGGATTCATTCTATCTCCATATGGTGTATGGTATAGAACTGTAGATTACAAATGTCACTGGGTGTAGCCTCCTACTCCACAATGCAGATGGCTGTACTAATTCCACAAGCTCTTGTAGTGTCTTTTGGTGTGACATATTGTAAACTCATTTGAAAGAATGGGGATTTTAGACTTCCTCTTGTTAGGAGTGTGTGTTTTTTCCCCTGCAATGACCCTTACTTTTTTATTATGTGGGGAATAATCCTTAACTGTTATGAGTTGAATCACTAGGAGCCATCTTCACTGACCGTAGGCATATTGGTTCCTGCTATACTTAGTGATAGTATTACTGTAAGTCACCGCTATAATGTTCAGCTAAATTACCTGTTCAAACTTCCAAAATATGACACAGACCGAGGCATGTAGCATTATTTAATCATAAATATGGTCCCATGAAGGGTCTAGGTTTTTTTTCTTCTCTCGGACAAAGCTTAACAATTCTCCTATATATATCTTTCTATTCATATATAAGTGTAATTAATGGTTTTCTCCTAAACCTTAATAAAAGTATTTTGTGCAGCCACATTATAGATTTATTGTCTTGCAGAAGCAGCTCATATTGTGCATTCATTTATCATTATACCATCTCTATAGATATACCTGCTGGATTCGTCTGCCTGTCCCGTATTGCTGATGCACCGCTTTATCTTGACATTTGCTGATGTACAGTTTCTAGATACACCTGTTGGATTCTTGTGAATGTGTGTGGTTCGCGTTTAAGTTCTAACTCACTGTACATCTCACACGTGGTCTTCTTTTTCCAAAATCTGTGGAAATGATTTATATTTTAGCACTTTTATTCCCTTCACAGTATTGCTTGTACAATAATTTTCGTTGTTATTCAGATAATGACATATCTGTATATGATTTAATCTGATCCCTTTACAGGAAAATTTTCCACAAGAGACTGCAGTAACTTCGAGTCAGTCTTTAAGATGTCGAGGAAGACCTTCGACTACCTTTGCTCTCTGGTTAAAGGGGACTTTACAACAAAAGTACGAAGTTTCAGAAACTTCAGGTTTGGGGACAAGAAGATTCTAGATGTGGAGGATCAAGTCGCCGTTGCTCTTCTTAGACTGACCACCGGCGAGTCACTTATGGGCATAGGATCATGCTTTGGGATGAACCACTCAGCCATATCACATATCACTTGGAAGTTCATTGAGTGCTTGGAGGAGCGCGCCACTGATCATCTGAAGTGGCCTGGCCCTGAGGAGATGACAACCATAAAAGCAAAGTTTGAAAAGATCCATGGCCTCCCCAACTGCTGTGGCGCCATAGACACAACGCACATCCTCATGTGCTCTTCGACTCAGCCTAACAGCAGTGTCTGGGTGGATGGTGAGAAAAGGAACAGCATGGTCCTACAAGCCATTGTCGATCCTGACTTGCGGTTCATCGACGTCGTCAGTGGCTGGCCTGGGAGTTTGGATGACTCATGCATCCTGCGCAACTCAGGGTTCTACAAGCTTTGCCAGAAAGGCACGAGGCTGAATGGGCAAATGGAGCTTCCTGGAGCATCGTCAGAGTCTATGGTCAGAGAGTACATCGTTGGTGATGCAGGCTACCCTCTCCTTCCCTGGCTGATGACTCCATACCGAGAGCGTCGGCTGTCTCCGGAGAAAGCAGAGTTCAACAAGCGGCACGCCGCGGCAAGAATGGTGGTGCAAGGCGCTCTGGCCAATCTGAAGGAAAGGTGGCGGGTCCTTCAGGGAGAGCTGTGGAGGCCGGACAAACACCGGCTGCCCAGGATCATCTACGCGTGCTGCTTGCTCACCAACATAATGATCGACCTTGAAGATACCGAAAGGGATGGGATGCCGGCGTCGAAGAACCACGACCGTGGCTACAAGCAGCAGGTCAGCAATGCAATGGACGACGCCGGGGTCTCGCAGAGAGACCTGCTGTGCCAGTACGCCAGCAGACTCGGCGGCAGATTGGAGGAGTGATAACTTCAGTTTCTGACTGTTTCTTTTTTTCCTTCTCTCCAAAGTGAAACTAGAGATATCGATTGGCGATAAATTTGTAATGTGAGTTTTGGTTCTGTAGGATATAATCTGTCTTTATCTAGTTGGTTGAAACAGGGACTATCACCGAGCCTTATTGTCTGAGCAAAAACATATCTGCTATAGAAGACTGAAGTTTGCAAATATTGCAGTAGCGTGGGTTGCAACTTTTGCGTTACGGCAAAGAGCAGTGAAGCACACACAAAGATCCACAAATTTACAAGGCAAAACATTCTTGAAATGATGTTGTCGACAAGGGAAGGCCATAAATTACGAATCATCAACAGATGATTCAAGAAGCATAGTTTCTTCCTCGCAAACCACGGAGTGCTTCGTCTACGGAATGATACATAACAAATTTGATACTAGCTAATCCTTATCGTCAGCAACTCGGCTCCAAGGATGCCGCGCCATTAGTTGAGAAGCGACCTCGCGATGTGGTCTCGTGCTGTGGTTAGGAACCCACTCAGCGTCTGCATGTAGGAAAGAGAATATATTACTTGGATCTACATAGTAAATAGTATTATCAGTTTAGCCGAATTTTAGAGATGTGCCATGCCTGCTCATCTCGTTCGACTTCATGACCCAACACCTTCTCAGCAATCACTTTTGCATCTGTTTCCAGAACAATCCTGCACAGCCATTGCAGAACAATTAAGTTCAAAAAAAATCTGACACAGAATAATCAAGTACACTAGACCAAATATCTACTGTCACAACTAATAAAAAAAGCTTTCAGCTTGACCATTAGCATGCATCATTGTAAATGCTAACAACATGCCGCACTGTTTATGATCTGAACAGCTCAAGGCATACCACAACTTCATGATTCATCGCTCCTAGCAAGAAACGTGAACAGTGCTATTCTTTTCTCTTACGACAGATAGCTACTTACCTGCACTGTGCACACAAGGTCACCATTTTTAAAGCAAGTTACCAACAGATTAAATGAGGCAAATCAGGTAAGGTCGTTCTTAGGGAACACGGGAAAATACAAACGTCGCTATTACCCTCGAAGTAAGCATCATTCAGTCATCCTTGTTTGTATCTACGGACATGATTGTTGTCAAAATTATGATGCTAGATGTATCGTGATCCTAACACAAGAAAATGAGAATTCGCCAATTCTATTCTTGAACCAAAACAAACAACAAGAACTGAATCTTAAACAGCTACTACTAGACAGGCATTACCCTTCATCAATAACTTCATCCAGGCATAAGAAGATCAGATCCAGGTTTTGAAGTGCAATCCTTTTGTTTAACTTCTTGCTGCGATAGTTTAATAAGGGCAGAAGATGTCCTTATAAAACGAGCGAAACAAACACGAGAAAGGACAAGTGTAATTAAAAAAAAAAGAGATAGCAAAAACCTGGGAAGAACGCAGGCAACAGCTTCAGAGAACCCATCCAGAACAGATTCTAAAATGAGCTCATTCTCCTCCTCCCCTCCAGTTACAAAAAAACTTAGGCCTTGGATGAACTTGTAAACAACTATGTGACCATCGAACATTACTACCTCAGCTACAAATGTCAAAAAGAAAAGAAACTCTAGATGAATATAGATGGTTAGCTTGAAACAAACAGACATCACTTGAGAACAGCATAGTTGGTGGAAAGTGCGTTATTTCACTACTTATCCGGATCCCTAGCAAATGTATATATCAATTACAGTATCCTGGAGCACAAAAGAGATAATAACCAACCGAAAAAACTCAACTATAAGAAATATCTAAAAGCAATTATACATCAACCGCATGGAAATCAATGTAATTTCGTTGCCAAGGCAATAAATTTCGTTTTGGAAAAGAAAAAGACAACCACATGGCAACATTCTGCAGGTCAAAAGATCTGGAATGCACATAGATGACTCATATGATTCCTATATGTTGTTTTCCTCTCTTTTGGGTTTAGTATTTCTTTCTAGTGATGTACAACTTCCTAAAACTTTAAAGTATGGTAATAAGATTGTCTGTCCATCTAAAAATGAGTCACTAACATCCCTACAGAGATCAGAAAGTGTGCCACAAATGTACAGCAAAACTTGACAAACTAAATTAACCGGCAGCAGAACCAGGTTCGCCCACTGTGCGGTGATAGCTAATAAGCCTTATCAGGAAGAATTTGTCCATTTTCTACATGACACAAGTTTCTTAAAAACATAATCTTGTTGTGCCTAGTACAGCACTGCACACAGTCAGAACAAGGTACAAAATTTTCAGGGTTTGATGGCAAATCACCTTCCTTTTTAGGACCCGCTTTCAGGGTTTTCGTGAAGACCGCCTTCTCGAAAGCCAGCTTGGAGGAGAGAGACGGCCATTCATCCCTGTAGTACTTCACGGCCACGCGCTTCCCTTCCGAGTCCAGCACAAGAATGTTCTTCACCGAAGGGCAGGACCCCTACACGAGCAGTGGTCAAAATTCAGCACTTCTACCAAGCAGTGCAAGTACTCGAAGTACACATAGCTAACTTAAGAAAACACCGATTACGAGAGAAAAAAAAAAGAGTGAGGGGAAATGCGAAAGGCTGGGATTTTTACCACCTGTTCTTGCTGATAAACCCTAATTAAACCCAAGAAACAGAGATAACAGCGGTTAAATTATGCTCGAGAGGATGGTGCGGGCAGGGATTACCATCTTGGGATGGCGGATCAGCGAGGCCCAGACAGAGACAGATTTGTTGATCGTGTCGCCAGTTGCTGCCGGAGCGGAACCCACAGGTGAGAGCGACCGCGACGAACAAGGGGAAAGGGTGGTGGCGTCTGAAAGGTGGGTCCCAAAGGGTTTAACCTCTGGTTAAGAACTGGTTGGGCCGTATCCTTAGCTTGTTGGCCCGTCAATGGAGGGTTCATGAATTGGGCCGTATCCTCGGCTTGTTGGCCTGTCAATGGAGGGTTGGCGAAATTCGGCGGCCGCGGCGGATCATCCGGCGCTTCGGGATGTCGCCGCCGCCGTGTCAGAAACGCGCCGTGGACGCAAGCGAATGCAGCAGCAGCAGCCGCCACTTGAGGCCACAAGGAGCGGAGTCATGGGCGTCGCTTCCCCAGGACCGGGTGGCGGGTGCTGGCCGGGCCGGCCGGCGACCTGCTGGAGCTGGACTACGTCCGCTTCCGCGCTGCCGGGGCCTCGTCGACCCACGCTTCCACCCGCGCCAACCCGATCTCGGCGGGCACCTGCGCTACGTCAACCGCTCGACGGGCGGACGTTCGCACGGGGCTCGGAGCTCATGCTCTCGTTGGCATCAACGACACGTCACGTGAACATCCAGTAGCCGTTCCTGTTAAAAACAGCGGGGCCTGTGCGTCTCACCTAACAAGGGGTTCCCTTTTGTTTTGGCGAACACTATCATCTGCAAAATTAGATCGACTCTACAAATGAACTGATCATCTGGATCAACTTTGGTGTCCACGCTATGACCAATTCAATCAATATATAGGCAGTGGCACCTGGTTTCCGCTGCTATTGGTAAGTCGGGCTACTTCTTTTGGTGTACTTTTTTTTTCTCATATTCATTTGAAGAATTGATGTAACTATCACATAGACTTAAATATAATGCTAGCACTAGAATGTTTACTACTATATATTTGGAAAGGTAACATTTTTTGTCATGTACACTTTCAGGAAACAATGGGCTCATTTTGTGTTCGGCAACAATACCAGCTGATTGGTCGGCGAAGCCAAATATGTGAATCGAGGTATAACTGCGTTCAAAGTTTTCTCCTTTCCTTTCCCCCATTTTTCAACTTGTTTCAGTAGGGTTTCTCAATGAAACTGTTTCCGGTTTCTTTTTTTTTTGCAAAAAGATAATTTCATTGATATTATAGCGAATTACATCCTCTGATTATAAACTCCACCCAAACAACTCCAACTTCATTGATGGAGACAAGAAACCTTGAAAGAACCATAAAATCCACCATCTAGGATCATCGTCCCAAATGGATATGCCACGGACGAAAACTTCGATCTGAAATAACACAGCCATCTCACCATCCACCACCGTCATTCTCAACTCCAACATGGAGAGATTGAAACCCATCCCTTTCGCAAAAGAAAGGAAGAAACCAGAAAAATAAGATTCTACAAAAAAAAATATAAAAAGTGGAAAAAAGATAAACTATTTCTGGCTCCGACCATTTGGTTGGGTTTCTCGGGTCTCTGCTAGAAACAGAAACCAGAAACCCAACCAAATGAGACCATGATGTATCTGCTACTATATTGGCATTGCCTCTATGTTTGGCTGTTTTGCCTCTGATCCTGTGCTCTCTTCTTCTCCTTTTCTTTGTATCATTCACCTCTTTTGAAAATACTTTGTTCTTCGTCGTCCTTTAATGAACAAACAATTGTTTCTGCCCTTTTAAAAGTCTTATTGGTATGTTTATTGTTTTCAGGGTTGGTGGCCTGGACTTATTAGACCTCAGACATTTACCAAAGGGTGAACAATTACCGTATTGACAAAAGTGGTTGCACACTTCTGCGTAGTAAGATACCCTTATCTCTGCATCACTGCAGGTTCACCCTGTGGTTAACACGCAACACGATACAGTGATGACGAATGATGGGAAAACCCTGATCATATTCCTCCAGAAAAAAAAAAGAGGGGGAAATAAACTTGATCAATCTGCAGCTTTGCTTCTTGCAAAACTGGTTTTGGCTATGTCGTGACTGTAAAGGCTAAACATATATATTGCTCACCGTATGGGATATTACCATACCTAGATTAAAATTAGGCATTTGACTTGTTCTTCACCGTTAACTTAGCGACAACATGTAGCAAGATGAAATACTCTATGCTGAGAGCGAACTGAATAAGTAAGTCACGAACCTTTCTGAGAACTCTGACGACCTTAGAGTCATGTCTCATCTCTGATGCAATTCCGGGAAGTAAACATCTTTTCATAAGTCCTAGCTGCACGGTTGTGACAGTGGAACATTCCCTCGTTTGACTATTTGGCTCAGAGAGTGCTGGTAAGGAAAACAGGCAGAAACTTGAAAATATTGTTTCTACACGCTGCATTTAGGAGCCATCCTCTGCATTGCTGCATGTGCCACCACAATACTGTAAACTGAAGAAAAAGGAAACTGATATTCGCTTTGCGACCCGGTTGAGCCATCGATTGACCGATATGAAAAGCGTTTTTCTGACATTTTGTATGTCGATTCTGGAGTCCAGATCATCGTACGACATTTGTTATGCTTTCTGCTTGCGTTCGTTACTAGTTCCATGCTCTTTGAGATCTCGTGTTCTACTAGATCACGCCATCCGCAAAAAGATGCTCTTTATTTTCGATGAACTACTAGAACTACTAGTAGTACCTTAATTGCAGCTGTTTAACGCGAAGTCATGTTTTTAGAGCAAGTTCCTACTTGATTGAACTATTTTTCTGAACCATTTAATATGTGCTATATTATTTCCTGAAACCAGCGGCAGTAGTTCAAACTACGATTTGATGGGTGCTGGCCTTCTACCACCAGCAGCAGAGATAAAAGAACATACAAAAGCAATGCTATCTATACTAAGCTGATTATGCCTGCTATGAGTAGTGGTTGCTACCATATATTTATGTAATAAAAGAATCAAAACTCTGAACATGTACCTCTAATTCCTCTTAAATGAAAGAGCAGTGCTCCTGCTCATTGTTCGGGGGGAAAAAAAGATTACTCTTTTGAGTGGGGAACGTCCTAAACTGATCCAGAGTGATCAAGCATGGCGGAATTGCTAAATCGTGCGCCTCGCTTCTTGTTGCGGTGGGTGGGTCAGGAGAGTCTATTGATTTAAATTAGGTACTGCATTTTGATGCCTTGATGAAGAGTTGTTTATTGGAAATTGAAACCACGTTTTCCTCTTGGCCTGCACACAGCATAATCTGAAATTGACTGGATTCTGGATTCTTCTACCCGAAAAGTACAAGAGTGGAACTTAGTTCATTTCTGACCTTTAATACTGATGAAGGATCTGCGAAAGGATCACCTGCCAGTTTCAAAACATACCGATGAAAATATCGCTGACTTAACCAAAAAAAAAAATGCTGATGAGTGCCTACAGTCATGCTTACCTTCTGCAGAAATTATTTTGGCTTCTGCTGAGAGAGTAGAGGGAACAGAATACTATATAGCTACTACTAGATAGATATCGCAAGACCCAGATGCACCAAGTTTTCATCTTCTCCGCCTCCAGTTTGAGAGTAACAGTTGTGTTATCGAAACGCTCAACTCTGACGACCTAAAATTGCAGTGTCATCTCTGACGGCATCCCCGCAGATAAATCTTCTTTGGATATGACACAGAGGCGCTTGCCTTCGCGTGGTTTGACTGAGCGAGTACTAGAAACTTGCAGGTCTCTTCGTTCCTATGATATGATAGACACACATGTCGTTGACTGTCTAGTAATTTGCTGTCACTACGATAATAGCTAGTGTAAAAAGCCAAGAAAACTGAATATTCTTTTAGAACCAGTTAAAGAATCGATTGACCCATCTGAAAAGGTTTCTCTGACCCGAGTTCCAGGAGTCTTCCAGTTCAATTTCGATTTCCAAAGCCGAAATCTTCCAGGACTATGCTCTCATGTTCTACGCTTGTAATAGTACTGAAATTTCGCCATCCGCAACAGGTGCTCTTTGGAACTACTACTAGTACTGGTTGCTTCATAAATAGCAGCTGCTTAAAGAGGAAAATATTTGCAACCTTTCAGCAATTATAGCCGGTACATCATGCATCATGCTGATCGTAAATCAGCATGAAGTCGTATGTCTCTAGAGAAAATTAGAGTGTACTTAAACGGCCTACTTTTCTCAGAATTTTTTCCGCATGGTTCCATCAACTAGCAGTACAGGCAACGCAAGCAACCTACTCCCAGACACCTGAGCCACTAACAGTTACAGAAGTCGCGCGATTAAAATAGCGAGTGGACTTTTGCACTGATTGATCGTGCTGGCCTGCTTATACTCCACTAACAGCGAAGAACTTATGCAAGCATGACCTAGCTGCCAGCTAAGCCAGATAACCCTTTAGAGTCTCACGTCTTAAGTTATCTGAAAAGGCCAAGCATGAAGGTTTGGTGATGAATCGTGCGACGCTTATCTCTGCTGAGTCAGTGAGTCCGGCGGAGTCCAAGATTTGGCTTGATTATGGAGCATCTAGGGTGTTAGTACACGCATGAGCCTTGCAGGTTAGGAGTACAAAGATTAGCCTTTTTTTCCCTTTCAAAAGACCACAAAATTTAGCTTTTTGGGGTTCAGGATTCAAGACATTCCTTGTAGCTTGTGCTGACTAAATGATCTAGTTGAACAGAACATATTTATTTGCATGCGTGCATCATGCTTAAGATGAACTAAAAAAAAGTAGTTTCTTTTTTTTGTTTCGATCTTTTGACCTTCAAAACCAAACGGCTAAACCCTGCATGTGTGTTGAAACTGGCCCAAGTGTTAGGAGAAATAATGCCGGGAAGTACATGTGCAGTGCTTTACATAGTACTAGACGCCTTTCCGGGTTGGTCGATCGAATCATTTTCCGAAATTCCCCCTCGATCAGATTAATTGGTCAAATCGTTCCTTTTCCCGCCAAGACCGGTACTGCACTCCACCTAACGCTGACAGCTGCAAGCAACGTCAGTAGTTCGTGCCACTGCACGACCAAACTCTCGCAGCTTAGATTCATTTGCCGCGTGTTTATATCTACGTCGCCAGCGGGTTAGTTGGCGCGACTACGATCGATTGATTTGCGTCTGGAGAAGAGTAGGTGCGCGTCACCTACTAATCTTCGCAGGCCCGAAAAATATTTCACCATGGCTTTGTTTTGTTTTGGGCATCCGGCCGGGTGTCTGCTAACGCTTAATTAGAACGACGGCTAACGCGCGTTGACATTTGACTCGGCTACTGCAGAGCTTGTTTATTCCTTGATCGCGGAAGCTTAATTGTTGCTCCTCCTGCTGCCTGCGCGCGAGAGGCTGCTTGGGGTCGTTCCTGTTCGCAGAATGTGACCACGTTCAATTCATTGTTCAAATTCAAACAAATCCTAGGATATATCATATATGGACCGGTTGATTGATTAAAGTGCCGTCAGCAAAAAAAAAAATGATTAAAGTATGATCATAGAACATTTCCCTGTCAAACGAAATTAGCTGGCAGAGAAGACTGCCGTTCCTGTCAGAAAACCCGTAGTAACTCTGACTCGGATTGCAGTAGATTTCCGGATCAAACACTCCGCTTGGTCCTCACAGAAACGTGCAGAAAAAATCGTACCACAACAAGTCGCACACTGACGATGGACGCTTAGCCCGTACGCGTTCTAGAGAATTGAACTGCCGATTCCGGCCGGCCCTGTCGACCCAATAAATGAAGATGAACTTCGTGTGAAAGCCGTGCCCGCTCGAGCACGAACGCCTCGCAGAAGTAAAACATGGCGAACGAAACCCAAGTCGCGGACGCCATCGATGCACGTACGCACGTCACCGGCGCGCAGCCTCTCTAGAAGAGGAGCAGCAGCAGTACGACCGGGGCAGGGGCAGCCAGCAAGAGCTTGAACGACGAGACACACATGTTGACTAACAATCTCACGAGGAGCAGTAGCTGTAACTCGTGATCCGGTGGTCAACGTACTGGCGTACTGCGCTGCGGAAAAGTACTCACATCCACGTCTGGAAACAGACCCAAAACAGAGATCCAGTCGTTTCAGTCGGATAGACACCTTAGGCCTAAATTTAGTTCTCGCACTAATTTGCTATTTAAGGATATTAAATAAAGTCTAATTACAAAACTAACTACAGAACCCTGTTTATTTCGCGAGACGATTCTAATGAGGGTAATAAGACGTGATAGACGATAGTTTGTAGCATCACTGTAGCTAAACATGGATTAATTAGGCTCGTTAGATTCGTCTCGCAAAATAACGCACATCGTACCAAGGTTTTGTAATTAGACTTATTTAATACCCCTAAATAGCAATTAGTGGCGGACTAAATTTAGGCCTAAAGGAAACGAACAGGCCCCCAGTCGTTTCAGTCGAATAGACACCATCGCCAGGTGGCCGCTACTGAGTCGTGCCCCCATTTCTCACGTCGTCCTAGTACGTGCTGGGCGGGTGGTCTGAAACGAGCTGGCACCAATTTTCTGACGCTCATGCGCTCCCCGCGCGAGCGCTATATATGTTCAAGCGACCGCGCCCCATCCCTCCCACAGTTTCGCACGTTGGTTCGTGGCCGCCAGCCTGCGCGTGTTTCAGCAGCCTAGCCAGCTAGTACTACAAGCCATGAGCAAGAGGGACAGGCCGGCGGCGTGGGAGGCCGAGGCGGAGACGGCGCGCGTGCTCATGCTCCTCGCTCAGGCGCAGCAGCGGGAGCTGCTGCATCTGCGTCACAACCACGGCCACGGCCACGGCGCGGCGGCGTTCGCCGCGGGCCAGCAGCTGGCGCCGTCGTCGCGCGGGCGCGTGTTCGAGTGCAAGACGTGCAGCCGGAAGTTCCCGACGTTCCAGGCGCTCGGCGGCCACCGCGCCAGCCACAAGCGCCCAAGGCTGCTCCACCAGAGCCCACCCGATCACGCCGACGTCGCCGAGCTCTGCCTCGGGCGCCAGACGCCGCCGCCGCCGCAGCAGCAGAAGCAGCCGCCGGCGGCGCCCAAGCCGAGGGTGCACGAGTGCCCCGTCTGCGGGCTCGAGTTCGCCATCGGGCAGGCGCTGGGCGGCCACATGCGGCGGCACCGCGCCGAGGCCGAAGGAGCCGAGGCACCCGCGGACCAAGCTGGTGCTGCCGGCGTCGTCGCCCGAGAAGGCCTGCGACGTCGCCGGCGGGATCTGCCTGGACCTCAACCTCACGCCGTCCGAGAACTGCGCCAAGTGCCGGAACGTGCTGGTGATGGGCGCGGCCGGCCAGGGTGTACATAAGGCGCTCGCCGTGTTAGATTGCTCGCTATAGGATCCTTTTGATTTCTGAGACTGCACATAGATTTATTTCATGGCTGTTGTTGGTTAATTTCTTTGTTTCTGCTCGTCTTGACATACTGTTCCATTGTTGTCTTATGGGTGACCCACGTTCTGTCCCCAAAAACACATGTTAGATTTGTAGTTTTTTTTTTTGGGGGGGGGGGGGGGGGGGGGGGTTTTGATTCTGGGATTCTACCATACTGTTGTTTGGGTCAGGGTAGTTTGAACATTGAGAGGAAATAGCTAGGAGTCAAACTCTTGTATCTCCTTGGTGTAAATAGTACTAATAAACCATAAGTATTTTCCTTTGACTAAGCATAGCAAACTGCCGAACTAATTGTATTGAACTCCTTCAAGCTCATGATTTGCATAAAGATGTTATTGATCAGAGTAACGTTTTCCTGATTGCCCAAAGATACCACCCCGTCTTTCCAAGCTTTGTTTTCTCGTACCGGAGTAGAGCGAAACATGCAAAACAATTTCAAGGTTCTCAGGATTTCCCAGTATCTTCAGTAGGTCAGATACATATTAGTGTTCTGATCCTAACATCAATGAGTAACGAAATAAAACAAATGAACAATTAAAAGCTGAACGAATCAATCATTACCATATATGTATTCAGCTTAGCTCCACATTCATGGCATAACCTTATATTCAATCCTCTTACAAGTTTAAAATTCAAACAAATATTAGCGTATCTTTTACATGTTCCTTTCAATTCATCATTTGTCAGGATCATCGTCTTTTTACTATTTATACAGCATTTGAAGTCAATTCAATCGATTGGAAAAAATGGTCAGTCATTTGAAGTCGATTATACAGCATTGCAATAAGAATAGGAACCATCAGAGAACCATGGCAGGAGGAAACTCTTGCCAACACCTATGCACAGGGAAAATAAGAAAAGAAAAGGTTTCTAATGATCAATACAGAGTTAAGAAAACACCATGCAGGACAAGAGCACATTGTAGGAATTTATACTTCTAAATTCATATACAGAGACATATGCTTATCATGCATGTTCCAACGATCAAGTCAAATAAACGATTCCAAATAAGTATTTATTGGTCTAGTAAGCTGCTCAAGCATTCCATCTCCAGTTCCTTTCCCAAGTCAAATGTCATATTACAAGGGTCGTTGTAGCTCAGACATGATGTTTTTGTCACTGACCATTGTGTGGTCTTGAACATCATACAGTCACACACAGATACCATGAATGGAACAAATCTCTAAGCACTTTGCTCACTGCTTCTACGCTACTGCATGGAGTGAACTAATAAGTAGTAAATTAAATTCTATCTGAACCTATTTGCACTGTATTTGACTCCTGCAGCTAAGATCCTTTTACAGAAACCCTTACTTTAGGAAGGCAGCTGACTAGATGAGATAATGTTTATATCTACATGCTCAGAAAATGCAACATAAGGCAACCTCATATTTCACAAATGAACTTAAAAAAGATTGACATTTACTCAATCAAGGGATCAGGCAATTGGACTTGCAATAGGCAACCCTTTTCCAAGTCCAGGGTTCCTTCAGAAATAGGAGTACAAGGAATGGGTGATAATTTTTCAAGATCTCTGGTTAAATTTGATCCTTTGGTCCAATACGATATAGTGTAACCGCTAACTTCTCTTCTCAACATCTCATCATAGCAAAGCTTATGGTTATCTATTGAGTCAGTCCCTAATTCAACTTAAAAGTTAAAAGTAAGGAGCTTGACACGCTCGTTCACTAATGTATTAGCCAATATCGCAGCCCATAAGTCTATATTGCCGGATGCTATTTTTGTTCATGGGCCATATGTTTATGGGCTATTTGACGATTCGGATTAATTGCTCGAGACATGACAAGATGTTTTCCTTCCGATCCAGCAGATTTTCATCGGTATTGCAGGTTACAATGCTGCAGCCTGCAGGAGCTAAGCCTCACGATGCGAGTGGCGTTTACACGGACTCACGGTGTGAGACAACATGACAGATCATTGTAAGGTGTTTCTCTGAAATCAATCTTTTAGAATCAACATATGTTTGCATCGCGGTGTGTATATCAGAGTAGTAGGATCAGTCTCTTACCATATAAATGACTGCATGTGCAGCAGCAAAGACTATTAGAAATCCGTTTTTTTCCCGAGAACAAAAGCTGGTTGATTCTTCCCTTTCTTTTTAGGTGAATTGGTTGATTGTTCTTGCTCATGCGACATTGTATCCTTCCTGACAAAAACTGACAGAAAATAACAACTGAGCCGATTCATATATTGCCTGACGATAAATAAGCTTGTTCTACAGCCACATGATCACAACCAACCAGCTTTCCAGCCCATGCTTCGTCAAGGCCACTCCAATTCTACGTCCACAGGTAGGCACGCAAAAGGCATGGAATATACTTTGAATACTCCAAAGCATAACAAAGCATGGAACAGGAAAAAGGAGAAGTTTACATGTGCGCAAAGAATATGCTAAGGAAGATCCTCATGCAGGTCTGCCAAAAGGTAGTCACCACCTAAGCCTCCACTCGCTGAAAGAAGCTTCAAGCTCTCTATAAATGCATCCCAATCCAACATCTTCCATGGAGGACCCGTCACAAGGTCGCTCTCTAGTCTTTACCCCCTAACATTGGCCTGATGCTGCTGCCATGTTGCTCATGATGCGTTCTTCCTCGGCTTCACCGGCAGCGGAGACGACGACGGTGGTGCCATGGCGATAGGCAACGGTGTTCGGTCATGTAGGGCAACTATACATCTTTGGCAGGTCTTCTCTTCCATGGGAAGATTGGTTACGGAGTGTGTATTCAGGGCTCTCATGATAGAAATGCAAGTTCATGTACCGGCCATCTTTATCACAGTAATAATCATATATTTTAGTTCTTTGTAGTTGTGGAGGCTACTATGTACGCTGCTTGCAGGCTTGTATTGAAGCAGATTCCCAGATTATCTTTTGGTGCCGTTTCATAGTTCTTTTGTTGATTTTCATCTGAAACATCTGTGTTTGGTGCCGTTTCATAGTTCTTTTGTTTTGTAAAAGACAAGACATTTAAGAGCGTTAGATAGCTCCACATTTATTCCAAAAAAAAATTAATCATAACGCTTGATCATCCATGAAATTAATCACAGTTACAAATTCAGACTTCCAGTCGTTGGGATCATAAACACAGCTATCATCAAGAGTCGAAAGCCAAACTTTCTGCTCAATATAGACATTACTACCAAAGCTTTAAATCCATAAAATCCAGCTGCCCGACTATATAAATTGTGCAGGTACTTTGTCACAGGGAAAGCTCTTGGTGAAGTGTTGACAAAGCCTCACATATCATAAAGCAAAAAAAAAACATGCTGATTCTTCGTAAGTTCATGCCTCCAGCCATCCAGACAAAACATTAATCACAACGCTGTATTATCCAAAGATAATCACATCACTTAAATTCAGACTTTCTCGGTGCCTTAGGATCATACACAGGAATAATCGGAAGTCAGAAGAGAAACTTTGTACTACTAAACAGCACCACACCATCAAAGCTTTAAATTGCATAGAATCCAGCTGCCCAACTATATAAGTTGTGCAGACACTTTGCCACAGTTTAGAGATCTAACAAGTGAACCGTTAACATAGCCTCACATATCATAAAGCCAACACGAAAAAACAAACATGCTGATTCCTCATAAGTTCATGTCTCCAGCTATCCAGGCAAAAAAACTGATGCTACTTGCAAAGAGTCCATCTTAGTAGAAGAAGCCAAGGACCTTGCCACCGACGTTCTTCCGCCTGGCCTCCTCATGGTCCATGATCCCGGCAGATGTTGTCAGCACAATGTAACCGAACTGCAAGTCATGTGAGGAGGTTGATCACTTTACACCTCAAAATGAAAGATTTCACGAACTAGCACAGTACATGAGATGTAATTCATAACTTCAGTCAACAGACCTGACGAGATGGAAGCAGCCTGGCAGTCCATCCCTCGATCTCCTTCACTCCAACATCAAAGCGAGGACTGATGACACCACACTTGTTCAGCCTGCCATTCAGTTCAACCACAATTTTTCCTGCCCTGTGATCATCCACGTACTCGAACTCACCAATGTAGCCTACATAAAAATAACAATTAGGAAGGCATCCTCCACGAGATGCAGATCATAACAGGATGTGCAACTGATAACTAACCATGCTTCTGCATGACGATAAGAAACTTGATGATGACCTTTGACGATGGCCTGATCATGACCTGACGCTTCCCTCTCTTCTCAGCATTGTACATGCTCTTCAGAGCATCGTTGAGCACACTGACCCTCACCATAGTGACCTTACCTGCAGAAACTAACAGATCACAAACTTGTACAGGCGGTCTTGGATTTAAACCATCTAGGATAAGCATAACCAACCAAAGTTTCAAAATAGATAGCCAACAATTCAAATTCCAACTAAAACTATTTTATAACTGAGTGGTACAGTAAGCTAAAACGGATATGCTGAAGAAAGATGATATGAGACAGTCAAAATTCAAAACCCATATATTGACCAATACAGTAGCAGATAAGCTGTGCTAGTAATACCTACACAAACACCTACTCGTCTATCTTTAGTTAATACAGAGGTACCAAAACAACAAACACCTTGAAAGTGAATGGCACCCAAAGGTCGTGGCAGCCGAGGTCATTCATATATTCCAGTATGTGTAAACTATAAAGGATCCTCGAGTAAACGAATAACCACGTTACATGTAAAAATACCCAATTTGGTTGTTCTCATCCCAGTACACGGATAAGATTAACTGGATCACAGCAGCATGGCCATCAAAGTGATCTTCCACGTATATAAGCAGTAGCAAGCTGAACATATTCCCTTTGAAGCAGAATCATTTAACTTAAATTTGAACATAGATGAGCTCAAGGACATTGTACTGATTCTAAGAAGTTTTTACGCGAGACCAGCATCATATATGTACATATAGGGACTACCATTTCCACGGTTGCACTCTCTTCAAAGCATTCATCCTACAAACTACAGGAACAAAGATCCAAAATCTGATCTCCAATCAATCGAGTCATCGACTAAATCGTCCTTCATCCCCATTCCCCCTGCTCTACATGAATCGATCCGCAGTGCCGCTTCTCGACAACCCCAGACTCCACAGAGACAACAAGATGTAGCCATGGTGGCTCCAGCGACGCGCAGAGATCACAAATGGCGATTTTACAGAACTACGCGGCAGCAACAGCGGGAACAGGAGAGGTCGCCGTATGCAGGCTTGGAGAACACGTACCTCTTAGGAGCTCTGGCCCTGATGGGCTGACGACAGCGGCGGCGCAGCGAGAGGCGAGGTCGCGAGGAGGAAGAAGCGGCGCGCTAGGGTTCCAGGAGGGGTTTGAGCTCTTATAAGAGGGTCCGCATACTGCGGTTGTGCAGTTGGATGTAGATCAACGGTGAGGATTTGCCTCTGAATGGACGGGATCACAGGTGCCGGCCCTTGTTAAAGTTGTCTCGACTGAGGCCCATAGCCTAAAGAACCTCTAAGGCCCAATATTACTCTATCGTTTAAATGGGTTCTCAGACGTGTTGCCCATGCAGCCCAGACTCGCCCACGTCTCGTCGTTTTCATCAGCTCGACCCCCCGTGGCAGCTCAAAACAACAAGAAGTTCACGTTCAGCGTGTTTAGTCTCGGGCTATTAGACGTGGTTCCAGGCCGTACAAGCGTCGGGACAGGTACGTACATACCTTGCTGCGCTTCGGCAAGTTCTTGATAACTCGATCTGGAGGTGAAATTTTACGTTTGTGCAATTGTGTTACAATCTTGAGGGTGGACTAGCTATGATGACTGGACAATAATGAACTGGAACACTTGGTGGATCATGAGGTTGATAACATACATTGCCGTGAAAAGAAAGTCATATCTTGCCATTTGAATGCTCAGGTTCTGAAACTCGTCCGCTTCTAAAAAATGGTTCTGAAACTCGTACGTAGTAACAGAACATGGACAAGCAGGCTTCAAGGAAAGCTTGTTACGAACATTGCCGTTTGAACTGACACTTGTATCCTCTTCATTGCAGTGCTTCCTGCCAAAATGCTCTTTGTTAGTGAATATCTCTGCTGCATGCATCTCGTTCTTTTACGAGTTGGCAGGTGGCGGCAACGTCATGGCGATGCACACGAGCGGGAGGGACACCGATAATATGCACAAGCGTGGGCTTATCATGGCCCGGTCGATCGAGCCATGTGAGCAGACCATGCATGTAAGGCTGGACACGACACGAGGGCTGGGATTTTGGAATCTACTAACATGCACGGGCGCCCTCTTTACCAGTTAAACACTGCCCTTTTCGTTTCTTTTCTTTTCTGGCTGCATGAGCACCCAGCTTGATCAGGCTGTAGCACCTACAAAACAAAACGAAAAAGATTCCGTTGTGATAGAGACGAATACGGGGCGCAAATCCGGGGAAATGTATTTCTGGATTTGCTAGTACTAAAAGTCTGAAACCAAACGATATATCAAGCATATAAACCGTTAGAATGAGCTCGATCAATCCGTACTCTAGCATTTCTAAATCGGTGATTGCTCCTTTATGATTGAATCCGTTGGTTGATTCCTTCTTCGGTTTGCACGTGGGGTCTCAGTTAACAACGCCAGAATATGGTTCGTGAGTGAAGCACTAACCCAATAAACTTGGCGAGCTCGGTCCTAAGATTTCGGTACATACGATTCACGAAAATCACTTGTTTAGCTAGCACGAAGCTTCCCGGAGACATCGTAGGCGCACAGAAAAATGCGCAAGGATTCATAAGCATCGCGCTCGACAGGCAGGTCAACAGACAGCTCGTGCCAAGTTGATCGCAGTTGATCCTAACTTGATCGCAGTTGGCAGGGAATGCAGACATGGCACGCTTAGGTAGATCGTGATGAGGGCGCCAGATGAGCGCCAATTCAGCAAAACCGCCAGTTTATCGGACGATCGATCAGAGGACGTGTTGGTAAAATTTGTTTTACGACAGATCGCAGCACTGACGAAATGGAGCAGAGCCATGCATACGCACGTCTGCACGTGGTGCGTTCACAAGTCAGCGCCCTTGGGAAGCAGAAACTGTCAGTGTGTCAGAACCGTGTGACCGTAGAGTACAAGTTATTGTACAATTTCGTACTGGTAATAGTGGCGTCGAGTTGCTCTTGAAAAATTAAAACTGTTGTATTTTTTCCCCATTACGATGCCGTCCCCGAGCATGCGCTGGGCAGGCTATATATATACCGGCGTCTTCCTCTGTTCAGCTCATCACAAGGCGAGGCGGCTCAAGCACTCGATCCAGCCTCTACCTAGTGAAAAACATCCGCAGCAGCAGTAGGTGTTGCGAAAGGTTGAAGATGTCGCAGAGGCAGGGCAGGCACCAGCGGCGGGCCTCGCAGAGCGTGTTCGTGCTGCCGGAGAACTTCGCCCTGGAGGACGTGCCGGCGGCCGTGGCCGAGGGCGGCGTGCTGGAGCAGCGGAAGCCCACGGACGGCTCCGAGCAGGTGGCGGCGAGGCAGGCGGGGCGCCACCGGCGGGCCATGTCCATGGCCGTGGCCTCCCGGGACCTGGAGATGATCTCCGAGGACATCGGAAGCTACAAGTACGGCGCGTAGATCGCGGCGGGGCGCGATTGCGGGCATTGCTGGCGAATGCTTGGCGGCGGCTGGTACGTACGTGTGTTCCTCCGGTGGGCGGTGGTTCTCTTCTTGGGCGGTTTAGGCGCAGAAGCGGCGGTGTTTCCAACCTGTCCGGTGTACTGTCATGTAATCGTGTCGTTGTTTTCGTGCTGTATCGATCGATGCCTCTTCTTCTTCTATAACTCTGTACTCGCCTTCTTCATCATAAGTAAATTAAAAAAAGAATCTTCAGCTTCAGTTAAGAAAACACGACCACACAGCCAGTCAGAGTGTCGAACCAGCTTGCGAGCAGCCGCTTGAAAAATGCATTCTGATTGACGGCATCTGTAGCCATGGCATCCGCAATGGACGGCCTCTCTGAGGCGAGAACTCGTGCTGGCCTGGCACTGGCAGTGTGCCGGCGTAACCGTAGGACGTACAGTACCGTATATACGCACGTAGCACGACGCGTCCACTACGGCGCGCGCCGGGCCGGCCAGTGGCGGTGCGCCTTCCGCGGCGGAAGTGATAAAAACGCTCCGCGCGCGGCTGCGCCCAGGCGCCGGCCAGACGAGACCCAGTTGTGTCGCACCATCTCTTCTCGGCGTCCGGCTTCGAATCCGCAGCAGTTCGCCTCGGCGCCCCACGGCCACGTCGCGCCTCGGCGTCAAGGGGTCGTGGTGGTATGCATCTAGGCTCCGATTGGCAGGCGCACATTCGCAGCTGTCAACTTCAGAGAGACAGGAGAACGTTCCGTTTCGCGCTGGCTGGATGAACCAGAACCAGCCGAACCGGTGGTCGCAGGCTCGAGCAGGCGCCCGCGCGGCGTGTGCTATCCAGCACGCGCCGGTGGCACAAAAATTCCCTTGTCGACGCGCACGGCGCGCAAGGCAGCAACGAGGCTGCACGGCTCACAGCACGCGCCGGCGCCGCGCGCGTTCCGCCCGTTTTGAACCGTGGCGGCCAGACGCGCGGGAGTCGTAGGAACAAACGCGCTGAAGAGCCCAGCGGCCGGCCGGTTGGAGCCGTGGGAAGAAACGGGCGTTTCCGTTCATCCTCTTTCGCCGTGACCCCCCCGTACGTGTACGGCGGGGATAGCCGTACGCGCACATGGCAGGATTGGTACGGGCTTGGCAAGAACATGGCTTGTCATCCGCAAACTGGCCGGCGAACCTGATGTTCCTGGACGACACCCACTTTGGGGATACGGCCGTGTCCCATCTTTGCTAGAACTACGGCGGCTCTCGGGCTCTTCTCGGTGAACCTTCGTCGCGTTTCATGTCACAGGCATGAGACGTCACTGTCCATTCGTCGTGGTGGTGAAGTTCGGTTCGTGCCTTTTTAAGCTTCTATACTCCTACAGTACCTTCTGGCAGCATAATAAACAGATCCGATTCTGGCTGGCCTAACTCGTGTCCTTTCGGGAAAGGAGAGAACGCTGGTTCCGCGACGCATTGATGCGCGACGCACCGTGTATCTGGCGAGTTTTTTTTTTTGCGAGTTTTTATTTGGCGAGTTTTGACGTCGGCATATGCCAACCAGCATCATGTTGCTGCCTGCCCGTGTCGTGCTGCGTATGGTTTCGGTTTCAACGTGCGTGCTCTCGCCGCCCGGCATGAATTTGGTAGCTCTGCCAAACTTCGCACATGCTGAACGCAGCTGTGTTGTTCTCGTTGCGTAGCGCTAGCTGCAGGTAACACGATTCACAGGGTGGGGTGGCTGACCCTGGGGGGGGGGGGGGGGGGGGGGGGGGGGTGGCAGTCGGCACGGTTTGCCTCTGCCGCCAAAAAGGAATAGTCAAACTGTGTTTCGAGTGGAATGATCGATTCTTCAACTAGGAACAGGAAAGTAGGTGAAGATCATGTCGCACTGTATTTCTCAACGCCAAGCAGTCCACCACTTACCAACCAATTAGCCTGAATTCTAATCCTACTACCCAACATCGTGAACACATAAAGACGCGTCAAAATACAACGAGTTTCCACATCTAGAGATTCAATGGAGGCATTGCTTTTTGCTTAAAATATCAAGTCACCCATGAGAGCATCCATTGATATGTGCGAGCTATCCAGCGCATGCCCCGACGACATCTATCTGTGATATACAAGCGCGGCAAATGGAAACATGCCCAACGAAGCAGGTGCGGAGGTACGGGCACGGCTGGACGTTCAAAACCGTTTCCCACCAACTGCGGAGGACAGGTCGCGCGTGAATTTTGACCGGAATTCGAAACCTGTCTTTTGCATATACGTCCAAAAATATGGCTCTAAATTTACATTGTAGGTGAGAACGCGTTGCAGACACGAATTGAACGAAAAGCATACAAGCTCAGGGACCTATGCGTAAGATATTAACCATAGTTAGTCATCATCGCCTCTCCCGCGGCGCACAGACCGAACCAGGGTTCCTCGGACGGAACGCGGAACGCAACCGGACCACCACCACCACCTCCTCGAGCTTCCCCTCCCTCCCTCCCCTCTCCAGCTACAACCGCTTCGTTTCCTCCTCCAGCTCCCCACCAAATTGAGCTCCGATTCGGCGGTTCCTCCCGAATCGCGCACCAATTCCGCCTCCAAAATTCCCCGCCGGACTGGCCCCGCCGATGGCGTAACCGGTTAGGGTTCCGGAGCTGGCAATGGAGGCGCAGTGGCTCGCCGAGTACCCGCACCAGGGCGCTGACAAGCGGCCGCGCAAGCGGCCCCGGCTCGCCTGGGATGTCGCGCCGACGCTCTTCCAGCCCCCCAAGGTATCGTGCTCCTGCTGTTTGCCGCCTCGATCCGTTCCCGGGCTTGGGGTTGCGGTAGTATTTCTGGCTAGATCTAGTCGCGGTATCGATAGATTTGGGGTAGTTGGGTTCGATCAAGCACGGAGCTAGGGAAATTGGGGATTCCTGCTGCGGTTGTAGCCGATCATGTAGGGGATTTGGCGAATTGGTGTGATAAGGCGAGACCGGCTCGCTGGTGATAAGACCCAATTTGTGGTCGATGACCTATGCGTACCTTTGGAGCTTAATTTGTCGAGCCTGGTAACACACTTTGTAGTTAGTGGATAATGATCATTTTGGCGGGAATCTGTATGTCTCGTACAATGAATTGGCTATTGCAGAAATGAATATCAAATTTTGAGAGTTTATTTATTATTCCATCAACTGTTAACCATGGCAGGAATAATTATGCATGACTTTGTATGCATGCTTCCAATTTTCTTTGTTCATGGTCAATAAGAGTTTTCCCATGGTTTTGTATCTTTTTTGTAGGCGATTCCAATGCTATACTGCGGACAGGAACTAATTAATGGCAATTTTGCGACTGCGTTTCTGCCGCCGCAACCAATTTTTTACACTGGACCTCCGCGGAATCTTTCGCCTCCCTGGAGACCAGATGACAAGGATGGGCACTATGTATTCGCAGTTGGCGAGAACCTTACACCGAGATGTATGCTTCTGCAGCTCAATCGTATTTTGTTACTTCTCTGACTTTCATGTGGTTTATTTTGGTGATTCCCTGTTGGACAAGAGTTGCAATGTTCGTCGCTGGGTTTTCATCTTGTTACTCTGAATTTTTATAAATAGTTTTGTGCTTCAAAATTTTTTGGGCGTGTTCTTGGCTCCAAATTTTTTTGATAATGTTTGTCATGGGCCATGCCCTCCTGATGTGTGTTGATTGTGCTGTCAACTGCCTTGATCTCGCATGCCTCCTGACCAGCTTTATATTTTTGGTCTGTTGGCCATGCTTATTGTATTTGTTCCATATTTTCTCTGCATGTCTTTTGATACACAATTTTATGCGCTAACTTTGTTTCCCTCCTATGATCTTGCAGATAGGATACTCAGCAAGATGGGTGAAGGTTAGTGTGCTTCATTTGACCTATTATAGTCTTTTTCTGCTCTGTAGTCTTCTTGTTTGTAGTAAGCGTTTGGTTTTCGTTTGAATCATACAGGATGAGGGGGCTTAATCTTGTATGCTCTCAGTCCCTGTGCTTTTGTTGTGTACCGTACTTATCGTTTCAATTGGTGTTGTTAGGGACATTCGGACAAGTTTTGGAATGCTGGGACTTGGAAAACCAAGAAACAGTGGCTATCAAGATTGTCCGCTCCCTCCAAAAATATCGAGAGGCTGCTATGATAGAAATTGATGTGCTTCAGAGACTTGGGAAGCATGATTTTACTGGCAGCCGGTAAGAAATCTACATCCCTTGTTTCGCTTCTTGACCCTTTTTGTGAGTTGATGGATTTGCATCAATGGTTCTATGCCTGCAGTTGTGTGCAAATCCGGAATTGGTTTGACTATCGTAATCATATATGTATAGTAAGTACATATGCATCAAGAAGGCTATATTTTTAATTGCTTCTGATGATTAGAGTATGATATTGAACCAATGACCTTTTCAGGTATTTGAAAGGCTTGGGCCAAGCTTGTATGATTTTCTTCGGAAGAATAGCTACCGTTCATTTCCTATTGACCTTGTTCGGGAATTTGCCAGACAAATATTAGAGTCTGTTGCATGTGAGTACTCAGTGTTGCATGTGACCATTTCTTTGATTTCCTCTTAGCTCATTTCTAAGTGACTAAATTAAATTGCTTGCGTAGTGTTATCATGTTAATGTGCATGCGCGAGTTCCAATGTAGTTAGCTGTTGAAAGTTAATCTGATGTGCTTACCGCCGCAGTTATGCATGACTTGCGACTTATTCACACGGATCTGAAGCCTGAGAACATTCTCCTTGTTTCGTCGGAGTCTGTCAGGGTGCCTGATTACAAGGTATGCACTGAACTCCTAAACTGTTTCCCTGCTTTTATTTGAGATTATCCAAGCAAGGCTTTTGTATATGCTATGGTTCTTATGTGGAGTGGACTTATGATTACTTACTATTTGTATTCATACCAGTATAATTTGTCTAAACTTTCCATTTTGATTGGCAATGAAGGTTTCTGTACGGCCACCCAAGGATGGTTCATTCTTCAAGAACCTTCCAAAATCTAGTGCTATCAAGCTGATTGATTTTGGAAGTACAACATTTGAGCACCAAGACCACAATTATGTGGTGTCGACAAGACATTACCGCGCCCCGGAAGTTATCCTTGGTATAAGAAGCACTTCTTTTGTATTTTCTTTCCCCCCTGAAATGGACAATATATCTATTCACTTTATTTTTCTTTATGATACCAGTACTTTGTTAAGTGTTTTGATCATTGCTATTTTCCTTTTTAGGTCTTGGCTGGAACTATCCATGTGATTTGTGGAGTGTGGGTTGCATTTTAGTTGAGCTCTGTTCGGTTAGTTTACTGTATCCACCTCTTTGTGCTTGAGAACTTTGATTGATTTTGTACATAGCTAGTGCTGCAATTGCAATTTTTTGTTGCTTGTCTTGAATACTTTGGTTCTTAGGGGGAAGCTCTCTTTCAAACACATGAAAATTTGGAGCATTTGGCTATGATGGAGAGGGTCCTAGGGCCACTTCCAAAGCATATGATTGTCAGAGCTGAGTACGTGTCATTTGTTATGCTGCACATGCCAGATGAGGCAGCTGATGAGTTTTTTCTGAACTTCTACTCAGATCAAACTGATTACTGATATGCATTGATTGGTGTTTCACAGTCGACGAGCTGAAAAGTACTTCAAGCGCGGATTAAGGTTGGATTGGCCAGAGGGGGCAGCCTCACGAGAAAGTATGAAGGCAGTCTGGAAACTGCCTCGCCTGCAGGTGATTTTCCATCTGAGTTAATATGTTATTCATAGGCTCATGTCTAACTTTCCTTTCCCTAACTAATGTGTAAATTGTATTGCTCTTGAAAAATTCTAATCATGAAACTTGTGCAGAATCTTGTGATGCAACATGTTGATCATTCTGCTGGAGATCTTATAGATCTTCTTCAAGGGCTTCTTCGATATGACCCTAATGAGCGCCTTAAAGCTCGTGAAGCTCTTCGACACCCTTTCTTTACCAGATGCATCAGAAGATGTGGTTTCTGAGATTATAGTGAGATTGCAATGCTGAATGCTGTATTTCTCCGTTTTATGTGTAAGAACTACAAAAGAAAAAAGTGAAGATGTTCTACAAAAAATGAAATGTGCTAACTCACATTGTGTTCGATGATGTGAAAGGTAATTGTTGTATATAAGCAGAGTTCCCTGACAGTCGATTCATTTTTACCGGGAGTTACTTTCAGTTGCTACAAATTTGTTTCTTTTGATTAGCACTAATTTTGCTAGGCTCCTCAGTAGCTTGCAGAAAACTCAGTGGCTTGCATGGAAGACTGGCACACAGTATTTGGTGGCGATGAATGGTGAGGGTTCTTGTCAACAGGTAATCAATTTGCATTTAGGTCCCCCCCCCCCCCCCCCAAAAAAAAAAACTGTGCCTGGTAATGATTTGTTCACCATGCCTTTTTGCTGTTTTTTTACCCATGGAAAACAAATCAAAAGCACTGAACTTATTTTGCCTTAGCACTTGAGACTGACCTATTTTAAAACGAGTCTATTTTGAACTTTGCTTGGAGTCTGACAGTGTTTGTGGAAAAAAGTTTGATGAACTATTAACATAAGGTTCTATGTCAAGACTGGAGCGCAACTTGAACAACTTATCTACAGACAGATTTAAATATTTGTTACCAGCTAATATTTCCACTTTTTTCCATAATGGAACGAAAAAAGAATGCTCTCGTATGCTGTATTGTTGGTAGAGCTGTTACTGAAAAATAGTTTGCTTAAAGCCAGTGACCATGTACCACAAGGGCTTTCTAACAGCTTGATCCTGAAATTAGACTGACCATTCACATATTGCATCCATGGGCGTTTTGCCCTGTTTTTACGATGTGTAATGAAATCGAGTCATAGCTTTAACACCTTTTGCTTTTGGAAGGCTTTAGGCAATGCTGTGTGATCCTTTGTCTGTTTGTTGAAACGCTGACTTAAGGCTATTTGTTTGACGTCTCCCAACTATTGTGCCATTCTTTTGTATGGATAGTGTCTTTCTACTTTTAAAATTTGTATTGGAGCAAGGTATGGTAAGGTAAATTCGTTATGTTGATGAAAGGCACCCATCAGATGTTCAGCAGAAAGTATGTGTTGCATTGGCACATCCAAGCCACGTTTTCTATTTTTCTCCATTTTTTTTACCACGTGTGTGACTTTGGTGACGTCACTGTTTAGCAGCCTGAGGTACTTCTCGCTTTCCTGGCTCGACTTGTTAGTTGTTACAGCTGGGACCACTTGTTAGTTGTTACAGCTGGGACCAAGTCTGTTAGACCACATGATTCACGAATCTTTTGTTTGTATGTCTGCCCTGGCTTGGCTTATTTATTATGGTCAGTTGCTGCGTCGCAGAAAATTTGACTTGAAGTTCCTGATGAACTATGTATATTCCCCAGGCATGACGTTTGGTTGACTGAGCTGCCTGTTAGTGCCGATCTGCTTCGATCACGTTATGATAACATACGATTGCGTGTGTAATTCGTTTGAAATCATGTCTTATGAAAAATAAACAAAGGGAGGTGTGATGGCAACATGTGGGAAGGCGGGGTCTGGGTGGATCTGTCTCGCAGCCCTTGGTTGATGGGATTATACCTTCACAAAATTTGGTTTGACCTCTACAGCTTTCTCTTGTTCCATTGACGAAAGCGTCCACTACCACCAACCTTCCATGACCGCCGCCAAGCGACCACCATCCTACCTAAACTCCTTTGTCCTTTTCCCCTCCTTTTCCCATGATTTTTTGCTGGTATGCTGGGATTTTTTTTATTTTTTATTTTTGGTTATGATTGAATCTTCCTTTTCCTCCATCGGGCGAATATCCTCTCAATCACAATATTCGCATGACCACCTCGTCCAGCACTCGTCCGACCCAATGATCCTTCCGAAATCAAATCACCGTCGCCGTATATATCCACCTCCTGCCGACTACCTCCTGCCGACTAGCGGGCGCTGGGCAGGCAGGAACGCACGGCAGGATCATTCCGCTGGCCATGTCACGGTCACGGAGCAGCCATCTTATCCCGTTCCGGGCGGCTGCTGCTTGACCGGCGGGGCACTTTCGCCCGGTGTCCGGTTCCAACAAGGACATACATCCACTTGGTCGAACGCGCACGGCGCACGGCGATGGGGGCGTCGCGCTGCGCAGCCGTGGTACTCGTGCCACGCCGAGGAACCTCGTCGGCTGGACGAGGATTCTTCGCAGCGGCCCGGACGGCCTGACTTGCTGTTACTGTGGCGTCGACGTTGCGGAGAGGGAGCGCCACACGGCCCCATCCATGGCAATTAGCAAACATGTGGAGAAACACGGGAGATGGCCCTCTGGAGGATGAGCACGGGGGCGGCTCGGCTTTGGCACGTGAAAGCTACGGCGATCTCGACGCAGCGGGTCACTGTGGCGGTACGTCTTCCGTCAGGAAGTTGGCACGACCCCAGCCTCATGTGAGAAGATACAGTTACGGACCTTCCTGATTTCTTGTCAGGACTAATGAAAGACTTAATTATTCCGGCTGGGAACGAATAATTGAGCTGTAGCTTACGGTTGGTTTGAACTTGAACCAGTGATAAACGAGTTTGTTGACCAAAGTTGATAGTGATTACGACTTTGTTGACTATAGTTGTTGATGAAGTAGTAGCATCATTTGAATCCAGCAGACAGACACGCTTTCAATCAAATTTTCTAATAGCAAAGCGTGCCGGGGTTCTTTTCTAATTTTTCCTTATTCATTCCTCAGCTACCGCTCCCGCTAAGTTTCTTGTCTGCTCGCGCGCACGCCACCGCGAGATCCCGGTCCTTCAAATCATGTCCCTCCACCTGGTACACTAGGGTGGTGTTTGGATGGAGGATGGGTTAGGACTAGGGATATAAAAAGGGAAATTAGCTGCCGGGTTAGGGATAGGGATATGAAATTGTATTCCTAACCTATGTTTGGATGGTATGGGTTTGGGTTAGGGATTAATTTTTTTTGGACCAAAATACCCTTGCCTGTTTATTTTCTTCTGTTTGCATCGCATTCTCCTCCTTGCTCTGCTTAGCACATTGAGGCTGCTACTTAATTTCGCTAGATGCGGCTTGGGAAGAAGCATATCACTGCTTCTTGCTTTATCTCTCTGGATTCCTCAGAGTCGACCTCTCTGGATTCCTGTCTCATTCTCGAACTGAGAGGAATCCAGAGAGATCAAGACAGTGATTCTTCTCTCCAAGCCGCATCTAGCGAAATTAAGTAGCAGCCTCAATGTGCTAAGCAGAGCAAGGAGGAGAATGCGATGCGCACAGAAGAAAATAAACAGGCAAGGGTATTTTGGTCCAAAAAAAATTTAATCCCTAACCCAAACCCATACCATCCAAACATAGGTTAGGGATACAATTTCATATCCCTATCCCTAACCCGGCAGCTAATTTCCCTTTTTATATCCCTATCCCTAACCCATCCTCCATCCAAACGGCACCTAAATCCAAACAGCACCTAGAGTAGACCGACGCGGTTCCTGACCTGAGAAGTGAGAACGGCGCACTAAAACGACGATCGCCTCTCCCGGTCTATGGGTTCGGCGTACTCAGCGCGACGGGAGTAGGCCCCCACTTCGCCCGCCTCGCCCCCTTCCTCTTTAATCACAGGACCGCCGCACGCGGGGCAAAGCGCCCGCCCAGTGCTTCGCTTCGCCGTCGTGTTTGGCAGCTACTCCCCGGTCTCCCACTGCGGCTGCCGTTGCTGCTCCTATTGCCGCGCTCCCGCGCCGTTCCCGGCTCATAGGCTCGGGGAATGGCCGCGCCGGCGGCGGCATCGAGCGGCGGGGGCGAGGGGGAGGAGCTCCTCCTGCTCTCCGCCATGGAGGCTGGCAACGGCGCCGCGCCAGCCGCGGCGGAAGAGTCGTGGCGGCTCAACTTCGATGGCTTCCTCCCGCCGGAGGCGCATCAGGAGAGGCCGCCGTCCCACGCGCTCCACCACTGCCTCGGCGTCCTAGGTCCCTCGCTGTCCCTCTTCTCTCTCTGTCGATTGTATTGCTTACTTTCCTGGAGCTCGCGTGTGCTTTGACGGCAAATTTTGTGTGCGCGTTTATGTTCCATCGATCTGGGTTCACGTGTCGGCGTGATTCATTTCGTTCTATTTAGCAGTTGCCTTGTTTGACTTAAGATTGGCAAAGTTTGTTTCTTCTCTAATGCAAGAGCTGTTGCTTACTCTCCACTCCTGCGATGGGGACTGCACTAGGACATTGAGGATAGTGTTGGGCTAGATGCGGCCTAGCCTCTTGTTGATTTGCTATTTCGCCACTTCGGGGACTGAACACAAATGCGTCCATTTCCGTTATATATTTCTTTTTAGCTTTCCTGCACTTCTGCCGGTTGAGCTCACAACTTTACAGGGCTTATATGGGGAAGGGATGTCAGCAGCGCACGTGACCTGCTCATTTCTTGGACTGCACATGCCAACTCCTGGAAAGAAAAATGTTTTTTTTTTTTTGTGTTCCTGTGGTTAGCAGGGTTAGCTCAGTGACAATTGAGTATCTTGGTTAGGAAAGGACATTCGAGTGGCACGTGAGATGCAGGGTTGTAGTGTTATGTCCTTGCGTGTTTGTTCCACATATACTTATTTGTGTGTTTTCTGCCTTTTTCATGTATGCTTTCAAGTAGTGGGGTTGAATGAAACTAGTATTCCTATCTCAGTTAACCCATTTTGCATGTATGATTTTTCTTTTTGGCTGCAGAGGTTGCAGCCCATTGTTAATAGCTGGCTAGCTCCGTACTTACCTTTACCCCTAAGCTATAGTTACTCCAGTGCTTAATAGTGGAAGGGCAATCACAATTTGCTATTAAGTGTCAGTGAAACAACGAAACCATGTTCCAACAATATCTCAGCTTTGCTAGGAAAGCAAAATAGACCTTTGATTTATGTGGAGCCATTTGAGAATCTTCCTCTGCCTTTATTTTTACAAGCGAGTTTTTAATACTATGTTTATGATTCTTTCTATAGCTCAAGGCCCTGAGGATGTTGTTGCTGAGTACTACCAACAGCAAGTGGAGATGCTAGAGGGGTTTAATGAGATGGATACACTTACAGATCGCGGGTTCCTTCCTGGAATGTCCAAGGTCTGTTCTGTAACCCTAGTGCTGTAACATTAGGGAAGACACCAATCCTGAGACATCTAACAGACAGAATTCGTTTTACCTCATTTATGTCTAATGATCACCAATTTGTTTGTCTACAGGAAGAACGTGACAAAGTTGCTAGGAGTGAGACATTAGCCATCCGGTTGTCTAACATTGCAAACATGGTTCTTTTCGCGGCAAAAGTATATGCTTCAGTGAGGAGCGGCTCACTTGCTATTATCGCTTCGACTTTGGATTCTCTTCTTGACTTATTATCAGGGTTTATCTTGTGGTTCACTGCCTTTTCCATGCAAACACCAAACCCTTACAGATATCCAATTGGTAAAAAGCGTATGCAGCCGCTGGTGAGTTTTGATTCAAATTGACTATCACAATTTGTTTTTTACTCTACTTCATGCAATTGGTTCCCTTGAACTGTCAACAGTGCAATCAACATGGCAAAGTTATCATTTTATATACGCAAATTTCAATTACTAAAAAACTGAAATAAAGAACAAAACTGTCTCATTATGTTCCTGGTGCAAATGAGTTCAGGGAAAAATAAATAAATTGGTGCTAAAAAGCTTGAATAAAAAGGAATAAACAAAATATGACATTTTTTTTTTCTGTGTGAAGTAGAATACTCAAAATATGTTTGCAACTTCTAATGCATCTACTGGTGTTTTTGTCCAATCATAAACTAATAATTCATAAAAAGTATCAAAGGATCTGTGGCATCTCTTTATATAAGCAATTGGGTACCCTTTCAGTTCCGTTTCACTATGTTAAAAATGCACTGGTGTACCCTTTCAGTTCCTTTTCACTGTGTTAAATGCTTTCTTATGAATTTTCTTCAGGGAATTCTCGTTTTTGCTTCTGTTATGGCAACCCTTGGCCTTCAGATCATCCTAGAATCTGTGCGCTCTTTGGTATCTGAAGTAAGTCTCTGTCGCTCTCTCTAGTGCTCGCTTAACTTTTGTTGCATTTAATTGTATTTGAACATGCATTTTCAGTATATTAGGGACACTTAGAATTTTTCCCTTTTGTGGATCTCAAGTTGTAACTCTCTCTCTCTCTCTTTTTTAATCTTCCACTGAACAGAGAAATCACTTGCATCAAGCTATAGTTTGTGCCTTTGGGCAGTGGAGTGATTGAGCTGTAATTTTTGGACTATTTTCTCACCCTTATAGCCATGACTCATTCAAAAGCATCTTACTGCTATGGATGATTATTATTTTTTTTTTGGGGGGGGGGGGGGGGGGGGGGTTACCTACCTATTCACCACGTGGAGTATCTCCGCTAGCATTTGCTCTCTTAATTGTTTTGGTACACGTATTGCTAATTTGGAAAGCTATGTTAGTATAAGCCCTCTGGCAGTCCATTTTTTTTAACGACATATTGCTAACTTTGAGCCTTACGGGCAACCAGAAAATCTGCATGTCATCATGGAAACCAGTGATTTTGCCACTGGCATCAAGCTTTCATTCGAATAATTTGTTACCCTTACAATGCGTTTGGGCATTCCGTACGTTCACTTATGTACCTGTTTGAAAATAACTAGCTACAGGCCATGGCTCTTGTAGCTTCCTAAAATATCTCATCTTGTACATATTTGGCAATCTATGCCACATTGCAGCACACTTTAGAGAAGCACATAGCCACAAAGCATATCCACCATCAGTTACTCTCACTCTTGGTCTACCATTTTTACATTGTTGTTTTTATTGAATTGTTTATATTATTCTATTCCATTGTTGATTACCTTGCATCTTATTATCCAGGGAGATGAATTCAGCTTAACAAACGAGCAGGAAAAGTGGGTTGTGGACATCATGCTTTCAGTGACATTGGTGAAACTTGCCCTAGTCATATATTGCCGTTCATTCACCAATGAAATTGTCAAGGCCTACGCCCAGGATCACTTTTTTGATGTCATCACTAATATGATTGGCCTGGTTGCTGCACTACTTGCCAAATATATTGAAGGCTGGATCGACCCAGTTGGTGCAATTATTGTAAGTACAAGAGAAGATCCCTACCACATTCTCACTTATTCCATGTGTGATATAAGTAGCCTCTGACTATATCTCTATCACATTCTCACCTTACTGGTGATTGTATTCTTCTTTTTTTTTAAAAAAGAAAAGCTGAGAATGTCTGGTGACACCTGTGCTTGCATTGACCTGCTTCTGGTTTTAGTTCTTGTCTAGAGTATGTTTCGATTTCTATCTAATCTTGAAAGAAAGAAAGAAAAGTTACCTTAAGGAAAAGTATCAGAGAGAAAACTAACTCATGACCTATAACATGATAGAATGATTAGCCATGTCTCACTGTCCTCCATGGAATTACTGGATAGGCAGCAGTTGCACTTAACTTGCTAACGTTTCAGATACATGAACATTACTCAGAATCGCCATTTTGCCATGTATGTATTTTCAGAAACTATGTGTGGAAACAGAGGCCGGAAACTACTTCCATTTTCTAGATAAAATGTATTTTCAGAAACTGACAGCAATCTCTATTCTGCAGCTGGCGATCTACACGATCAGAACATGGTCGATGACTGTGCTGGAGAATGTGCACTCCCTGGTCGGGCAGTCGGCCTCGCCGGAGTACCTCCAGAAGCTGACCTACCTGTGCTGGAACCACCACAAGGCCGTCCGGCACATCGACACGGTGCGGGCCTACACTTTCGGCTCCCACTACTTCGTGGAGGTAGACATCGTGTTGCCGTCGAACATGCCGCTGCAGGAGGCGCACGACATCGGCGAGGCCCTGCAGGAGAAGCTGGAGCGCCTGCCTGAGATCGAACGCGCGTTCGTCCACCTCGACTATGAGTTCACCCACCGGCCCGAGCACGCCCTTTCCCACGAGAAATAGCCCTGCAAATTTCCGGCCGGTGCAACGACAAGGGTTCATAGCTGGAACTGTTGCGTGTAGGCGCCAAGAGGAATCCAGAAATCCAGTACTCTGTCAGGTCAGCCGTCGCAGGAAACCATTGGGGGTACATGCGATTGAGTTGGGCGTGCTGGAGTTATGCCATGCTAGATTACAGTGTCTTGTAGTAGCATGTACTGAAGAATGCTCCGGTGATGAGGACCTCTTTTATACTGGTCTTCAGCCCTTTGTTGTGCTATCTATTTGCCTGCAGGCCGATAAGAGCTGTCTCTTGGAAGATATAGATACAGCTTAAAATGGGGTCATATGCAGGATTTCACATTCGTTATTGCAATAACACGAGTTTTCGAATAGCTGAGCCAGCATAACACACTCAAATGCTGCGACATTTTCAGAGTGCCAGGCAGCAGCATGCCAACACTGAGATCATTAGTAGCTATCTGTTCCCGGGAAAGCTAGTAGTATTTAAAGGCGAACTCTACCAATTCTTCCCATGAATTATTGCTCAAATTTACCTGGTTCTGTTCGGAATAAGTTGAGTTCCCTGGAACGTTGGCCGATATCAAACGACAGGGCCATTCTCCTTTTTCGTATTTCCATTAACCTGAAGCCAAGCTGGCATCGACGGTTACAAGTAGGAACAGATTCAGGCCAAATTAACACGGCACCCAGCCCAAGAGAAGTGCCTACTCCCTCCAGGGTCATAAAACAAAGTTGTTTTGAGGTACTATTGTGCTGGGACCAATAGAGCTATTCAGTTCGGCTCCAATTTTGCTGCAAGAGCAGTCTCACAAACCCGTCCCCTTGAATTACGCTGAAAATTTGCTGTCTCTATATATGTCCGTAGAACTGTTTCTTATACTAAGTATGTTCCAAATGGGCTGTACTCGAATTGGCAGTTCACTTTTATAAACATGATTTGCAAAGTCAAGAACGGAAGGGGTTTGTTTGGATGGGCGAGACTAGCCACCTGGCCGTTGATGAAGAACACGGCAATGCAGTTGCCCTGTCCTGTTCCGCTAAGAATCAAAATTCTTCCCTTTTGCTAGAGTGACGCGCGCATAGCACATGAACACTTGCTGGCTAGCAGCCAGAAACGAGAAAGAAGCCCGTGACTTCACATTGCAGCACGCGATGAAGCGTGCATGACAAAAGCGTGAAAGCAAGAAAAGTCCTGGAGCCCTGGACCAGTCCAGCCGCCGACAACGACGCACCCCTAGTAGTACAGTGGCATATATACCGGGCCGGGTAGCTAGTACGTAGCGGGGCACGAAGAAGGCAGCGGCCACAGCCACAACACGGCCGGTGGCCAGCAGCAGCCAACGAGCCGAGCACGTTAGCACAAGCTCCCGCGTCCGCCGGTTCACGCGCTTGTGTGCTATAGCTAGCTAGCTGGCTGCCGTCTGGTCTGCGTACGTACGAAAACTCATCACCTCACGACGCTCACGTGGCTTAAATACGTGTACGCATTCGTAGAGTTTCCAACAACGCACTGTTGCTGTCGCCGGCCGGAGGGAGAGAGATAGATCGAATGCAAGTGCCCAAGCGGACGGCGACTTGGTGGTCCGCCCCAATGCCAGCCTCAACGACTCGTGTGGCACGCACCACGCAACCGTGTGGCATCTGCCATCTGGAGTGTGCGAGCTGGTGGCAGGTGTCGTGCATACGCGTGTCGAGAGGGAGTCCCTGTACCAGTTGTGTATGCTTGTACTCTAGCTAGCAGCTGATCGAGTAAGCGCTACTACGGACCAAATACAATTCCGTACGTCGCCACGAAGGCGCGGGCGCCGTAGACGTCAAACTCTGGCGCGCGCGCCGCTCGCTGTCGCGCCGGTGGCGCCAAAAAGACCGGAGATTTCGCGCGGGCTTTTGTTTGGCCTGGTCTGATCGCCGCTGATGAGACATGACAAGCAGGAGTGCTGCAGGACAACATTATTTTTTGCGACAGTAACCTACTTTCCATAACACACCAACGACGGCGCGTACACGGCACATGACCGTCGTCGCTGGATGAATATTCACCAGCCTCGATCGTGTGCTGGGCTCCACAGGCATGCCTCACCTACTAGTTATAGCTAGCTACACACACGGTGCGCATAAGCCGCACGCATACATACAGAACGAGAATCTCTCGAATTATTCGTGACCAGAATTTTCCTGCATGCTAGGGGTTGTAATCCACCAAATGTAAACCATGCATGCGGACTGATCCTAACTCTAGCTACTACTACTACATAGACAGATGTCGTATACGCACATAGTAATCACACTGGTGATGATGACAGTGGTATATACATACTCTAGCTCTATATACTCTAACACTGCATGCATAGGTAGCCAGCTCTCTCATCAATATGTGTACCATACAGCCATGCGTCTCGTCGTCGGTCATAAAAGGAGTCTTCAGTCGTCGTCGCCGTCGTCGTCGTCTGAGCTCTTGGAAACAGCCGGCTGTTGCGATGGATTCTTCTGCGACGACTCTTCTCCTCGATCCTTCTTGTAGGTCTCGAAGAACTCCCGGTTCTCCTTCTCCAGCTCCTTCCACACTGGCAGCGGTAAATTAATGTTCAGAAGAAAATCGAAAGGGTCGCTGGTTAATTCATCATCAGTTAATTATTAATCCCGAGAGAAAAAATGACAATGCAAACTAGTACTTGGAACCAAAGTGAAGTACTCCTAGCTAGCTAGCTGCAAGTATACAAAAACACGAACGTACCCGTGGATGTGATGACGGGCTTGATGTTGGCGTGCTTCTCCAGCGTCTCCATGCACTCCTCCTGGTTCATGTTGTAGCAGATGCACTTCTCGATCAGATGCTGCACCTGCGTGAATTAGTACACACAGTTATCAGACGCCATTGCATCCGTGTATCCTGCTCAGGACAGCGCGGAGGAGATCGTTGGAATGCAGCTAATTACCAGCCTGATGTACGAGGCCGGCGACGTGGAGCCGTCGTCGTCCATGGCCGGCGCGCGCGGTCGCTCTGAGTTGTTGGATCGAAGCAAGCAAGCTAGCTAGCTAGCTTCTCAACAACAGAAACCGCAGCGCGAGGGCACACCTGCGCTTGCAATTAAGCTAGCTAGTGGACTGTTTGAGCGATCGCGGGGACGGCGATGGTGGAGAGCGCGACGAGTGGCGCCGGCGGGGAGGTAGAAATAGAAGAGGGTGTGGGGGCGAGGCGCTCACTTGGGTGCCGCCTCCTCATTCGCCGGGAGGTGATGGCGGGGATTTTGCCTGGCCCACGCCGCCGCGCCTTACCCTTTTCTTATGTGGTGGAACGATTCTCCGCCGTTCCCGTCAGGAGATCACGGAAGCCGACCACTTCGGGGCCGTCGGATCACCCGGAGTTGGTCGCGCTAGGGGCCAGGCCAAGTCAATTCGGAGCTTCATTCACTGGTGAAGTTTCTTAGAAGCAAGCAAGGATTTCCCTACGCTATCTTTTACGGTAGGTAAATTAAGCTGTTACCTACATTTAAACATCATCGATTTCCCTACTTCATAGCCTGCTACTAATGACCGGATAACCTGTGAAAGCAAAACATTTATTTTAGACAATTGTTGAGAGAATTTCTAGTCTTTCGCAGACCGTAATATTGGTACAATAACCTAGCTACGTCATCTCAATTTCTGCATAATTTTGATGTATAAGAGATTACGTGGAAAATAATCCAACACATAGCCTATGACTAATTAAGAACCACCCATTCTTGATTCTTGACGAAAAACCATCATTGCTTGGCATGCCATTGGCATGAATATTTTCCTTCCACCAATGCTCCTTATCTGAAGGGGATTGCTAAAAATTACCCAGGCATTCCGTTGCTTTCCAGCGTCCATATTTTCTTTCCTACATATTCTTCTCAAGTTGCATGTATGAATGGGTAAGAAAATAGAATTCAGGTATTTCTAAGGCCTAAAATACTTGAATTTTTTCTCACCTTGAGTTACACTCTATATATATTAAGTTACACCTATTGTATACCAGATTTACAGTGATTATTTCGGTGGAATTCTTGAGTATAAATGGTGTAAATAAAATTCAGAGGCTAGGATCCTTTAAAATGCCTGAATTTTTGTTCTCTACCATGTGAGACTAAATCTCATCCACAAAAGCAAGATCTGATGGTTGAAAATTCAGGCATTATTATCCTCTAGAATGCCTAGGTAATGTATAGACTGGGCCCATCTGAAAGTATCGATCACTTGCTTGATTAGTAGAACAACTTATTAAGCAATACTCCTATTATGGTAGTTTCAGAAAGGATTTGCTAATCTTTTTACAGGCCGGATTATTACTGATGGTTGTACTGGAAGACCGCGCATTCAGTAAGTAAATAGTTTCCCTCGCAAAAAAAAGTAAGTAAATAGTTTGTGGAATGCATAGACACAAGGACGTTGCATGATGAACATCCACTGCTGACTGAGCAGTGAGCACGCACGCACACTCCGGCGGACGTGAAATTTGGCCGCTCCCGGAATATGGGAACGCGCGGCCGGTTCACGCGGCTTTCACCATTCCCGTCGCATCGACCATCCCCTCCTTTTCCTCCGATCGCTTCCCACGTGGCGGCGCCCCATTGGCCTGCCAAATTGCACCCGTACAAATAATTGGCCGCGACGCTCATCAGGCAACAGTGTACCTTCACTGTACGACCGAGCAGGGAGGGCATCCATCCGGCACGTCAGATTCCTTTCACATCACGCCACACCACTCCAGCAATGCATGCTGCTGCGATGCCATGACCCATGAGATGAGAATTGATCGAGATGATGACTGGCGACGAGAAGGAGGGCTCAACCAAACAGGACAAGCGAGCCCATCCCCTTTCTCACTGCTAAGGTTGATGCAATGCAATCATGCGACCCGCGACACAAAAGCTGCAAATGGCCAAAGCGCCAACTGCACCAACTCCATACAAGCCACATAAAATGGGAGCGGAGGAGAGCGAGGTGGGGAGAAAAAACAGAGGCTAAAGAGCAAAGGACTTGTCACCTACTGTGAGATATTTCGACCTCCCTATCCACAGCGCATGATCTCCATTCTGCATCACAAAACACATTCGCATCCCGATCACAAGTTCTCTATCGAATGCTGGGACATCGATCAGCGCGAGAGCTGCTGCATGCAAGGTGCAATGCATCTGGTACGCGCTGTTTGAAATTTGGCGCCCGGCCGGTGTCCAACGACCACCTTGACCTGCTCTGCTGCTGGTGGCGTGGGCGTGATCGGGGCCATGGATTTCATGTCATTTCGGAGCCGGTTTTGATTTGCTCGAATTGTGCGTGCGGTCGTGACGCGATCGGGCTCTGTCGCCTTGCAGACGAATTGGTGTCAGCGCGTGCGTCATTTCCTCCCCGCCGCGGTGGTGCCGGCCCTCACGTTGTTGTCGCCGCGATCGATCTGATGGAATGGAACGGAGGCGCGAGCTGCACGGGGCGCGGACGCGGGCGCGTACATGAGGCCAGCGGCGGTGCCGTGCAGTGTGGCTCGCGGCTGTTTCCGCACAGGTTGGTGGGGAACGTTTTCTGCTTCTTCTTCCCTCGGTCGTTCGTTCCAATTAAGCTGCAATGCAGAGCGCGTGGCATTTCGCCTATTCCTTTTTTTTTCTTTTTGAAACTAAAGGGGATTATTTATATATCAAATTTTGAAAAGTACGGGGCCCTAACATCAAAGACTCTAAGAGGCAACTGAAATACAAAGAAATTATATATACTCTTGTTCACCACCGTTATTTCTCCAACTGATGTTGCTGGAGTATAAGAAACAAATCTAGAGGTAAGTCTTTCTCAACAACTGATGAGAGACGACAAACTTTGATAAAGTCAAGAACCACTGGCGTAGAACTCATTGCCAAGACACCATGTACGTGTCCCTATTCCAGTCAACAACTTGCATGTATGCTGAGCATAATGTAACGCAGCTTGGGCTCTAAATTAGAGTTTTTTTTTTCCCTTTTTCGGGTGCAATTAAAGGGTGACCTCTTTTATATTGGATTTGACTCGAAACCATACTTAATTAGTTGGATGTTTCCCTATATATGTCCATCTTCACTAACCTAGCCAATAAAGAAACAACATAAGGCTTGGTGAATTACTCATGATATGATGAAATTGTGATTACAATCTCAGACCAATGGGATTTGGTTTGGTTGATTTTTTGTTAAAGCTTAGTGGAGTTCACATGGTTGTTTTTGCGCTGCTGCTCTGCTCTGTTCTTCGGTTCAGAATTACAGTCTGAATATGCAGGTTGTCCTGCAGATATACTGATACGAATGACAGACTGAGAACCTTGCCTGTGTCTAGGGCATGGTCCGTACGGAGTTTAGGCGACTCTATATTTCTGCGAAACTAATTGGATTTTACTTTGCTGATTTACTATGAATAGGGCCTTGGGGTTTCTGTAGGGAGTTCAGGCATGGTCTGCAGATATACTCATATGCAGCATTGGTGATCATGATGATGCTGAACATTCAGGTAATCTCAAGGAGTTTCTTAACCTTTCTGGAGATGCTTCAGAAGACAGTTTCCATGGACAAAGCAATGCCATTGCCTTTCATCAGCAGATGGAGTTTCAGTTCTTGTCTGAACAGCTCGGAATTGTCATAACAGAAAATGAAGAGAGCCCTCGATTAGATGTGAGTCCATTAGTTCTTCTTCTTCCATCACTGATCGTCAGACTAATAAAAAGTTTGTATTATGCACTAGTGAGTTCTTTTCAGCTTTTGTGATCGTCACTGATCGTCAAGTTAAACATGCTAGTCGTTGTTGTGTTTTCAACTGAAGGTGTGCAGCAGCAGCGCTAGTGCTGATGAGAATACGCAAACAGCTCGCCATTTGCAAATAAACGCAGCACGGAAGTGTGCTCCTGCAGCCAGGTGTACATGCAACAAAATGATCCAGAAGGATCAATTTTATACTTGATCAACATGTTTTATGTGTCAATAGTTAAACCAGTGGACAAGCGGCATATCGCATAACAACAACCAGTAAAACAACAGTCAGTAACACGTGCATAATTCTTTCGAAATTCAGCAATACAGCCACACACTAGGATCTGTTAGAAAAAGAAGGGTGTCAAATGTTTTGGCAATGAGAAAGCACACGACTGAATATAGCAAGCACGCCACAAGCCTTATCATAGATGGTTCATCAATACAGCCAGAATAAGCACACACAACCAGCAGTCACTTGGTCCATCAGATACATGCATACATGGATATAGCCAGCACTCCCGTGATAAAACAAATCTGCTTATTAAAACGGGCTGGGATAGCAGACACACAAATAGGCCTGTCTGCGCAGCACGCAGGCAAACCAGGCGGCGCGGCCTTTCTTATTTCAAAACCGAACACACAGCAGACGGCCGTCAAGGCAGAGCAACAGGCCTTGGCTCGCAGTCGCAGACGACATGGTAGCAGCGGCTGTGCCAGCCAGGCACAACACAGGCAGCCAAGATAAGCAAGGTACTCCAAACAACACACGCAGCATCGTCGAACGCCACCAGCAGCATAAACAAAGCCACCGATCGACGCAGGCAAAACCAGGCAGCGGCCTTTCTTATTTCAAAACCAAACACACAGCAGACGGCCAAGCAAGCCAGTCAAGGCAGAGCAACAGGCCTTGGCTCGCAGACGACAGCATAAGGATTTCACCTGGGCAAATGCAGAGAGTGTGAATTTAAGTAGACACAAAGCTAGACTTGGCATAATAGAGATGAGGGAGGCCGTGTAGTGTAGTAGAGTATACCTGAGGACGGTGCGCCTGAGCATGCGCCTCTTGTAGTAGCGCGAGTGCACAGGTCCTCGTAGAGGGACGGGTGGTGTCCGGCGTCCACCCCGCTCCACTCCAGCGCGTCCCACACGTCTTTCTCCACCTCCACAGCCGGCTTCCTCATGCCTGGCTCGCGGCCCTTCAAGGCTGGCAGCTGGCGCAGGTTCCCGCATCCCCTAATCTTGATGGTCCTCAGCGCGGGCGCCAGCATCACGGCGGCATCGCAGCATATCTGCCGCAGCGCCGGCAGGTCGTGCAGGTGAACGGTGGTCAGCTTCGGGAACTGGACGCTTGGCATAGCTCGCATATAGTATATATCTCCTGGCACGAAGACGTGCCTGAGGTCGCCGCAGTGGATGATATGCAGGGTCTCCAAGCTGGGGAAGGACGGGCGGCCGCCCATCGCAAGCGCGAACCGAAGGCTCGGGCAGCGCCGCAGGTGCAGGTGCTGTAGATTGCTGAAGCGCTCGTAACCTCTTGTCAAGTCACCTTTGCTCCATATGCAGCGAGCTAGCAGGAGATCCGATGCCCAGATGGTCTCCAGCGTGCCGCTCCCGATCCCGTCCTCTGAGCCCGGAGGAAAGACGGCATGCAAGTTGGGGCACCTCTCGACGCAGCACCACCTGAGTGAGCTCCACCTTGTTGCGGGCATGGTATTGCTACAGGCCGAGACGTCATGCACGTGCAGGGATTCGGTCATCCGTCCCATCAACCAAGCCAAATTACGACCATCAGGATTTGCCACCTCGTTCTGCACGCTGATGCTGCTTCCGTCACCAATCTCGATATGGCAATCCTTCCGCCCTGTCGGGGCCTGCGGGAAGGCTTGCATCGGCGGGGCCGAGCCATCATCATCCTTAGTAAAGACGTCTGCAACTGTAGCATAGCATGGTTGATCACTGGATCCAATCATCGTCGTCTCCTTGATTGTTGTTGTTGCTTCAGGTTGAGCAACCCCACTAGTACAACATGCAGATGAAGAGGAGGTGATGCTGATGTTGAAATAACGAGCATCCCAAGGACCATTTTCTATGGGAGGATACAGGGACCGAGCAAGCCTGGCGTCCTGAATGGTAGCATACACCTGCAACCGGCCGGAGGACATCCCAATGGCTGGTGGCTGATCAGCACGTCCAAGTAACCTCCTGCTGCTCCCCGGCCGTGTGTCTATGCAGATCAACTCTAGCCGCAGCCCTGATAGCAGTTGCACATATGAGCCCCATTTTATTGCACGAAGGCGCTCACAACCTAGCAGGAAGAGTCTCTTGAGCCCTGGGACGTCCACCACCATAGCTCCAAGGTCAAGTACCCTGATCATACATCCCGAAAGGTCCAGCTCCACTAGGTTGGGAAGCCCACGCAAGAACAAGTTGTCCAGTCGCCTGCAGCCATCTAGGGATATTATGGAGGTTTTGGCACCACCCTTCTTATCTGCTGCAATTTTTTTAGATAATGGGAAAAGGAATCCCAGCCTCTTATCTGCTGCAATAGGCGGATGCTTTGGATAGGAGACTTTTGAAGCAGATGCCTCAACAGTTGATGTCCGGCGAGATGATGCTAGTCCATAGCCATCCAAACTAAATGACCTTAGCGAGGAGTTGTTAGAAAGCACGACATGCTCCAACCCTTCACAACCAGATAGATCAACTGTTTCCAAGCTTGTGTTTTCCATGAGAAATGAATCGCTCATGTCACGTGAATATGTTGTAATAGGCTTGATTATTCTGAGCTGTCGGAGGTAAGGCAGTCTTTTTTGTAACTCATCTCTACTAATTATCCATCGTGGCCACTTAAATCCCTCTATGTTCAACCCCATGAGGCTACCCATGTGCTCTACCATTTCCTTGGATAAGATCTCAATCCAGTCAGTGTAGTATAGGTCGATCACCCACATGCTCTTCAGAAATTCCCAACTAGTTGCACAACCCCCTTGTTGACGTTCAACTGCATTACGGTTGTCCCTACAATGGTCTAAACCAAGGAATCTTAATGTGTGGCAATGGAGGAAAGGAGGTGATGTAAAACTGAAGGCACAACCAGAGAGAACCAGCACTCCAAGGTTGTTGCACTGTTTAAAAATGCCATTTGGCAATCCACATGGGCTATCATCTGTTTCAAATGCTAGGAAGATTGACGATGCCCTTGCAAATATAGTTTGCATACCCTTGTGTACTTTCTTATTTGTCAAGGTGACGGAAATCCAACGGCAACAAGGCTTCTTTTCACAGTCAACATTATCGTCTGTAACTACCAAAAAAGGTATCTGCGGATCTTCATTGAATATAAATAACATTCTAGCAAACCAATAATCCTTTTGGTCACACGGAAAGGTAATTTCTGGATGCAATGCATTACTGCTCTCCCATGCTCTATCTCCTCGAATGATCCCGTCACATATCCAATAGCTGGGAGCATGAGGTGGCCAAACAAATCCCCGGTAAGAACTATGATACATAATGAGTAACCCATAGAGATAACAGTCTGTGACTACTGCCTGGTTGATGTCCCGCATACATGGGTAGCGGGCAGCTATGGCAGCGGCGTCTTCACGAAACAGTGCACTAATAAGACGTGAAGGAGATGAGTGGTCGTAGGGATCCGGATCTAGGTGGGTCCAAAGGAAAATATCAGTGTACCTTAGCTTTTTTTGTATCCTATAATTAGCGCCCTCACCCGTGACCAGGAACCTTGTACTGAAAGTCCATATTATTATGCAGTCTTGGTATTCGGAGATACCAAATCTACTTAGGGAAATCTCATCGTCACTCCCATTAAGAAACAGCATCGTAAATCTACTCCGAGCAAGATTTTGGAAAGTTGCTGCCGCAACATCTGGTATCACATCTCTAGAGCTAGGGTCCACTCCATTGAAGTCATCCTCCTCGTCTTGCTCATGAAACATGGCCATGGTCCTACCGTCAAGTTTTAGCTCTTCTGCGATTTTTCTTTGCATCACCCTTTTACTTTCCATCTTGTGCAATCTATATAAATTGTTGTGCCAAAGAATGGATGAGGAGCTTTCCTGGACCGAAGGAGTTGTGCTATGGATCTAAGGACAGCGGTTGCCCCAAAGCCATGCCAACCCTGAAAACAGATGCTGGTGTGGTTTTTGTTGATGAAGTCCGTTTCAATACGGCGAAGAATTTCCTCTCTACCGCCATCCACATCTTTCGCGAAGAATGACTGAAATGCGGCAACGACAATGGATTAGATCTAGGTTGGATCTTTTGGCTTATAATGCAAAACTCACTTGAATTGGGGGTGGGGGGACAAGCTATATAGCGAACGTAAACTTGGTGCGAAACATAATCAAACAGCAATGCATCAGATCTACCTCTGTTCTCATGTTGACGATGAAATTCTTCTTCCGCCGTAGAAGACCAGCAACAATTGATGACAGAGAAGGCGACGATCTATTAATCTAACCCATGATTGGTAGTAGATCAATGATTGATGAAAGAGCTAATAAAGATCCCTTGCCAACCCCTGCATGCGTACACAACAATGAAGAAGGTCATCGTCAGTGCTGATCAGCCGCCCTTTTGCTTCAGAACTGTTAACGAGTAATACTACGTATGTAGTGTCAAGCTAGCTAGGTAATTAAGAGAGGGAACAATGCAAATAAATGGAGATCGAAGAGCAGCACCTACCACACTATGTTCCGATCCCTCCGAATCGAGATGAATTATTGGATTGTTCGTACACAAGAGCAAGAATGTGAGACGAAATTAAGAGACGTCGAGGCACAGCAAAATGCGCTCAATTGGTGGTCGGGGCAGGAAACTGAAGTCAGTACCGTTGGTCTGTCACAGCATGCGAATGGGCCTTGCTTCTGGCGTACGTCCTGCTGCGTCTCCAAAGCAGCAGCATTCATGCCTACGCTTCCAATCCTTTGCTTGTTGCCTCTTCCATCCTTTGCTTCCAATCGGCGCTCGCCTCTTTCCCAAAGCAAAGCATGTATGAAATCGAATCCTGCAGGCCGTTGCTCTCTCTCTCTCTCTCTCTCTCTCTCTCTCTCTCTCTCTCTCTCTCTCTCTCTCTCTCTCTCTCTCTCTCCCTCTCTCCCCTAAAGATGACTCGCATGCAGTTGCTGTGATTTGTGTTAATAAAGATTAAAGACAAATAGACAAAAACATGCAATGGCCCAGTAGTCCGATCCTCCTTTAGTAAAGGGTACGTTGGCACTATAGTCCTACTCGTGTCTTTCTTTCAATGGTCGAGAAGAGAATTGATACGTACGTACAGACCTGGCGAGGTCACTGTTCGTTCAGATCTTGTCGATTTGAAGTAGTACGACTCTCACGCTCCCATGCGCCTCCAATTTTGCCGGATGGTACGGTGTGCCTCCGCGGCGCAACGCAACAACCGGCCGGCCGCCGGAGCTGCACATACCCGACGTACGCAGAGTCGGACAAGTCAGATCTCATTGCCTTCCTACCCTCCCGACGTACGTACTATATTATTGGAGCCAGCTTATTTATCCTTGAGTATATGCTAAAGGGGAATGGCGGATAAATACCACAATGCGAGATGCATATGAATTACCACAATGCGAATTTGGGTTGCTGTCCAGCAAGCACGAGTCGCTAGTAGGCAGTCTAGAACTACTTCTACTTTTCCTGTTCTTTACTTTCAGTTCGAACATAACAGACATGCTGTGATTTCGTTGCCTTGGTAATGAAATTCCAGGGCGAGGCCCTGTTCTGAAAATATGGATTATCATAATCTTATTAGGCTGCTTATAGATTATCATAATCCTAGAGTGTCTAGAAGATATCACTAGTAGAGAAACCGGTATTAGTATCGGTTCGTATAACCCCTTTAGTACAAACAGCCGGTACTACTTGTTTGGTACTAAAGGGTACCGGGTCGGTCACCCGGTACTAAAAGGGGTCATTTAGTGCCAACACCCTTTAGTATTAAAGAGAAGTGATCTATGCTATAATCCAATCATGATTTTGTTTAAATGTATACAAATTTGGTAAAATTTTACTATTTAAATATTTGCTCAATTCATTATAAATATATTCAAAATTCAAAAACAGATTCGTATATACTGCCATGAATTTGCTCATCTTCTCTTTTTTTTAGTAACAATTTTTTTCTCATGTTCTCAAAACAGGTCCATACATGCAAATTTCATTGCTAAGTAGGGGCAATGGTGCAAGGGTAGAATTTTATTTTTAGCGCAATGGTGCAAAATCTTTTGCTCTCTTTGCTTATGTTATTATGTCACTGTAGTATTAATTTATTTTTGTGGCAGCATGCAAATTTGTCAACAGGGATGTTGGGTGGGCAATTGTACCACCAAGACATGAAGCCTTGTTATAACTAAGACGAGAAATAAGCATAGTTAACTACAACATAGGCCATTTAACCACGGAACAAAGATAGCACTTTGCTGCTTAAAGTCCATAGGTGCCAGCACCTCAGCTTCATCCAGCTTCTTGGCTTCTCCATCCTCCGCTTCAAAGAGTACTGTAGGTTGTAGCGAGTGCTACACGGCTACACAGCAACTACCACATGGTAGCAAATTGAAATTTTATAGATCAGAACCTGGTTTTAAATAACATTCATAGTATTATAGATAACAGTAAACAGAATGTATAAATTCAATGCAGCAAGTAAAAAAATAAAGTAGATGAGTTCCCCATTGCGAATTGTGTGCAAATTGGGATTAAGAATTACATATGGATATGATAGTACTCCCTCTGTTTTTTTAATGACGACGTTCCGACATGGAACTTCAGGTCATTCTTAGCTCATTTGTTTGTCCGAAGCGACAACAATTGCCAAACGGAGGTAGTATACTTAATGATTCATGCCATTTTCGCATAATTATCCCAATTGTTGGTTTCAATTCAAGCTATGAGTTATGACAACCATATAACCTTGAAGCCGACACCTCTGAATACAAGTTTGTCTCCAAATGACATATGGATCCTAAATTCTATGAATACATCACGGTCATCATCAATCTGATAGTTCAGATCCCAGCTCCTGGATAAGCTTGAACTCTACAGCAGGCCCAAAGAAACAAACAATTCTCGTTAAGATAAACTTCAGTATGTGGCAATTCAGCTTTGTAAATACTCCAAAATCTCAATGATACTGTAAGTGCACACCTCCTGCAGACTATCAGCTTTGTCCAAACCAGGAATCCTTGAAGCGAAAACAGGACAAGGTCCTGTCTGCCACCTTCTCATTGGCGTGTCTGTGGTTTTACCAATAGTTAAAAGACCTCTAGCTGAGCGTTTTGTCCCATCAAGGTAAATTATATAGACCAAAGAAATAACTCATTTCATTGTTCTCGTTATGTCCTAGCACAATCAATTTTGACCATGGTAACAGATCATTGTCAAAGAGCATACACTTCTGATAGTTATACAACTTTTATGTATGTTACATTGCGCAAAAAAACTATCTTTGTTAACAGCCTATGCTAATGCCTGAACAAATTCAAGAACACAACAAACTATATGTTTCCACGTCCTAACATCCGGTAGCACGTATTCATTCTTGTAATTGGTATTCCCTCGTATCGAGTCCGCATGACTCCCGTTTCTGTTGCCTGTTCTCATTTGTAACAGGTTGCATTTGCCCCATGCTCCCATAATTCTGAATTTTAGTCAGCTGTTATACAGAGCTGCATCCATGCTTCGACGCCCAGTCTCCACAACCAGCACCAGCATCAAACCGTGTTTGATTGCTCGGTCTCACAACCGCATGCGAGGACTGAGATATGCTTTGGCTGCACAGTCGGTCACTCAACGTGTGGATTCAGGTGCTACAAGACTTGTTCTGCTGTTCAGAATTTACAACATTCAGTACTGCATGCAGCACTAATTTATCCGACTTACGTGCTAGAGTTCATGTGCCCAGACAAAAGTGCTGCTCAGAATTTAATTCATTTAGAGATAAAGAAAATATGCTCAAAAGAAGAAAGCTTCACTGATGACAAATAATTAATAGGCATAGTTCAGACAGATGTAGTACTAATAATGAAGCCTACAACTAGCCAATCCTAAACAGTATTAGACTACCAAACGATCCGCTATAATGCTAACAAATGGTTGAAAAAAAAAGCAATTGAATGGAAAAATAGCATGACCTTACATTCCATACAGCTAAAGGGAATTTATTTATTACTAGCATTTAGGTCAATGGGAAATAGATATAGACAGAATGTTTCTTGCTTAAGGAACAAAAGATACAATTCCCATCCTTCGATTATCTTCTACAAAACCTTTCCTAACAAAACAATATTTGCTCCATCATGAACAAACTTCCAAACCTAATTTTCCTGATCACCTACCTCCTCTTGTGTGCCGGTTACCATGGGGCTGTGCCACATATTGCTAGCCTACAATGCGTCGAAATTCAAAAGCCTACTACAGTTGGCTACACCATGGGATTTATAATCACGTTGCGTTGCTAACATTTCCTTATTGATTTTTGTCCATAATCATTGGTAAAACTATGCATCCTAGATAACCAGATATGTTTTTGAAAATAAGAATCACACAATAAGCGCTGTAAGCATTTCTCTATAAAAATTATAATTACAAATAACTGAACAAGTGCATGCCACCCATAATATGTTTATGAACATATTTGTAACGGAATGACTAATCTTAACATGAAAACATGTCTGCAACTACTATACAGCGAAACAATCGGCTTGGAAATGATAGTGGTTCTGTGATCAGTTAAATCAATTCAGTCATGAATAATTCCTAATTGAAATCATGCAAAGATGCCCAAAATGAGTGGCCCTTGTTTTGCAGTTTTATTCCCTCCGATGCATGAAGGGCAGATCACACTGTAGGGAACGTATCAGGTGAAAACCAACCTCTCCGTGCAAACTATGGAAACTCCAATCTGAGCCACCCGATGTTTGCACGGAGAGGTTGGTTTGCACCAGATACGTTCCCCACACTGTAACATATAAATATGGATTGTAATCATGCTAATTGATTACCACATGTCGCCAGTGGACGCTTTCAAAATAGTAGAACCAACGATGAACACGAGATGCTATTTTGCTTAGCAGTTTTACATTCCCCACATAACATGAGGTCCACTTTCAATAAACAAAAAGATGTCAACACTGATCTAGACAGTCTATAGGATCATGGGTTTCATGTTAATATTCCATTTTCCATCGACATCTAAAGTCACTAAGTATAGTTATCACAGGAAAATTCATGTCAGAGCACCCAAATCACACCATAAGCAGCTGACTACAGACTAATTGGCCCCATACTAACCTTGTACGCAAAGGTAATGGTCAAAAGCTATAGATGTGAAAACTATAAAAGCTAGCAAAAGTTAACAACTATTTGCTTGATTGCTTCAAAATTGCATGCCACCAAGGCATCAAAGGATAGCATCTCTCTTTATCAGCATCCAGAAGTTCCATTTGCCTCCTTTGCTGTTTCAGTGATATCCTGAAGCAGTTCTTTAGAAATAGCAGCTGGGTCTAGCTCATAGCTATCTTTGGGGACATTTGGAGCTTCTTCTCCTGACATCTTATAGAAGGGCACTTGATGCGAAAACCGAAACATCTCTTCTTTTGGAATCTTCTTGGAGGCGCTCGGATCCAGATGGCGCTGAAATACTGTTCGAAACCCAGCAACCTTAACCAAGGGAACAACAGAAATGCCATGTTCTTCATCATAATCATCCAGTACCTCAACAACATCGTAGGCATGGAGCACATTATCTGGAGTATCCTCATCCCAATCAGGGGACCAATTCCTATAAACAGCCCAGATATCACCTTTCTGTGGATAAATTTTGATGACTCCACGTTGACCTTTCTCCCATTTAATCTGGTGAGAGAACATATTGAGTATATCATTGTTTTCATACTTTCCAATCCTGAAATCACCACACGTCTTCGTGAAACCAGCAGAAACCCAATTTAAAGGACCAAATTCACTGTTTGTCCTTGAGGTAAGAAAGCTTATTTTGAGCCTGAATGGTTTCAAGGAAAGAACTTCCCGAATAAGTGCATAATAACGTGGCATGCCATCTTCGTCATCATATGTAGCCCAAATTTGATCACTCTGAAAAGATTCCTCAGTACGATCCTTGTCAAAATCATGGAAATCTGGATCAGGGACATTATAAGACAACGGGTCATCATCTTCATTTTCAGCATCTGTGCTATCACCTGGGTCATTCTCTTCAAGATGAACATGGGCATCTTCACTTGTGGTAGGATCATTTGATGCAAGCGTTTCATCATCCCCACCATTTTCCTTAACCACATGTTTCTTGCTCGCTTTTTCACTAGCAGCAACTTGAGATTTTTTACTTTCCAACTCTTTTATCTTGTTCTTTATGTCACTTTTTGCCTTCTCCAGCAAAATTCTCCTACAATCCAATGTAGTGAAGGTCTTTGACAGATTAGGAGGTCTGGGCTTCCAACTGGGTCCGCCATTAAAGCCTTGAAATTGACAGGCTCCACTGTTAGCAGAAAACGATATGCTTCCACCTGGCACTGTAAAACAATTTGCAGCAGGACCTGATACGATGGATGACATCTTCTTACCAGATCCAACATCACCTGCCCCAGGATTAACATTCTCTGACATGTTTGTGTGCCTTTTTAGAGGATTGTGCTTCCTTCGAAGAGCCTCTTCCCTTCTCGCTGCTGCTTGTGCCTCCTCCCTTTCTCTCTTAACCTTTTCGTATGTCTGATGAACCACATTAGCAGCTTGAGCAGCAGCAGCAGATGATGCAGTGGCACTAGCTGCACCAGCGGCCCTTGAGAAAGGACCCCACTGGAAACTTCTCGTAGAGTTTCCATTTTGGTTTGTGCCCTGGACATTCGAATCCTGTACCACATTCTCAGTTGGTGGCATTGGTACCTCTTTTGCTAGGAACGGCTCACGGCAGCTAGGGCAGCGAAGATGGTGATTCAGATACACCCTGAGGTACTCATAATTCATCTTGCATTTGTTACACGAGGTCCAAAATGTAGGAGGCATGGCTGAAGGTGGAGCAGGGCAGCGTGCAGGAGCAGGGGCGGGAGCTGGTGCAGAACGTGGAGGGGGAGCGGATGGGGGTGGAGGTTGAGATGTGCGCTGGCGCACTGCACGGGTAGCTTGCCCTGTTGTTTGCCTCTTTGCTGTCACCTTGGAAGCAGCAGCAGAATTAGTTGCAAAATTATAAAAGCCGTTGGCAGCACCAGGAGCCACACTTGCTTTAGTTGATTGAGATGTCCTCTGCTGGGGTACTCTTATGTTCCTTTTTTGGTCATATACTGCTCGCTTAGTTTTATCAGATAGCACCGCATACGCCTCTTGGACAATCTGAAATGCACCCTCAGCGCCCACTGATTTATTCTTGTCGGGGTGGAGCTGAAGAACGAGCCTTCTGTACTGCTTCTTCAGAGTTTCGTCATCTGCTGTTGGGGCAACAGAAAGAATCAAGTACCAGTCCTTTTCCCCAGCAACCTTCACCTCTGAACTAAGATAAATATCGATGGTGGCAACCATCTGAGCAATTCCTTCAAGCCCAGGAAAGAGAGCCTGAGCCTTGAGCGCAAACTTCTTGGCACCCTGCAGGTCCCTCGCTGTGAATTTCCTCTCCGCGATCTCTTTTGCCCTTGCGGCCTCATCCTTGTTGCATTCCATTTCTGTCAAGCCTCAGAGAGTACAAACAGCCACCACCTTCGCAATTACTTCAATGAATTTTGGTCCTTGGAGTCAGCACCGAACAGAAAATGATCATACAAGAGGCAGTAGCTTCCAACCCTATCAAAATGGAAACAAACGTTATCGAAAAGTACAAGTTGAACTACGTTTCTGTCAAAAGCCTCGGAAAGTACAAACTGCCATACCTTCACAACCGTTTCACGGAATTTGACCGTCCGAGCCAGCACCAACACAAGATGAGCATACAAAATGTGGCAGCTTCAAACCCTGCTCAAATGGAAATAAAGGTTACCCAAAATCACATGTTGCATTCCATTTCTGCAAGCCTCGGAGTAAAACTGACATACCTTCGCAACTGTTTCACAGAATTTTGGTCCTTGGAGGCTGAAGCCAGCACCAAAACAAGATGAGCATACAAGAGGCAACAGCTTCCGACCCCTGCCCACAACGAAGCAAGCTATAAGAACTAAAAATTTACAAGAGACTGCGGACAGACAACATTCAGGAGCAGACTCAAGCGGGCCGATCAATAGGGCGAGGTAGGGCAGGCGCCCTACCTAACGCCAGCGGAGAGACCCCCTCCCCCGAGAGCTCCGCCCCTCAGGTCGCCAGGAACAGCTGCCCGGCATTGGCGCCGTCGCTGCCTGCCAACTTTCGAGTCCAGGAAGCAGTAAAAGATGAAAATTCCCCTCCCCCTCCCCATCCTCATCCCCGATTGGGATGAAATCACCCCGTCCCCGTCCAAGCCCCGAGGGGCAGGGATCGACTCATCCCCGCTACATCCAGCCTAAATGTCAACTAAGAAAGGCAGGAGGAGGATTGGGGAGGAGAGCTCAGTTCTCACCTTCCGTCGAAGCTGGAGGATGAGGGTGAGGGTTCTGGCCGCTCGTGGTGCCGGGCGCTGGCCGCGCGTGCCAGAGCCGCTGCTAGGTGCCTCACTCCGCCGTCCTTGCTGCGCCGCTGTGGTGGTGCCGGGGATCTGAGTTTGTCTGGCGGCCGCCGTGCTGCGATGGCAGGAGCCAGGAGGCGGCGGGTTCAGCCTTCAGCGGCGACGGAGCGGAGAGGGGCGAAACTGAACGGAGCGGCAGGGATCCGTATCTTCTAAAAAGCGGTCTGGGCAAAGGCCGCAGGCACGCTGCCATCTTGACCATCCATCGCTCAATCAACGTTGATCATACCTTGACTCCTCATTTCCTCGGAGGCACTGGTGATCCACTGTTTTGGTTCCGGTGCAGCCATTTTGTGTCCATGTGCCCAGCTAAACCAGATTCCTGTTCACATGGCGAGCAACTTGAACCAACAACGCAACTGTATCGATCATACTTATCGAACGTGTGAACCGAGCAACAAGACTCGTACTAAAACACTCGCATATTTGTTCAAGTAATTTTTTATTAAGATGCACCAGCTATTATCACTATAAACAATAAAAGAAAGTCTGTGAAAAAATATCATTTCCGCTTGTCCAATAATTATGGCAAAAACGCTAGCATCACAACAAAACGTTACGTGTGTTACCTAAGCGATTCGTACATTCCAGTAATGTATAGCGCTTGCACCAAATCAAGATAGGCGGCATATAATACAGACAAACTACGGGGCATGGCTGCCACGTCCCGCCATCCCAATGTTCTTTAAAAGCTTTATAATTTCCAAATTTTTCTGTTAGGATAATCTATAGATTTGTTTTTCGCACAATATGTTTACTTTTCTCTAGCATCATGGCACGTGTTACGTGTGTTACGGAAAACTTTGTACATTCTAGTAATGCAAAGTGCTTGCACCGAATCAAGATAGTCGATACTCCATCTGTTTCAAAATATATGCCAGTTCTGATTATGTTTTTAGGTGTCTAGATTCATAGCATCTTCTATGAATCTGTACATATGTCTGCCCAGGTTCACATCATTTTTTACGAACCTGATACGAAATCACAACTGCATATATTTAAAATGGAGGAAGTGTAATACAGAAAAACTATGACATGATTTATCAAGCGCCACCATATACCTCAATGTTCCTTTAAAAAATTTACTATTTTCCGTTGAATTTTTAGTTAGAATAATCTACATACTCTTTTCGTTTCAATATTACTTCGGTCTGGCAATTTACTACTCCCTCCCTTTTTTAATATATGACGTCATTGACTTTTTTCATTACGTTTGACCGTTCATTTTATTCAAAATATTTGTGTGAATAGCTAAGTGTACAAGTTAACCTTAAAGTGCTTTTGATGATGAATCCAATGATATTTATTTCACATTTGAAAAGTTATTATTTAAATCTATATTATTAGTCAAAGTGTAACGAAAAAGTCAACAACGTCATATAATTAAAAACAGAGGAAGTAGATGCGTAGCATCTTTTATGCACCTAGACAGGCACATGTCTAAATACATAAAAGATGCTATGAATCTAAACACACTTAGAAGCTAAATCAACAAGTAATTTGAAACAAAAACTCAGAAAGAGTATTTCGTTTTCAAGGGATATGTTTAAATTTTCAAGATACTTATAACTGAAGCTTAATTTCAAGTTTCAACTGAAATTTTCCTAGTATATGTTGAATGATAATATCTTCCTAGGAGGATGGGGAGATCACTCTTCCCTCAAGTGCGTTCAAAACACATTTTGAATTTCATGTCCATGACCGAAAGACATTCCATTCTTTCATGACCGACCCAAAAAAGGGTAAATAGCTCATCCAATGGCGTACTGAATTTAGACATTAGCTAGAAGCGGTAATACACGATAATTTTTGCAGTCTAATCAGCGAACAGTGATGAAAACAAGTCTGAATCGAGTTTCTCTGGAGCCTAATGGAATAAAGTACAAAGCGGCTACTACAGTGAATCGTCTCCCCAAATGTGCTCTCGAATAGTGATCTGGGCCGGTAAACCCCGCCGCAGACTGGAGCCGACAGCTTAGACTTCTCAAGACTTAATACACGCAGTGGCAATCTAAGTGATGTATCTTTCTTGTTGCTCCTGGAGTATTCGAGCCGAAGATTTAGCGTCCAAGTAGAGTCCACTGACTTCCTCAAGATCAGCCTAAGAAGAGGTCGTAAATTTAGTGATACAAGATTGCGAGAAGACGACAAGAGAGACTATATCCTGATGAATTTCAGTAGCTATACCTTGCAAATCTTTTCTCTCCCATTAGCCTTCGCAATGACACTGGCAGGTGATAACAGCTGAATAGCATGTCTGCAAATATTGAAAAGGTAATCACGAGCCTACAGTAAGATTCACTCTTACGGAGCAACATAAAGCACGTGCGATATCAAAGAAAGTTAGAAAAAATGGCCTAGGTTCTGAAACAAGCCAGCAAACCCACTACTCGTGCATATGGAACACACAAAACATCAAATGTGTATAATACCAAACAATACAAAAATCGTACCTCAAAGATGTCTGTTGTCCGATCTCTCCTAAAAAGGCAAGACTTTCTTCGTCGATTTCGATCTCTTCCACTTGTGCACGGATAGCCAGTATCTGCACAGAACAATGAACAAAATCTAATGTAAATTCTAACAGCGAAATCCAATAAATGTTTGACCAAAATTCCAAAATAAAGACGAACCTGAATCATCTCGGTAGGACCATATGTTTCTGTCCGTATAATCACCAACCTATCCAGAAGGTCAACTGGTATACCATGTGGACTCGTCATATCAGTTCCTCTGGAAACAAATGTTACGAGGTTAATAAATGTCTAAGGTCCAAATTACCAGACAAGTGCAGGTGAGCGGCGAAAGCAGGTAGTTCACTTAGGTGCAGTATTTAAACTGGCAAAGCGTTTGCTTACCTTACATTACATATCCCCCTATTTGTAGCGAGTATCACAATCGGTGATAATGGGCTCTCCAGCGCACGATTAAGATAAGAAAAGCATTCAATGTCCAACATGTGAACCTGAAAAAAACCCGTTATTTTAATTGTTATAATCCGAATAAAAGCATGATCAAACAATGCGGCCTGCTCCACAAGGACAGCAAATTAGTAATCAACAAAATCAAGGCTTCCTCTAGTTTTTATATATGATGCTGCTAGTTCAACTTGAACTAATCAGCATCATATTAAAAAAACAGGGAGTGATTTCATTAAGATGTGAGGCGAGTGGATTTCTGGGCATAAAATGGAATGATACCTCATCAATAAACAAAACACCAGGTACAAGCTCTGCAACTCCTTCATCAATATATCTGTTAACCACCTGTAACCATACAATCAAAAAAATTCAGGTACAAAATCCAATATGATTGCCTAAGTTTGATACATTTTCAGGAAACAGAAAAATTATGTCAGGCAAAAGAATTGAGAACCTTGTTGATTTCTTGGCGTAACTTCTCAGTGATCTCAGTCTTTCGTGGCTTCATCATCTGACCCATAAGGGACAAAATATCCTGGCCTCCTTGTGGCTGAGCATTTGCTGCATCAAGGTCATGAAGAGTGACATCCTGTATGAAACGACGAGAAGGTTATTTCTTCTTCAGAACATAAGAAATAAGCATGCAATAGCAGTACAGAAAGCATGCAAGTGGAGATGCAAATAGGAATAACAATCTTATAGTCTGCTGCATTAAGGGAGATGTCATTTTCTTTGAGGTAATAAACATCCTGGCAGACTTCCATCAATTCAATTGTTTTTTGGTTAGAAATCATGGAAGCAATTATAGTCAAAATTATTCTTGTTGAAGAAACTTTGGCTTGACGGTCATGAGCTCATATGAGTTCCTATTTGTGGCCTTTATTATTACAAATCAAGGAAGGAACAATCTTTATTACTAGGTTATGACACCTCCATATTTGACGTTTTGGCAATTTAGCATGCCGTCCTATATGATTTTCAAAACCAATATCCCTCCCAAATCCCAACTGTCAGTTGACAGACCACTGATGCAGTTTCACATGAAAAAGGGATGGACATAATTTAGAGGAACAGTTTAGGATTTTTGTAGCTAAAATTGCCTGTACAATTGCCATCCTAAAAGTAACCTTGGTAGATTGGTCAAAATTTATCTTTGAGACACAATATCCTTATAGATTTTAACAAACATATTGCGAGAGAAACTGAAGTCAAAGTTGCATTATCCTCTAGCGAGTACACTGTACCAATGCCTAAGATTTTTTTCCATAGATGAAGTAAATTATGTTCCAATTACAAGACTACTTTATGAATAGTCCAATCTGAGAAGTTTGCGGCACTAAAGTAAATGAAAATGTAAGGACAAAATATCATTAGGCTTGTACCTGTACTATTTCCTTTTTCTTAAAGACTTCCCCTTTTGGGATTGGAACATACTCCTCAGCTTCGAGATCATATTCTGTAGCAAAAGAATCACACCTACCGACTCTTTTCACGGCACCACTATTTGCTTCGATGTATATGACATCGCCAACTGCGACCTGCATCCAGCATGGAGATGATGAGTAACCTAAAACAACACAGATAGCACAACAGATGCAAGTAGCCCAGAAACCAAACGCGGGGACAGGACATCTGACAGTAAGTTGTCCATCAAACATCCCCAATGAGTAAATAATCAGTAAGAAAAATGTCATAGCAGTTATAATTAGACTTATTTTAAGTAAGAAGCAATTGACACCAACATAGTGTTATTGTTGAAGAATAAAAAAATATGTTATCAGTCTAGCACCAGACAGGGATAAATAGGGAGGCATGCAGTTACCTTTTCCTTGATTAGAGCATCATAAACTGAAGGATCCAACTTCAACTGCTTAGTTCCTTTAACAGTCTTTAGACCTATGATTACATGGGCAATGCTTTTCGCGTATCCACCTGTTGTACTCTCTGCCTCTTCTGGGGAAAGTTCAGTAACCTAAAACCAGAGTAGCATTGATCAATACAAACCAGAAAATGAAGTGGAAATAACAGTTATCAAAATGATATTATAAAAGCCATCAAAATCAAAGGAAATACAGGAAAACCCCTCCAGCTTTATAATAAATTTCATGAAAACGCTAAAGTAGACTTAAACATTGCAGATACTCATTTCTTACCTCTCCTTCATAAACCTCTTTGTTTTCCTTTATACGCAGGCCTATAGATCTACGACAATTTTCCATCAGCACCTCAGTTTTCTTGACCTCAGAGGAGTATACTTCTGATCCTACCATAGGACAGAAAGGAACCTGCAGGATAGGGGGGAAAAAAGACAACAAAGAGTCATTTGATGAGAAGAGCATATCTGTTACCATAGATGAGGCGTCCTTCACTGATAGTAAATGTTGCTGTAAACTTTTACTTCAGAGCAAAACAGTTCTGTTAGTAGAATATGAGACCTAACACTATAGCAACAATGAAATGGCAATTATTAGAGCGAGATTAATTGAGGAGCCTGATGAGCCCTTGCATATCAAGAGCTTCTTATTCACCAAACAAGACAATTTGCAAAGAGGACACTTACAAAAGATGACCTACAAGCTACAATTATGAGAAACTATCCTCCGGTAATAATCCCGAGTTAAGACTTCGTGACTAGCTCAATCAAGAAGCTAAATACTGCAGATCCATTATTGCTAAGTGAAACTGGTGGGTAATTTCTTGGCCCCTCACAACAAATGTGTACAGTTCCAACAACCCAGATTCGGCACCAATGTTAGGAAAGGACACATGGCAACAACGAGCGCACAGAGCAAACGAGAAGAAAAAGGTAGCATTAGAGCGAAACGCTAGGTTTACCACCAAAATAACAGCAAAGAAATTGCAATTTGTGCAACAAAAAGGAGCAAAAGGAGGTTACCGACCTTGCTGCCGAGCTCCTGAGAGATGCCGAGCGCGAGCGCCGTCTTGCCAGTGGCGGGCGGGCCCGCGAGGAGCAGCGCCCGGCCGGCCATCTTCTTCTGGCGGATCATGTCGACCACCAGCCCAGCCCCCTCCCGCGCGGTCGCCTGCCCCACGAATCCCGCCGCCATCGCTATCGCCGTCCCATTGGCCTGCAAGAGACGAGAAAAACCCAAACCGAGCAGTGAGGATCTACGCGAATACACAGGGGCTAAAACCCTAGGAAACCCCTCCCCCCTTGCAAGGAGCGGAGAAGCGGGAGAGGTGACGGAAGCTACATCTAGGCCGAGGCCCTTGATGTGGGTGTGGGTGGCGATGCGCTGCTTCTTCGACGTCGACTGCACCTCCTCAATCCTCATGGTCGCCGCCGCCTCGCCGCCGCCGCTGCTTTCTGTGCGCTTTGTCTCTCTAGTTTTCTCTCTCTCTCTCTCTCTCTCTCCCGCCGCCGCAACAATGGGACCGGAGGGAGGGAGGGGACAAAGTGAAAGCCGAGCAGCTGGGGCACTGCTTGGATGAATGGATGGTGTCTTCGCGAGGCCGTGACGGCCCACTGCTTGCTAGGCCCAAAGTACAGGCTCGGTTGACGGCCCCCGCGGACTCCAGAGCGTTCCTTAGACTATCTCCAAGGGGATACCCATTCTCCACATAATACCGAAAATGGGTGCTCAAACCCGGAAAACAAGCCTCCAACGGACGACCCAAACAGCGTACTCATTTTAGCCACCGCTCCCCCCGTGACTCAGAAATGCGTCAGTTCGCCTCGTGACCCAATCCTCAATCGATCGATTCGACTTGTTCTGTTCTCTTCCTCCTCCCTCCTCTCTCCTCCAAGCCTGGAAGCCCGCCGCCGCCGCCGTCCCCGCTTTGCCCTCCCCGCCGCCCGCCGCCGTCCCCCCTTCCCCCTCCCCGCCGCTCGCCGCCGTCCCCCTTCCCCCTCCCCGCCGCCCGCCGCCGCGGACCCGCGGTGGAGCCCGAGGCCGACAGCTCCGCCGCCTCCTCGTCCCGTCCCCGCCCCACCCCACCCCACCTTGGCGAAGGACTGCGCCGCCGCCTCCTCCTCCGCGCCGAGCTCGCCGCCATGGGTCGACGACGAGGAAGACGAGGAGTGGGTCGACGACGAGGAAGATGAGGCCGAGCTCGCCGCCATGGAAGACGAGGAAGACGAGGCCGAGCTTCCCCCTCCGTCGTCGCTCGGGCGTCCCCCCTTCCCCCTTCGTTGTCGCTCGGGCGGGGGCGGGACGGCGACGGTTGCGGCGGCGTGAGGCGACGGCGGCTGCGGCGGCGCGAGGTGGCGCGAGGCGACGGCGACGGCTTGGAGGATTTGGTATTTGGCCATTTGGGGACTCCGTTGGAGATGCACATTTTTCAGTCTGATCTATTCACCCTCATTGAGACCTATTGGGTCATTTGGGTCATCGATTTGGGCGGTTGCCGTTGGAGATAGCCTTACGTTTCGTGATAGAAATACGTCAGGCCACCTCGAACGCGTAGAGAATAGTTTACGTAATCATGATTCTGTATTTTGCACTCGTGCAGAGGAACGCTCCCTGACTGAGGTTATGGCCTCATATGGGGTTAGGGAGTTGCTGCAGAAACAAATGGAGTGGTTTGGCTTGTATACCAACTCCATTTGGGCATGCCATACTTGTCGAATCATTTGGCCTCTTGACCACCTAAACCTTTTTATTTCGGCACCACTTCTTAATGAAAGCACACCTCACCAGTTCACTTCGAAAGCACGAAAGATTGATAGAGTACAGCTGAGCCAAGATGCCAGCACAATCTAGTGCCCCCCTCAGCGTCGCTCTTGCCCTTCTACTGGCCGTAGCAAATACGGTGGCCGGCGGCCGCCCCGCAAGCCACAGTCCGTCTGTACCCGACAGCTCCGACCAGACGATCACACTGTACACCACCGGCGCCGCACCGCCGAAAGCCACGCCTCCTTTCGCGCAACACCACCCGGTCTTCACCAGCGAGGGCCCGATAGGCCACTCCGGCAGCTGGCTGCGCGCCTTGACGCGGCCAGGCACACTCCAGCCAGGCACGGTGACCGTCATCGACGAGCAGGTCCACGGCAGGAAGGAGTTTGGGCTGCCTGTGGAAGGGAGGCTGCAAGGCGTACTCATCACCAGCTTGGCAGATAACAGCAGCCACATGGTGGCGGTGAAGGCCTCGTTTGCCGGCGATGGCGCCGGTGATAGCCTCAGGTTCTTTGGGGTCCATCGTGATGACCATGAAGAGTCTCACATCGCGGTGGTCGGAGGGACAGGGCGGTACCACGCAGCCGCCGGTTTCGCCGTTGTCAGAGCAGCTCATGTCCCTGAAACAAGCGGAAATGTCAGCCACAGCAGGGTGTTCAGTTTTAGCGTGCATCTCAAGTAGTACTAGAATTCGGAGGGAGCTGTAAAATAGCTCTGGTGATTTTGAAAGATATGATAAGTTTTAATGAGAAATGCATCAGAGCACTGCTAACATAAATCGGATTCAATTCATTCAGCGTCATCTTTCAACCATTTTGGCTGTACAACGGGGATTTGTAGTCTGACAGCTGAATATATAGGTAAGAGAACCAAAACTGAGCTGGCAAACTCATTCAATTACATTTTTCACAAAATGGAGTATATGTGATGTCATGTTACAAAAGCTCCTGAAACATAGAATTATTATCCTATATTTAACCGACCACAATTCTGGGCTTCCACACATGCACTGCACAAAAAATAATTGGCTACTTCTGTTCTGTCTCACCAAGATACAAATAAAATTAATAGGACTTTCACATGAACTTCGCAGGCATTTCGCAGAGAACAGTATTATTCCCATTGAAATCCTGCGGAGTCATCACTGTATCAGACGGGCCTAAGTGATTCTACAGCATCTACCGTGTATACAGTTGGTGAAGCACTTCTGCATACATTTGCAGCAGCATTCATACTCAAACGGATAGCCAATATCACAGCATTGCTTCCATTACTCATCCAAGATCCTTTGACGGAAATCTGTCACCATTAAGGGAAGGCCTTCCCTGAGAGGGACCTTTGGCTCCCAGTGTAGCAGTTGCTTAGCCTTGGTGATATCTGGCTTTCTCATGTGGGGGTCATCAGCTGTATTGGGTTTGAACTCGATTGTTGCCATCGGGTCAATTGTTTCTTTCACAACCTGGAAAAAGGCATAATGCCATTTATGCACCTTTTCATGACCAAAAAATTATGTAAATAAACTGCTTGCAAACCTGTGCAAGCTCCAACATGGTGAACTCTCCTGGGTTTCCCAAGTTGAAAGGACCAATATGATCACTCTCCATGAGAGTCATCAATCCAGCAACCTAAAAGGACATGAAGAAAGATAATGTGAAACCGAATAAGAGGTAAGCAGAACTATGTGCAGCCATGGATCAACCTTTCATCTTTCAAAGATAAGCAACACACATGGTATGATTGAAGTCACCGAAGATTTTCTACCCAAAGTGGAAGACGAAATGTGTGGCAGCAACAAGGATAATTTACTGGGGCCTTTATATTAGAAGGCTAATTACTTATTCCCATGAAGATGGGACTGAAGACCCTTAAGATTAAGAACCATAACGAAGCTCAGTAGATAATACTTCCTTTTGTGCTAGTACTTAGGGTATAGAAGTAAAATGCAGAACAGTTTTTGTATTGTTTTCCTAGAGAACTCGCGGTTGGGGAACAAAAGTGGAGATGAATGAATATTAACAATCAGTCCACAAACATCAGTGCTTAGTGCTTACCAGATCAGAAACATACTGGAAACTTCGAGTTTGTTTTCCATCACCATAAACTGTCATTGGTTGCTTGCGTAGTGCCTGTAAGGACAATCAAACGACAGTTTAAATGACTAATTACAACTATTAAAAAAATAGCCCATGATATGTAGAAACAAACCTGTGCAACAAAATTGCTAACAACACGCCCATCATCTAGGCACATACGTGGTCCATATGTATTGAAAATGCGAGCAATACGCACCTGTACACATGCCAGTTGGTGGAATTTATTAGAGAAATGGTGACGTTTATAAGACATTAAAGCTGCATTAGGAATCAATACAAAGTCTGCAGCATTTTACTCTATATCTTAAGATTTGTTGAACAAGGTGGTCACATAGACAACATGTGGAGAGCATTAAATATTTTTTTGTTCTCATAAAGAATTTGAATATTGCTTATGGAATGGGTCCATAATGCAAGTCGAGGAAAGGAAAATATACAATATCCTAACTTCCTGCCATAACTTGCCTTGGCAGAACCGGATCATTTCAGCAATAAAGGACCAAAGCAGAATTCGTCAATTATGAAACCCTGAGCAGTTTAGATTGTGTTTCAGTCAATTTCCTTACTCTTCCAGTTAAGTGAATATTAAAAGGGCGCCGAAGAAAATTGGACAGTTTTCAAGCCAGTATAGCAAATTCTTTTTGTCAAACCTGAAAGATATACAAAAATCGTCTGCAAAGACTGGAGTATTACCTCAACGCCACCACCACGATGATAGTCCATGGTTAAAGTCTCTGCTGTTCTTTTCCCCTCATCATAACAACTTCTAACGCCTGAAATGCAGCAGGGATTAATTCTTGGGGTGAAATGTGACAAGCTGGACATGATGTATAGACTTAACAAGACGATAGTAACACAAGTGTAAACAAGGTATCTAGGATAGAATATCAGTAAGTACCAATAGGATTAACATGCCCCCAGTAAGACTCCTTCTGTGGATGCTCAAGTGGATCACCGTAAACTTCACTTGTGCTAGTCAATAAGAACCTTGCTCCAATTCGCTTTGCCAGACCCAACATATTCAAGGTTCCCATGACATTTGTCTTGTACTAGTCGTTAAGAAGTCAAATTTGAAACTATAAAAACACAAAAGCTCTTGTAGCAACCATAAATGAGCACAAGCTGCAAAAATTGCTGACGACCACCACACATATACATACATTATACATGAAGTCAAGCGTTCAGGGGAGAGTTAGTAAAACCAGCGTTTAAAAAAGCGGTCGCCTAGACCGCTTTGCCTTGAACTAAGCTGCTAATTAAGTGTTTCTACTTATTTTCCCAATAAATATGTGTTAATATGTAATGTTTCCATTATTTTCTCTATATTTTATGTTTATTTGCTAAGAGTACAAACGCCTAGGACCACCTAGGCACTAGGTGGTGCTCAACCTCCCGCTTAGCTAATCCGCTTTTTTAAACACTGAGTACAACAATATAAGAATATACAATCAGATTTTCATTCCGAATTCCGATAGCTAACTACGATGGGCAATGTCCAGCTTAAAACAGAACGGTTTGACCTATAACTATATTCAGTTAACCAGAACAAGAAAATGATGTTACCTAAAATGGTATTTATCTGTATTCAATGCAAGCTCTCGCCTTCCTTAAGGAAGAACATGCATTCTGCGCAATTGCAATTCTATGTTAAGGTCATACTGCCAGTAGCAGATGCAGATCACAAATCTAACTGGCAATAACACTACTTAAACACAGAGAGCCCAATTTGATCAAACTGCTCTATGCATCACATCTAACGAAATTTGATCCCCAGATCTTCAATTGAGCTATATCTGCTGCTCCAAAAATATCAGCCACCCACCCACCAACCAACCAAGAGAAATGAAAGAGGAGAAGATGGCGATCAGATTAAGTCGCTTTCAATGTAAGCAAATCAAAAGAAATTGCAGATCTGGGCGTGAAGGATATGATTGTCTTGATCGGATTGTACTTGTAGTGCACAGGCGACGCAGGGCAGGCGAGGTGGTAGATCCGGTCGACCTCGAGGAGAATGGGCTCGACGACATCATGGCGGAGCAGCTCGAACCTGGGATTGCGGAGGTGGTGCGCGACGTTCTCCTTCCTCCCGGTGAAGAAGTTGTCGACCACGATCACGCTGTCACCCTGCTCCAGCAGCCGGTCCACGAGGTGGCTGCCGACGAACCCGGCCCCGCCGGTCACGACGACTCGGCGCGGCGGCGGGCGGAAGCCGGCGGGGACGCGGGAGTGCGAGGCGAAGGAGAATAGCGGGCGGTGTTCGGGGTACTGGGAGGAGGGGGAGAGCGAGAGGTAGGGACGGAGGAGGAAGAAAGTTGATGCGATGAGCGCGCCGAGGAGGACGAAGAGGAGGCGCTGCTCGCGGAGGATGTACCCGAGCCAGGAGCGCGGGCCGGGGCGCGCGGGCTTGGTGGCCTTGGGCGCCGGCGCGTGCGCCGACGATGGCGCGTGCGTGGGCGAGGACTTGTGGAGCTGCTTCATGGCGGTGGCGGGAGAGCGGCCGGGCGCAGGGGCAGGGGTTGGTGACTGGGCGGTGGGTTAGGGGGAGGTGGGCAGGGGGAGAAGAAGAAACAAGCGGAACTGTGCAATGTTCATTTTCTTTGTCCCATGCAATTTGGCCCTCGAAAGATTTGCTTTTTGTTGATCAACTAATTCAAATCTTCTCAACTAAATCATCTCAGTTTACCAAGTGAAATCAACCTAATTCAAATGAATGTAAGATTCAACTTGTGAAAAAGTTGCTAACAGTTTATTGGACGAAAATTGTATTTTTCCTCGAGAAACGTGCAATATGCTTTGATATTGGCAAGGACGAATGGTTTGCATCTCCAAAGGAGTTTATTCTCTTCCAAGAAAAGAAAAAGAAAACTCTCAAACAAACTGGTGTAATGTACCTGAATAATCTAAAGCGGATACCATACACGCAAATATAACATGGTTAATGACTATGATACATAATAGAAAAAAGTACCATGCACGATTAAATAAGTGGTATCTGCATAAGATATTAGATTGGTCGGGCGCCAAAAAAAGATAGTAGATTGGTTCTGAAAAAACAAACCTGATGTGGTTTTTTTGATAAAAAAGAAAAAAATGTTTTGTGTGGTACAATGGATGTTGATAGCATTCATGCATGTTGATGCCCGTTTTCGAGGGCAGTTTTCGCTGTGTCCGACTCATGGTACCTCTCTTTTTTAGCGTTAACGTCACAAAAATGTCTACAACATGAGGAAAAATACCACATGATATGGTCCGTTTGATTTCATAAGTGGCTGTTTATCTGCACGGTTCTGCATGACGCCATGACCTGTTTTCCTTTTGCAGAAGATGAGTCGCAAACATTTCCAATCCTGATGTACTGTAGCTGGTGAACCCTCAGCGTCACTGTCGACAGGATGGTTTGGGAAAACGAGAGTACACAAGGTGTGAAATGCAAAAACTCTCGCTGCAGCACCTGGAAGAGTGGAAGGGCTCAGATCTTAGCCATGCACTGCACGTCCGGGCAGCCGCATTATTCCAATTCACGATTCCGCAGCCTCCAACCTACGTACACCGACGTACATGCACTCCCTTGGAGTGGTGGATCTGAAGTATGAACTGCTGGATCACGAGCTGTCGAGCTAACAAACCGAGGCCACGAGGCCCACGACGGGGTATGTATGACCGGAAACGAAGACGACAAGTCGCTCTCGCGCGGCCTCGCCTCACCAACGTCTTTTCGTCAGGCTGAAGCAAATCGCGCAAACGGCCGTGCCTTTTCCTCCTTTTTATTAGCGGAGCAACCAATCAACAAGTCGTTTGTTAGCCAATGCACATCATGCTCCAGCTCCCCTAGTTTCTTTGATCAACAACAGCAAATTGCAATATAAAGTCATCGAGATTGTTAAACTATATTTAAAATCTAGCCATCTAACACTCTGCAGTCACAGTCACGATCGCGTCTTCCAAATGCTTCTCTCAACGTAGCGAAATATCTCCTCTATTTTTTTAAAAAAAAAAGTAGTGAAATATCGGTTCAGGGCTACTGTGTCTGATCGTCTCGTGCCTTCGATTCCACGCGCTTGGCGGTGCCGCCAACCCTGTCATCAAGCCACGAGATCACGTCGGCGAAGACGCGCTCGACATCCTCCGGCTGTTCGCCCATGAGCACGTGCCACATCCCCGGGTAGAGCTTCAGAGTCTTGTCCCTGCTCGACGCCCGCTCGTGCAGCAGCTTGCTTCCCGAAGGGTCCGCGACGATGTCGTCCTCCCCGTGCAGGACCAGGAACGGCAACGAGACCTGCCAAGCAATGGCGAAATGTTGCGTTGGGTGGTTTAGAATTGGTGGCCAGATGGCTTGATCAGCGGTGAGATTTCAAGCATTTTGACGCGGCATGTGGATACGTAACAATGGCGAAAGAGTCACCTACTCACCTTGTGCAGGTTCTTCTCGATGTCTAGGCTCACTGTGAGGAGCTCGCGGCCTGTCTGCAGAGCGAGGTTTCCCCTGTACATGTATGGATTGGAACGGATCTGCACAGAAATTCAAACAGAGCGAGTTCTCTTCTTTTAGTTCGCTCTCTGCCCATAAATTGATACTCCTACATTTTCCTATGCCCTTCCTAGTGCGTAACAGAGAGTTCATCATCAGCGCGAGAGCAAACCTCTTTCTTGAACTGCTCATCTTTACAGACTTTGTCAATCATGTCTGGGGCAGGGATGACTCTCCAGCTTGGGGCGACGGCGCTTATCATCTTCAGAGCGCTGACGACAAAAGAAGGAGGCCGCATGTCATCGGAGATCTGATGCCATGTGAGAATCCATTTTGTTAAGAACATTCAGAAGCTTACATGGGAGTATTGACAGGGACATGTTCTCTCTGTTGCTGAATAAATTAAGAGGAGAACCTAACCTTGCACATGGGAGCAAGCAGGACTGCACCATCCCAGTACAGAGGATCCCTCATGTGGAGCTTCAGCACCACGGTCCCTCCCATGGAGAAGCCATAGAGGAACCTCTTCTTCGACCTGTTCACAGGCTTCTCTGAAAATGCAAAAGTGCCATATGCAAGTTAACAAATACTAGGTTCGATGATGCACTGTAATTTGCATACATAAATGTTGGGCATACAGCTTGTACTTACCGCAGACACTCTTGAAATAGTCTGAACAGTCTTTTACGATGTCGCTAAAATTTGACATGTAGCCTTTCGAGCCTGAAGATTTACCATGGCCCTCATGGTCGATGCCATACACTGCATATCCTGAGTGTACTAATCGAGCTGCGGTGTCTGTATTTAATTAAAGTTTGAAGTATCCATGTCATCTTTTTGGCTTTTTTCACCTATGAATGAAATGAAAATTATGGAAACAGAGATATTGTACCTCCCATTGAAACGCTACACTCTGCTCCGTATCCTATAGAAAATCGAGCCATGAAAATGAGTAATGTTATTTGACGTTCCTCAAGCACTGCATAACCAAGAGATGAAGAGAAACAACGGCAAGGAGAACGTATTAGTACCATGACAGATAAAGATCAGAGCGTTGGGCTCCATTTTCTTCGGCATCCATCTGCAGGTAAAGAGCCTGTTTCCTCTTGAGTTCACAACGAAGTCCTGTACAAAGCAGCATCCATGAGTTAGCAGGGACCGTGATGCGATCAAAAGAAAATATCCTGGTTAGAAAAATGATCTTCCAACAGAATTGCAGTAGAACCAACCTCTTCATACTTGACATCTTCTCTGAACCGAGCCTGCAGAAATCAGTAAACCAAAAATGCTAAGAATCACAGGATGTACTACTGAGCCTGAGGCAACAAGAGCAGATTGTTTCTGAATTTACCATCGAAAATTTTTCAGAAGCCGTATGGGTATGTCCGTGTAACGAGTAAGCACAACAGCTCAAGAGGTGTTGGATATATATAGCCCCCATCCATCTGAAGACTATTCTTTACAACATACTGAGAGTTTGACCGTGGCTTGTCTTGAGAAAACACATTAACCTTGTGCACTAAGAAAATGCAACTTTTCCCCTCCTGGTTCCTTCAAAGAAGATAGCATCAAGCATGCAGTACCCTGCTTTGGTCAAAGTCTTCCTGGAACCAATCAAATTCTCAGATGGATGGAACCATGAAAGCGATAGGGGGAGCTTCCCAAACAGACACATGCAGAATACAGAGGGCGATGACCAACGAGGTCGATGACAGACACGCGTAAGTGAATTGAATACGCAACAACACGAAGACGAGCAGAGGAGTTATGATCACTTGAGCAGTGCCGAGACCAGGCGGTCCTCCCTCAGGGCGGCCGCCGGCGGCGCTCAGCCGCACAGCAGCAGTTTCTGTTATGCGCGCCTCTTTCATGCATGGGCTTTAATGTAGCGTATATGGGCCGAATAACATGGGCCTCCGGATTCGATTCACCCGATCCGGACCGCACAGGCGTGATCTTATGGCTGAGGGGGGACCAAAGGGGCGGTCGCTATTTGAAATAGCGACCACCCCCGGGGCCTGCGAACCGCGGGCGGCGGGCATCGCGTCATGCCGCGGCTCGCCGGAGCGGCGCCGCACCACAGCGATGCCTCGTTTCTATCACCTTTCTTCTCGATATCTCGGCGCCACGCCCGATTGCGTCAATCTTCAACATCGCTCGTGCAGCTGATAACAGCTTCAGGTGAAGGGGAGGCCGGCCCGACACCGCGCGCGCCCAGAGCTCACTCGGGACGGGAGTCGAGACCCTCTGTCACACAATAACATCGAGGGTCTTCTACCTCCATCGGAATGGCCTTCTTCTGTATCGAAGAGACAATTTCAGAGTACATGCACTGCGCAGATCATCGTCAGATAAGCAGAACTTGAGCACCAAGCTGTGCCGGAGCAGAGCATGGGCCAAGCATGTCGTGCACGGAGTTATCTGAGATGGTGACCAAATGTGTCGTTCTGGGCGTTGGGAATTGGTAGTACGCGAATTTGAAATTTCTGCAACGAGATACTAAAGTGCATAACATCCACCTCGTTTTACTTTGCTTGCTAAAAAGTTAAGTATATTCGGCGTACACAGCTGTTGTAATACAAGAAGTAAATTCTTTATGTTCGTCTCCAAAGGGGCACCAACCACACACATCATACTAGTCGTGACATATTTAGCATCCTTTCAAGCACTTGAGGTGGCACTCGTTTCAGAGACACTAGCTGTAGAATTCGTCCTCTCCTCTAACCAAGAGACGATGTCAGAGTACACGCGCTCAATGTCGTCAGGGAATTCAGCTGCCAGCGCGTGCCACATCCCAGGATAGAGCTTGAAGGTCTTGTCCCTGCTTGATGCTTTCTCGAAGAGCAACTTGCTGACTGAAGGATCGGTCACGATGTCATCTCCGCCGTGGAGGACCAAGAACCGCAGTGTCACCTGACAACTGATAGACGTTAGCCATGATTTGAAACAGGTAGTGTAATTGCCTAACAAGGAAGAGAACAGAAGAAGCTTACCTGATCCAAATTCTTCTCGATGTCTAGGCTGACCATGAGGAGTTCATGGCAAGTCTTCAGGGGGAGCTTTCCTCTGTAGATGTAAGGATTGGAACGGACCTGTTTATTAAAAAAAAAAGAAATCAGAGAAAACAATAGTTCTGTAACCTATACTACTACTAAATGATCACCAGTTAAGTAGATAACTGTGGCTTTGCTCTCGTGCCTGTTTTCTCATCTCTGGGTCTTTGCAGACTTTGTCAATGATGTCGGGCGTGGGTATTATCTTCCAACTAGGAGCAATAGCGCAAATCATCGTCAGAGCGCTGACCACTATCGGGTGGGGCCTCATGTCATCCGATACCTGGTACCATAAAATCACAAAACAGGACCAATCAAACCACGTAAATGAAAACATTCTTAGTTTCCTACTGCATATAACAAGTCAAATAACACAGGCTCGATACGTAAGCTTAAGGCAAGCAGAACAGCCGGCTATGTCCGGACCTTGCACATAGGAGCAAGCAAGACGGCACCATCCCAGTAGTCGGGCGCCTTCCTGTGGAGGAGAAGGGCCACGCTTCCGCCCATGGAGATGCCGTACAAGAACCTCTTCTTCCCCCTGTTCTCCGGCTTCTCTGAAACCAGGCGCCATCATTGTTCAGAGTTTAGTATCTTCAGTTTGCGTGATTCATACCGATGCCGCATGATTCATACCGCAGATACTCATGAAATAGTCGGAGCAGTCTGTGACGATGTCGTTGAAGTCTGGTATGTAGCACCTCCGGCCGGATGATCTGCCGTGGCCCTCATGGTCCATCCCGTGAACGCCATATCCTGCCGTCACCAACCGAGCTGCCGTGTCTGAATGTTTTTGTGCAGATCGTTAGTTCTGTTATATTTCATCGTCTCTGTTATTCAGAAACATCCAAATCATTTGAATTATTAGTACTGAACTAGATAGTATACCTCTCATTGATATACTGCATTCTGCTGCAATTCCTGTAAAAGAGGAATCAACAACAATAGCTGTAAGTTTGATTTTGCTCAGGGAACTTGATGAACATAGACAGGGGTGCAGTGAAATAGTACCATGACAGCTGAAGATCAAGCTTTTGGCTGGCGATTCTGTGCTGTCCATCTGCAGGCGAACAGCTTGTTACCCCGGGAGTTCACGATAAACTCCTGCAGAAAGTGAAGGTCATAGCAGAAGTGAGTGATTATCAATGATAAGGCGACCATGGTCAGAGTAAACTGTCAAAAGAGAACCAACCTCTTCATACTTGATATCCTTATTGTACTGATCCTGCAAAAATAGCATGTCAGGAATACCAATTCAACCTGGATAATAAGAGGCAAATATTGCAAATCATTAGGGAATAGGATGCTCCTGAACGTACCATTGCTAATTGGCCGTGTCTTCGAGGTGAGAGGTGACCCTTAGCGGCTAGTGAGCACGAGTGCACGAAAAAGGCGCATGTAAAAGCATATATAATGCCCGTAGAACATAGAAATCCATTACAGTCGCCAAAACGTGAGTCAACGCCTTTTGCTTAACACGGCATTTCATCCGATGCATGCCAACGGATGTGACTGTTCTGTAAACCCTGTGTGCAGATGGACGCACAGTTTCCTTCACAAAGGTGTTTAATACTGTAAGTGGCAAAACCAAACATCGGCGGCTTTAAAAACAACGTGCATTCATAAATCTCTCCGCGGGCGCATTTGGTCGAAATCAGGCAGCACTGTTAACCAGTTGATTCTCGTTTTCCTTCGTGTTGATCTTATTCTTTTTTTTTTTGCGAGGGTGTTGATCTTATTCTGATGGACACCCAAAAAAAAAAACTTATTCTGATGGAAACACGATCATGCCATGCACAAGTTTGGACAGAATTGCACACATGACTCAGGTATCTCAAAATCCATTCAACATTATTTATCCCATTCACCAGGGTATTATTACCGTGAGAGTTATTCTGGGTATAATTTTTAAGGCTATAAATTGGTGCGTGTGCTATAAATTTGTTCACATTTCTGGCGTTAGGATCAGCAGAATTCACAGTTTTTCATCTGTGGAAGAAACGTCTGGTGGCATCGGAACCAGCTCCCAACCGGTGCGGCACTGCAAAAGCTTCTTGAGTGCCATAGACGCCGGCTGAACCGAACAATGCGGGTAGCAGTCCCGGACCTCGAAGTCCCACGGCTCATCTCCAGCAGCATCTGCAGCATAGTCAGCACACTGTTCTCCTCCATTTAGGAACAGGTCGCCTTCGGACCTTATGCACCCACTCGAGCTTCGATCTCTGTCTGCTGCCTGCATCAATCACCAATTCAAGCTTGTTTCAGTCGAGTAGGGGGGAAATGTCAATTATGGTGCACTGAAGAAAGCTATCTTCAGGGGCTTGTAATGACCTGCTCTTCCATGTATCTGAAGACGTTCTTCTTCTCCCCTGCCTTGTAAATGTTGCACTGTGAGATAATCTGCATGCACTCATCAAGGAACAAAGATGATCTAGAGACGAACGATGGCTCATTACTAGTTACGAACAACCAAAATGCACCCAAAAACCTGTGACTCGACGCTGGCGCAGACGGCGTAGATCCCCCAGTCCCTGGTGTAGTTGTTGTAGAGGTGCACCCTGCCGAACCTGACGCGCGGGTGCCTCTGCCGCGTGCCGTCGAAGAAGCAGTGGTGGATGGTGACCCGCACGCCGCGGTCCTCGACGTGCGCGCTGCTGGCGCCGACCAGCACGGCCTTGTCGTGCGCCGCGAGGTGGCAGCGGGAGACGGTTACGTCCGTGCTGCCGCCGGTGACGTCGACGAGGCCGTCGGCGCAGTCGCGCAGGCTGCAGCGGTCCACCCACACGTGCCGGGACCGCGGCTTCACCTGGATCGCGTCGGCGTCGTGCCCGCGGCCGCCCTCGATCTCCAGGCAGGCCACAATGACGTGCTCGCACTCGCGCAGATGCAGGCCCGCGCCGGACAGCCTCACGCGCCGCCCGCGCCCGTCGATGGTCTTGAAGGAGGAGACGCGCACGCCCGACGAGAGGCGGATCGTGCCGGACACGTCGAAGACGATCCACAGCGGCTCGCGCCGACGGCAGCCCTCCCGGAGCGAGCCGGGCCCGTCGTCTGCGAAACGCCCTCGTCAATTTGTAGAGAGAGAAGAAAAAACGCGGACGTTGGAGGAACGGAGGAAGGATAGATAGGAGAAATGGAAGGCGTGTGGCGTACCCTCCAGGGTCGTAACGTGGTAGACGTCGCCGTGGAGGCCGCCGATGGCGTGACGGCCAAAGCCCTCGGCCTGCCCGGCCATGGCGCGCATCGAGGAATCGATGAAGCCGTATGGGAGAAGGGATTTCGCGTCTTCCATGGTCGGCTCGGAGGGTGGAAGCGCCATTGGCGATGGTGGTAAGTGAGGCGGGGCACACGGATTCGGGGGGAGATCGGCGGGGAATTTGTAGAGGCGCGCAGGGGCCGAAACGGTTGCCGTTTTAATTCGTTGGGCCGTTTCCCTTCGTGTGGCGCAGGCGTTTCGGGCCGGCCCAAGAGTTCATTAAATTCTATTCTTAAGGTTAACGATTCCGTTATTATTTTCGCGCGTACATACGTTTGGATTTGTAGATTTAGAGGCAAGTTTATTACGCTTATCACGTGCTTACTCCCTATGAATTCTCGTAACAGCTGATGATAGAATAAAGCGAATGGTATTTGACTGTTGTTCTTTGCACCATATCTTCTGTGTTTAAAAAAAATAATACTGTGAGAGCGCTAACACTCTAGCTTTCAGTATCCTCCCAACTCAGTGCACGTCTCAGTGGACACACATGCTACAGCATTCATCGGTCAATGTCTCACTCTCGGTCTCAGTCGCTGTCGCACACAAACCATAGTCACTTTATCATTATCAAGAATCAACAAGCGCTAAAATGGCAGGCCGGCACGCTTTCAGCAATCACCCCTCGATAAAACAAAGCAGAACGTGCCATAAACCCCGGTCACCCTGTAGTAGTACGACGGACGTGACAAACTAGTCCGCTGAAAAAATAAGTTCGTCCCACGTCTGCAGTCTTCCACTGATCCACTCTTCCGCTTGGACTCATCCTCCTCCCGGCGCTCGTGACGTCGACGTTCAGGGGAAAAGACAGGCCCGCGAAGCTGCCGAGCAGCTGCTCACTCCCCTCCTCGTGCCGCTCCCTGGGTCGCTGCCCCGTGGGCCCTGCTACTGTTCCTTTTTCCCATCCGCTCTCTCTGCTCACGCCGGCTCGAACCCCAACAAAACCTCCCTCGCGAAAAAGCGGAATCGGTTCCGCTGACGTCGAAGTCACGGGACTTTGTCACTGACATGTGGGCTCTCTTCTAGAGGCCCACATGTCAGCCACAAAGTCACGGCTGACTTCACGTCAGGGATCTCAATCCCGAAAAAGCTCCCCAAAATGCCAAAGGAGTCGTTACCGTCTCGCCCTCCTCTCCCCCACCGCCCTTTCCTCTCGCCTTCCTCCGCGCCGCCGTCGTCGTCGTCGTCGCCGTGGCGCGGTTTGCTCACTCCTCTTAAAGCGCGCGCCTCGCCCAAACCCTACCTTGGAGACCCCTGCGCGCGACCCGACCCGCACTCCGCCTCTCGCGATGTCGCTCGAGATCCACGAAGGTGAGCGGGCGCTGTTCTCTTGCTCGACTCGACTCGACGATCAAATGCTGGATGCTTCGCTTCCGGTGGTTCATGTTACTGATTAATTGTTTTATTTTTCTCTGATTGGGTGCAGAGGGCGTTGAAGCCGTGGCCAGCCCCAGCGCCAGCACGGTGAAGGTGATGTCCGTGTCGGGGAGCGGGAAGCGGGGGCGGTACGTGCGGCAGGTGACGGGCCGGCACAACGACACCGACCTCCACGTCGCCGCGCGGGCCGGGGACGCCGCGGCGGTGCGCCGCGCGCTGGGCGAGGCCGCTGCGGCCGCGCCCGCGGGGGAGGGGGAGGAGGGGCTCGAGGCCGCGCGCTGCGCGGTGGCCGCGGAGCCGAACCAGGCCGGGGAGACGCCGCTCGTCGCGGCCGCGGAGAGGGGTCACCTCGAGGTGGTGGTGGAGCTGCTCCGGCACCTCGACGCCGAGGGGGTGGCCGTGAAGAACAGGTCGGGATACGACGCGCTGCACGTCGCGGCGAGAGAAGGGCGTCATGGTGAGATGCCAATCCTATAGAGCTGTCTCTTACAATATGCGCACCTATTGGGTCTGTTGAGCTTGCATAGCACCCTGATTGTTCCCATAATTTTGGTGATAACTGATTCCGGAACTCCAAGGTTTCTGAAGAGCAAGTAGTCCCCTAATGTGCCGATCCATAGTGCATACAGGGTCTTGGCCCCCAGCTCCGCCTGATAGCGTGTCGTTTTCTGCAGTTAACAAATCCGTTCATAAGAAATAACCTCTTAGCTTGAAAACAATAGTTGCTCATTTGTGATTTAGTTTGATCTACCGATCACACGACTGGGGGAACATGATTTTTTTTTTCTTTCACTTAACCAGTCATCAAGCTATAGAGAGCAAGAGCATATATGCAGTCACATATTTCTTGTTCGATCATTTATCTATAATGATGATGAGCTGTTAATAAATGTCCTTGTTAATCTTAATCTACGAACTCATTGCCTCAATGCATGTGCATTTTGAATACAGAATTACCCCAACATACTTTGGTGTGTGAACAATCCAGGAATTAGGAATCCTGGGATGATAGGAAATCATTTGACCTGCATGGGGGCATAGCCACATTAAAAGATTGGCGTTGAACCTGACACGTTTTGCATAGAGTCTAATTTTGAACATGGTAAATGTGAAACGAATACAAACCATTTTTGTTTATCCAGGAAAATTTAGAATTACATATTTTTGACCTATTGTTCAGATTATCTTCACCAGTTGTTAGTCATATAGAGAGCAAATCATCCTAACAATGGGCAAATTTCGTCAGCTGTTGTGCAGGAAATTTTACGCCATGATAGGATGCTTGCCAAAACATTTGGCCCTGCAAATACAACCCCGCTTATATCAGCAGCCATGAGGGGCCACATTGAAGTTGTCATACTGCTACTGGAACAAGACGACTTTGGATTGATAGAAATGGCCAGAGATAATGGGAAAAACGCCTTACATTTTGCAGCTCGACAGGGACATATCGAAATTGTCAATGCATTACTTGAGAAAGATCCTCAGTTAGCAAGAAGAAACGACAAGAAAGGTCAAACTGCCCTCCATATGGCCGTAAAGGGAACAAGCTGCGACGTGCTTCGAGCACTCGTGAATGCTGATCCAGCAATTGTAATGTTGCCAGATAAAAATGGGAACACGGCCTTGCATGTCGCAACAAGAAAAAAACGAGCAGAGGTATTTATAGTAAACACCGTATGACTTTTAAATTGCTGTTATATCTGCCAAAAATATATGTTCCTGTGTTTGTCGATATATGCATCCAATCTCTCAATTTTCATTGATTCGTTGTTTGTTTTATGCTTGTTAGACAATGCCATGCATCATTCCACATGCACTGAAATTCTTGTTCCAAATTTAAAGAAGCACAATGAAGAAAATAGTGAATCAGACTATGTCTAATTCATAAACAAGATAATCCTATACTTACTGCTAACTATCAATTAGAATTACTTATTATTTTTTGGAAAATTGACATTGAATCCTGCATCAAATCAAATCTCAGGTGGCCATCTCCCTTGTTATCTTCTAGAAGTATCCTGAAGAAGTGAAAAGTCAGTACATACATTCAGATACATATAATACATAAGAACCAATGTATTCTCCACGGTGATCAATTGTCTAGCCCGAAATGCAAATGTTTCTTAGGATGCACTATTAGTATCCATGCATGAGTTTGTGTGCTAGAGTTTGGGTCATACTTTTTAAAATATACTATTGAAATTGTTCGAAACAGACTGGTTGATGTCAAAAACAGTTACTTGTTGACTCAAGTGGACTTACTACCTTATTTGTTTCTTATCTCCTACAGATAGTTACTGTTCTTTTGCGGCTACCAGATACCCACGTCAATGCATTAACCAGAGACCACAAGACTGCCTATGATATAGCTGAAGCCTTGCCAGTTTGTGAGGAATCTTGTGAAATTAAAGATATATTGTCTCAACATGGTGCCCTTAGATCTAGGGAGCTGAACCAGCCTCGAGATGAGCTACGGAAGACAGTGACAGAGATAAAGAAAGATGTCCACACACAACTGGAACAAACGAGAAAAACAAATAAAAATGTTCATGGCATTGCTAAGGAACTCAGAAAGTTGCACAGAGAAGGCATCAACAATGCAACGAACTCTGTAACTGTTGTTGCTGTGCTTTTTGCTACAGTAGCTTTTGCAGCTATATTCACCGTACCTGGTGGAAACGATAATAATGGCCTTTCTGTTGTTGTTCAGGCTGCCTCCTTTAAGATATTCTTCATCTTCAATGCCGTGGCTCTATTTACATCACTGGCAGTGGTCGTAGTTCAAATAACAGTTGTTAGGGGAGAAACCAAGTCTGAACGAAAGGTTGTCGAGGTGATCAACAAGCTTATGTGGCTAGCATCAGTTTGCACTACTATTTCTTTCATTGCCTCCTGCTACATTGTGCTAGGCCGCCACTTCCAGTGGGCAGCAATACTGGTTACGTTGATAGGTGGTGTCACAATGGCTGGTGTACTTGGTACTATGACATACTATGTGGTGAAATCAAAGCGCATAAGGAAGATTAGAAAAAAAGAGAAGATGTCAAGAAGAAGTGGCTCAAGCTCTTGGTATGATAATACTGAGCTCTCAGAGACTGAGCTTAATCAAGTGTATGCCTTGTAAAACAAAAGGGTGTTTGATCTCAGTCTCTCCAAAGTCGAGTATGTACACACTAACTGATACAATAGCTCACACTATTTGTTGATTGTACGAATTCTTCTGTACCAACAAACCACACAGAGCTAATATGCTCATCGTGAAGTGCTTGGCACCAAATGTGCTCAACCTATTGTACATGTGAGATATGAACTTCACTTCCTCCCCTTCCAGATTTGAATAGTAGTATTGTTTTGTTCAATTAATGTGTTTTCACCTACTGTAATTTGTGCTGCTGCTGCAAAGTCTTGCTTCTTAACTTATGTGTACTCCTGTATGGTTGTACCTCAATCCTAATTATGATCATGTTACTTTAATTTGGCAATACTGCTTCATATCCTGAATGCTTGTTAGGGTTTTAGTTCCTATTACACAATTAGGTCTCGTTTTAATGTACCAAGATAAGCTACACATGTTACAAAATTTGAGATTGAGGTGCGACCAATTTAATTTTGTATTATAAATTTTATCATATTACAAACCAATTTAAACCAATTTAGCGCATGACTACTAGTTCACTCTGGAATCCACCGATAAATTTGGCTAGTGCTATTTCACTTTATGTGTTCCTGAACCTTTTAGTCTTCATCTACATAACTAGTAATATGACACCAAAGTGTTATTGTTCTCAGTACTCACCTTGTTTGCATCAAGTATGATTTATTGCTTTTATTTATTATATTCACATGAATTGCTGAGCAGACAATATCTCCAGTAATCATTCTAAATACGAGCATTGGCACGAGCTTCAGTTAGCACTTGAAAAAAAACCCAAATATTTGGATCAAAGATATCATTATCGTAGGATTGAAATGGTCAATGTATGCACATGTCCTGATTAGACTTTGTTACAGGTGTCAGTCATTAACAGTCTAGTTTGTCACAAATTACTTTGCGCACTAATCAGTAGCAAAAGTTAGCACATCAATCCAAGCACACTCGAAATTTTTATGCGACACGAAAGGCAAAAAGATTCAGCTTATGTCATAAAAAACTACACAAGATTTAATGAAAACAATGGCTAAATACGGGTGCTTAAGAAGCAGGGAGGTTTTAAGAAGGCCCTATTAGATTCCTTTCTGTCCTGACTCTGCTCAACATCATCATGAGGTGGATAACTTCTGCTTATATTTTGCTTTAATCTTGCCCATCCTTTTGATGGCATCCTTTCTTAGTTTAAGGTTTCCTGTCTTCACATGTTCTCGGATAAGGAATGCAATATTCGGGGGAACAGTTTTTTTTTAATTCTTTTTGGGTTGGGGTGGGGGGGGGGGGGGGGGGGGGGTTCCATTTTGGAATAGATTCCAACAAGCAAATTTCTTAATTGAAAATCACTATGTGCGCTTGCTGATTATATATGATCAATTTTTAACATTTCAACATCCTTGTTATGCTCAAACAAGGGAAACCACTAAACTCAGAATTTGGTGTTATCTATACTGATTTTCTCCATTTCTTTGCAGCTTTCCTGAAATAAATGTGACTAACCAAATTTGATAGTACTCTTGATTACCTTCTTTGGTTCTCTGAACTATGCTTTCCAAATATTACTTGTTGACCACATTTATTGCTGGAAATAGACAGAAGTAATTATAAATCTATCCTAAAAAAAAAGACCTTTGTTATAAACTGTCCTTGACCTTGTGACCAGTTACTTTTATATGGGTATTGTTATCACCATTTCATTTTTTAGCACTGAAAAAGTAGATGTTGATCAATTGATGCTTAATGATAAACAGAACCCATAAAAAAAATTAAGATGGAACCATTTTGAACTCAAATAAGTTATACTCAGTTAAGTGTAAACCTAGCAATCAGCTCTGTTTGTTCTGAATTGTGACATTCCCAACGTTTCTTGCACTGTGTATCAGGACGGCTATTGTCTATTGATATAAGGCAGGCATTGGTGGGAACAAAAATCTTTTCTTCAGTGACACCAGATATTTTTTTGTTGGTTAACCAATTCATTCTTGCTCTGAGATGATTTGTAGCTTTAAAGATGAGCAACATGTACAAGTATATTAATATTTCCCATATGTACTATACAATGGATACTGCTTTCTTGTTTGTCGAGCAAGAAAGGGATTTTGCTTTCTGGCTTTCATGTCTGAAGTTTCGGTTACGAGTGCCTTGTTTTTCCTAAACAAGCCACTGCTGTACCATTCGCATGTTCCTTGTTTAACACGACGGGACGATATCCAATTTCAGAAAATGGATCGCTGTGCAAGTTGGGCATTGTGAGGTGATGTAATGGTACATTGCGCCCACTAGTACTTGCATTGGCCAGGCCCTTCCTATAGTGAAATATTCAGGGCCCATAATAGAAACTTCCATCATCTTTCTTTCTCTGATTATCTCTGTAAAGGACAGGACCATGCTTAATTATTCCATTTACACCCATGTCAATATGTCACAGTATTGGCATGTATATTAAACACGATCTATTTGGAAATATGTTTCTTTCTTTTTTGGGCCTATTTAGTTATCTTGTATCATAGGCATATACGTGAGTATGTTTCTTCAATTTCCTATTGTGTTCAAGGAACAGTACACCGCAGCCTTCAATCAGAAGGTTATCTATGCATGTAGAGGTAGCTATACAAGTACAAAATGCCAGATCCAACGAAAAAAAAAATAGGCTGTGTTAACATTTATGTCTCACACTTGTGATTGCCTCTCATCGACGGCACAAGCATCCGTGGCGATGCTGCTTAGTGAAAAAGAAATGCCAGTTTAGTTTTTTGGTTAGATTTTTCTGGTAAATCAGATATACAAATTGTAGACTGTTATTTCATTTCGCTGTTGCATATTGAAATTGTTTGTCCTTGTGGATTTATATTTATAAGGCCATAACATTTATCACATATCATATCTGCAAAAAGGTCATAATCAAAGAGTACAGAACTATTTTGGGGGGGGGGGGGGGGGGGGGGGGGGGGGCATTGAATTTACATTTGTAATCTGCTAATCTCAATTATATCCTCTGCATCTTCAGATTCTGCTGCTATTTTTGATGCTGATGATGACATGAACCGGAAACCTGCGTCGCTTGCACTCTTCCTCACGGAGGCAAGCTGATGTGACTTCTTGCAGTATGCTATTGCACCCTGAATTGGATTGTCCATCTCTGAGCTTGCACTACTGCTTCTCCTCAGCACTGGTCCAACGCCAGAGTCATTTGAACTTGGGATGGAGAAGGAGGATGAATTTGACGAAGAACATGATGATGATGAGACAGAAGATGTCTTGTTTGATGATGAATATCCGATAATGACGCTGGAAAATGATCTTCTATGGCCGCACTCGTCCTCTTTAAGCTTGCTTCCTAGTGTGGCATTGTTGCTGATGGGTGAGGCCATGTACCTGTTGCTTCTGATATGGCCAAATGGGTTCTTCCTCCATGTCTTGAACTGTGCATTGGAGAACTCATTTGCTCTAGGTGTGCCATTCTTGTCGTCTGAATTCCCTCCTTTGGTAGAAAATATGGTCTTGATGTAAGCTTTTGATGCCTTGAGCTTGAGACCGAGGTTGAGATGCCTGATGAACTTGAGCTTTTTGGACCATGGCTTCTTCTCAGAGGTTGCTGCCTCATCAGCAACAGCAATACTAGCGGAGATGCACTCATGGAAGTAATGCTCCACATTGATCTCACCACTGACATAACATGAGTTTGCTTCTGATGCATTGCAGGACTGGTATGGTGTTGCTGGGGCAGTGCTAGCTGAGAGTAGGCCCTTGTCAGCTGCACTCTCGAGTATCTTCTCGACCATCTGGATGCGTGGTGGAAGGTGGAGCGGTAGCAGCTTGCCCTTGTAGAAGAGCTCATCTGCAGGGGATGCCATGGGTTCCCACTGGTCAAGTGGTGCCGACATGTGGAATTCAAACTCTCGCGAGTGTTGTGGGGAGGCTGCCATGGCAGTGTTGTAGCAGAACAAGCTTGCCGTGGTGGAGGTCACTTTGGCTGCTCCCGGTGAGCTCAAATCCATGTCTATATAATCATCTTCTTGGAGTGGTTGGTCATGGCTTTGGGGGCTATGTTTTGCCATTGTTCTTGCCTTGTGTGTTTGGTGAGTTGTGTTTTCTGGTTTGGGTTGGTCTTGGCAGAGGTGGTGGTTGATTTTTAGGAAGGAAGTGGAAGAAGTTTTGGCTCTGCTTTAAAGCAGAGTTCCTGTAGCCAAAGAGGTTTATATATTGAGTTATACTCCTTATGAGGGCCCTATCTGTGTCCCTATGATCTGCCTTTTGTTTGCATCTAATCCTCTTTCTGTCGCGGCTATATGTAATGCAGTACTGTAGTGCACGGTAACAGTTTTTTTTATCTATTATTGCTCTATGTGTGGCTGCAATGCTTTATGTGATTAGCTTGTTTTACCTGTTCCTTCCTTGGCATGCTTCTCCTCTTTCCATGACCAAAGCTATCTGTTTTGTTTTGTTGTCTAGGGTTACAAGGCAACCATTAAGAGCTAGGCCAACGAGGTGATCACCTTTACCGATAAATGATTTATCAAGTGCTTGCCGCCTGCTGATATCCATTATGCAGGGCATGTAAAGCACTTCGTCGGCATGCTAAATGGACGGTTGTGCTTGGAAGCTTCAAATTCTTTCAAGTGTTAAAAGTTATTACTGTTCCAATGGTTGGATTGCCTGGTGACAGTTTCAGTATGATATCTGAAAGGCCTTCGTGTTCCCAGAAGGAAAAAAAAAAAAAGGAAAGCCTTGAGTAGGATACATGAGACATACTGATTTGATTTCTTACAAAGACCGTAAATTTTCATCTGAGGGTAAAATATACTCTTGATGTTGACCTAGTCATGTTGAAGCTTATGCTTTAAAATGTAAAAGGGTAGACGCATGCCCTCAAAACATGGAGCACTGTCCTATTTGTTTATTTCATCTTTATGTCAACCTTTGGAAGTGTGAGGGTGACATCAGTCGCAAGAGATTAGGCACCTTGTTTAAGTTCCCTGTCGAAACTGAGCGTGCGCAGGTTGGTGTTGTTTCTATGGCCTTCTCTTTGTCGCGCATACTTCTGCCCTGCTTGCTGCTGCAGTTATATTCCTGGGATCCATTGTCAACTTTGCCTCTTTGGTGTTTGGTGTGATTATTGACTACTGCGCGTGCATTAGCTTCGATCGAGGCTTTGTGCATTATAAAATACTCCAAATATTATTTTCCTATGGGGGAAATTTTCTCGATTAGCCTCCTACGGGGGACAGGTTTGGGCGGGTAGCTTTATTTAGTCCATTTTGAGTTACTTACTGTTCATTTTATTTTACATACAGATCTTCCTTAGACATCAAGGATGAATTTGCGTTTGAAGAACCCTGAGGTATTTTCCCCTGGTAATAAGAGATTTTTTCTCTGGTAATAAGTGCATAAATAAATTGTCATTTTCTACTTGGCAAAAGCCAGCTTTATATCTGCTCTCTGTATCACTAGCTAGAGCACTAAGCAACGTTCCACAAATTGCTTAAATATCACTAGCTAGAGCACTAAGCAACTTTTCTCGATTATTGTCTAACCTGACGCACATTCATGGTCGACGAGCCTTTATTATTATTTAGGTGAGAGAGCTAATTAGAAAGGGATGTCAACTAGGTTAGGTGTGGATCAAGTGCCTAACACGCTACTGAAAGTATCATTGTGTAGAGTTTAGAATGAAATTAGGAATGGTTATGAAATAGAAAATTCTGAATTTTTATTATAATCATTTTGAATCCATTCCACTTGAATATCGAGTAATCAAACCCTGGCTTCAATTCATTGTTTTTTTAGATCTTTTGAAAGAGGATTAGTCGGACAAGGATAAAGAGAGTCGCATTCCACATGTCAATATTGGCAACAATGAAATTTCCAGTAAAGAAAAATCCGTCGACTTTATAAGTCGTGAGGGTTCAAGTCCCTCTATCCCCAAACCCCCCTTTATTCCCTAACTATCCTATTTGTCCTCTTTTCTCTTTTAGCGATGGGTTTCAAGATTGATTAGCTTCCTCATTCTACTCTCTCGTGGGGTGCAAGGAGAACTCAATAGATCTTATGTATTCATTTAAATATATTTCTTTTTTGTTAGTCTCTTGCAGCCACTATTACATGGTTGCTGGTGGTTGGAGCCTGAAAAAGACCAATGCTTGCCCACTACAAATTCTTGGAAACTTATAATTTTGTAGAAAGAGTGCACCACCCCTGCAAAAATTCACAAGTCATAACCACCTCTTTCACTAGTTAGCGTAGCTAGTGGCATGCATGGACATGATTGTACCTGAAGATTCATTGCGCGTGAGAGGCGACAGTGTAGACCTAGACGATTAACTTATGGCGGAGTAGTTGTTATCTTGCACAGTGACTTAACAAGCTGTAGGGTGCTTTACCTGTATCACTGTATGTACTGACGTTTCTTTTCCCGTACCCGCGGCCATGGCTGCCGGACATTCCGTGGTGGGAGTCCAATACTTTTTGTACGAGATACAACGGAGGGGCCCTCCGAAAGCTCTCGAAGCTCGAGGTGTTCTTTGCCGCTTCTCCAAACTTGGAACCGAAGCACAAAGCTTCTGTTGTCGAAGCAATCCTGGGGCCTCTCTAGTAGCCTACGGACGGAAAGCTCGTGCTGAATTTTGACTGCTCATCTCTCCAGGCTCTTGCTATAATGATTACTTCCTATTGCATATGGCATTAAGCTGTATTCTTGAGTATAACTGGTTCAAAAATGTACAATTCGTCCTTGATCAGTTTACACCTACTCGCCTAGCAAAAACATGTCAAAAAACCCAGCAGACTTATTTTTTGGAGGGGACGTATTCAGCGATGTGACTGAACTAGTTGTTTGGAAGATAACTTATTCTAGACGAATGGAACAAATGCCTCGTTTCAAGGGGAAAAACGCTTATTTTTCTGAAAAGTTGCGGTTGTGGGACTTGTTGTTTATCGATGTTTGTACAGTATGGTACACGCACCAACACTGTACTACCTGTTACGCACTGAAGACGCCATTCCTGCTTAAAGCATTGAGTTGCATACAGACGTGATGCATAGGCCAGAGCAAGACGCGCGGGCCACTTCGCAAGTTGCCTTGGTATCTTTTTGTGGGTTCATTTCGTCTTGGATTTCAGCTGGGACTTTTTTCTTCAGAACAGTTGTTTCCTGATGTTTCTTTTGCGTTGTTTGAGAACGTATCAATAAAACGTCACGATACCTTGGCGGCAAAACCAACAATGTCATTTTTGACCAGAGAGTTGATGGCTACTTGGTCTTCCCTTAAGCGCGAAAGATATGACTGGGGCACCACCTAAAAACTCGACCTGCGGGGGGTATGACGGCCCCCGGGCATTTTTAAGGAGAACGATCGTCTCACACAGATCGAGAAAACCCCCGAACCCTCCTCCGCACCATACACAGGGACTCAGCAGGCCGGTGAGAATCGGCGCGAGTACTTAACCTATGCTTTGGTCCAACGGAGGAGCGAGGGGATTTTTTTATGCACTGCAGCGACCAGAGCCATATTGCAGTAAATAGCCGCTACAGTGCGGTGCCGCGGCGGAATCGAACCCGGGCGACCAGCCTAGCGTCAACAGGGACCAACGCCCTGGAGCTGGCGGTCCTAGCCAGTCGGGCCGACCCGCGTTGGCTGGGGCACCACCTAAGATTGACGAACAGAACGCGGAAATGCTGGGAAGATACATTTGAGTTGGGTACATGCCACCATCAGCTTTGACAATGCCGGTTGACAATGGGGATTCTAACTTTTGACAATGGGATTCGAGATTTTGACATTTTGATGAAATGTTGTCATGCTGGAGATGAAGAAGATCCTCCGGAAGACCAGAAAGGACCACGCGGATTAATGGCTCATGGCCTGTGAAAGATGGATGAGCAATACTGGCATAGCTGACGGCCCACTACCTTAAGACGATGGGCCAGGTTTAGCTGCGGCAGGCCGAGCCTGTTTCCGCCTCAGAAGCCAGCGTCGTTGTTGCCACAGGTCAGAGCGGCCTATGGGCCATTGCATTCCGCGCCAGTGACTCGTTGCTGCGGTTTTGGCATTTTGCGTGGTGAGGATCCCGGTGGTGCACGGCCGGCACGGTGCGCCGCCCGCCGCGCACGCTATCGGTTCACTGATTCCACCACGGCCGGGAGTACGCGTCGGTTTGCCCGCAACAAACGCGTGATCCAAAGTCGCCAGTGACATGAGCTGACGAGCCTGATCGTGACACGCCCCAATCTAACAACCGCAGTGTGGTTCACGCAGCACGTTGCGTGCTAGTCTCTTCGATCAATGCTGTTCTCTTCGTTCCTTTGATCCTTTCGTGTCGAAATCTCAGCAGCTAAGCCAGACCGTTTTGCAGTCTTGCCGGCAATGGATCGCACTGTAGTGCTGTGTCGCCGTCAGTACGCACTCCGGCTGGGTACGCAGTGCAGTGCATTCAGGCCTAATCAAAGTTTCCTCCAGTCAATAAAAAGGCACGTCGGTCTTGCGGCCGCCGCGCGTTCTCGGAGGCCATGGAGCAGACAAAACTAGCCTCTCCGGCACGTCGGACATTTTGACCCGTCGTGCCATTGCTTGTTTCCTCGTCAACGATTCGTCGTCAACCCTTTCTAGATTTTCTGCTAACCTTCGCGGCACTTGCAGTTGCGCTTTGCTTGCATAGTTGCACAGACGTGGTCGCCGCCACTCTATTGGCCGGCATCGAGGGCCTAACACCCGCCGTCCGATCACGATCCAACGCATCGACAGACACGAAACTCCCCGCGTTTCTTCGCTGCTAAGCGTCACCGGTCAAGGTCGCCCACCACGCTGTCACCAATCTCTAAGCAGATCTAACGACGCACGGACCCTCACCCATCTCCCAAAGCCCCTCCTCCGAAAGGAGAAAAGTCTCCACCCCGAGCCGTCCGGCCAATTCGCGCACCTCCGTCCCCCCGCTCCACCCAGATCTCGCCGCGATGGCCCTCGCCGCCGCCCGCGCTGCCCTCCTCCTCCTCCTCGCCGTCGCGGGGGCCCTCCTCTCCCCGGCGGCGGCGGAGATCAAGCAGGAGTCCTTCAAGGACGACTCCCGCTCCTCCATCCTCTTCGAGAAGTTCGGCTTCTCCCACCGCGGCTCGGTCTCCGTCTCCGTCCACGGCGCCAAGGCCTCCTCCACGCTCGCCAAGCCAGACCTGGCGCAGCTCGGCTTCTTCCTCCTCTCCGACGAGGCGCTCTTCGAGGCCATCTACGAGCAGCAACCGCCCACGGATCTGAACCCCAACCCGGAGTCCGCGCCCGGGTGCGTCCTCTCCAGCCCCTACGTCACGCCGCTCTTCACCTTCGCCGAGCTCGACAGCGAGGGCCACTACAGCAAGACCTTCCCCATCACCCACCCCGATGAGTACAGCCTCTTCTTCGCCAACTGCGCGCCCGAGACCTCCGTCTCCATGGACGTCCGCACGGACATGTACAACACCAACCCGGACGGCTCCAAGGACTACCTCTCCGTCGGCCAGGCCCCAGTCCCGACGATCTACGCCTTCTTCGCCGTCTGCTACGTCGTCTTCCTGGCCGTCTGGCTCTACGTCACCCTCCACCGCAACCGCCTCTCCGCCCACCGCATCCACCACCTCATGTCCTGCCTGCTCGTCGCGCGTATGCTCTACTGCATCTCGGCGGCCGAGGACCAGCACTACATCCGTACCGCTGGGTCCCCGCACGGGTGGGACGTGATGTTCTACCTGTTACAGCTCGTCAAGGGTGTCATCTTGTTCTCTGTGATTGCTCTGATTGGGACCGGCTGGTCATTCCTGAAGCCGTTCCTGCAGGACAAGGAGAAGAAGGTGCTCATGGTGGTCATCCCGCTGCAGGTTGCCGCTAACATTGCTGCTGCTGTGGTTGGTGAGACCGGACCGTTCTTGGAGGGATGGGTGACATGGAACCAGATCTTCCTGTTCGTTGATGTCGCCTGCTGCTGCGCGGTTCTGTTCCCGGTTGTTTGGTCGATGCGTTCTCTGCGGGAGTCATCCAAGACTGACGGCAAGGCAGCCCGAACCCTGGCCAAGCTCACCCTCTTCCGCCAGTTCTATGTTGTCGTGATTGGATACCTTTACTTCACTAGGATCATTGTGTACGCACTCAAGACAATCACCAACTACAAGTACAGATGGGTGAGTGTTGCGTCCGAGGAGGTGGCCACCATGGCATTCTACATGTTCATGTTCTATATGTTCAGGCCGGCTGAGAGGAACCAGTACTTCGCACTTGACGACGATGAGGAGGAAGCTGCTGAGATGGCGCTTCGTGAAGAGGAGTTTGAGCTCTAGAGAATTACGAGGAATGGCCAATGAAGCGGGAAGACAGCCTTCTTCCATCCAGTATCTCCTCAATGTGATGTTGATCATACTATACAGATTCAGGGTTTAGCTTATATGTGTTTATTACGTGTTGTGGGGAATCTTTTCTACTCCTTTCTTTTAGCTTCGGAAGCTACCAGTGAGACTTGTGATAACTGGATGGCTTGTGTTGCGAGATAGGAGAATTAATTCACTGCTGTCATTTTACCACGTCTCAATCTCCTATTCTTGGTGCCCCTTCTGTTATTTACTTTTGATGATTGGCACATAATGTTATTACTACGGGCATAGCATTACTAAGCAGCTTCTTTGCTGGATGCATTTCTGATGGTCATTGAGGTTTGCTGTCGTGCAAGAGGATACTTATCACACATTTTGCAGGCTCGTTGGTGCATCTCTGTCGAGCTGTTAGGCTTCTTAGGAGTGACTGGATACCAAATGAGCACCTACTGACAGGCATGGTTTGAGCATCTTGTCAGCATTCTTCCTGATGCATACCTGGCTTTAATTCATTTGTGTAAACCGTAATTTGTTAGTACACATCTTCTCCGTTGCTGGGATTTATTCTCTGAATAATGTTGCTGTTCTGAATAAAGCTCTTTTTGGCCATCAGATTCAGAGTTAGCGTAAGCTGTTGGTTTTCAGGTAATATGTATCTTGATTGTCGCTTAGGTTATACCCCGTTGATGTAACGATGGAAGCTGTGGCTGTTACATTTCCGTTCCTGATCAGTTCAGAAGAGAAAAAAAAAAAAGACGACGACGACCTGAGACTGAACACCGGCGATACTCGCAATCGCTTGTGTTCCTGATCAGTTACAGAAGCTCAAGGAGCGGTCTGACACCGGCGATACTCGCAATCCTGCGGTCTTGTGGCGGCTCTGGCTCTGGGAGAAATATGCTCGTCACATTGTGCTCTATTTGGGCTCCTGGTTTGTTCCATATGACTTTGGGGAAGTGGATGTGGATCGATAACTTTGATATAAATCTTCTCCTTGTCGCGTTCCTGTGCTTGGTAATCTCCGTCCACAATCCACATTTCGATGCCGTCTTTCATCCTGTTCGTTTGCTCGAACCGGGGCTACGCAAAGGTAAACACGCCTAAACGGGCAAAGCTTTCCTGATTCCAGTTCATTCAAAAAATGCTTTCCTGATTCATCCAATCCTAAGTAAGAACCGTGCTCTGCCCTTCCGGCTCCCGCCACTTCTGGTCAGCGCCGACTGTTTCTATCTATGAACATGTATCAGAGATGCCGGCCTGCCACCCACTTGGCCACTTCCTCGTCACTGATGGTTGCAAGAAGCGGCGGCAGTGTGGCTACCGATAGTAAGTAGTGAGACCGGACCGTATTCGAGATGGGAAGAAAGGATCAACATTTCTGGACTTCAAAGCTGAGCCACATGAGAAAACTTTGAATTGAACAACACTGGTTACAGGAGGACTGCCTGACATCTACGTAATCATTTTTGCACAGGATAGACTGATGCATTCGATTGGCGTGAGTTAAATCATCTATCAGATTACTTTCCGCCGTTTCAGTACATATTCAGAGTTCAAGGCCGGTTTCAGTCAGCCTTGGCCTTCCTAGATATTACACTGACGCGACGTGCGCACTCCAATTTGAGGGCCTCGCCGATGATGATCACCCGGAACGCAACGACCAAGATCAGCAGCCACGTTGAAGCTCAGTGGCACGATGCCGAAAGCCGAAGCGAAGAACGGGATATAAAAGATGAAGAAGTGCAGAACGAACGACACCGCCATCGCTATGAGGAGCCAGGGATTGACCTAAGGAGGCATGGTCAGTAGGCTGGCATCTTCAGACAGCGCGTTCAAGGAGTTGAAAATCTCGATGGCGACCAGGACAGAAAGGGAGATCGTTGTGGCCTTCGCCTTTCCCTCCGTGAAGTTGCCGCAGGGGTTGGCGTCAAACGAGAACACGCGATCCCCTGCGGTGAACGGATCAGCCTTGAAGCCCTCCCAGGAGGAGCATTGGCCCCAGTTCGAGAGCTGGTTGTAGGTCACAAGAATATGGCCATCAGCGCTCAGGTCTATCCCCAGGAATGATCCGTGCATGTACCAGATGACATAGAGCCCAATGACCTGCTCTCATCGGACCAAAAAGCAGAAATTTCAGGTAACAGCAAATCTTGCCACTTGTGTCTGCATTCTGTATTTTCCATATCAACATTCAGCCTTAACTGAATTTCTACTTCTACATCTTCAAGTTTTATGTGGTAATAGAAGTGCTTACCGTGTAGCGGAACAAGACCCATGCGCTGATCAGTAATCCTCGCTCCGGTATGAGGTTTCTTCATGGTATCATTATCCGGTGGATTGAACCCCAGCGCAGTGGCTGGTGGTCCATCAGTAACGAGGTTAACCCATAGAAGTTAGACAGGAATGAGCTCCTCTGGAATGCCCAAAGCAGCTGTAAGGAATATGGAGGCCACCTCACTGCTACAACTGCTACAACAATTGTTCAGAAATTGTCGTCTGGTAGTACCATATCAGAAGCCTCCTTAGCAACCTGGAATCAAATTCGTCTGTTGAGTGATATGTATAAAGTTTCACTCCAAGAATACAATAGTTGAGGGAAACTAACAGATTATTTTCTACAATGCTTGTTTAAGTACTTCACTCCAAGAATACAATAGTTGAGGGAAACTAACAGATTATTTTCTAGAATGCTTGTTTTGGTACTAAGGCCAGCGAGAATAACTGAACTTTGCCTGATCTTCCATGTTAATTTGTTCTTGTTTTCATTTTGAATCAGCAACATAACACACTGGTTCAATGGTAACTAGATATAGCGAATATATGCAAAACGAATTGAAGAATATTTCTTCTACGAGAAAGGAAACAGTTTTATTTTTTTTTCCTCCAAGAGAACTGCGCGTCTTTGTATTAAGGAGCAAAACGAAGTACAAAAAGACACGCCCAACACAAACACAAAACTCACTCCCTAAAACTAGCTGGTTTCAACAATTGCATTTGTGCACAATAGGGGTATCTATTATCTTAGTACTTGAAGAGAAAAAGAAGCCACCACGTTCGCTCTTAAGGCCACGAAATTACCACGTTAATCAGAAAAAAACAAAAATGTGAGCCGTTGGATTTTATGAAGATTGAACGGTCCAGATTAACCAAAGAGTTCATCTCAAATACGGCATAAACAACATAATTTTCGGAATAGAAAAAGAAAGAAAATTAGAAAGGAAAATTGCACCACGTTAATCAATGTCCGGCTGTTTTGAAAATCCATAGACGATTATACGAAAGGAAAATTGCACCCGTATCTACGATGGAGATGGTTTCTAAGTGCTTTCAAGAAATAAAATATGGAGACACCGGCGGCAACTGGCCTTCAGTATAAAAATTTTGGTCTAGGACTCTACATGAGATTGTTTGCTTTCCCCTGGTCCCACGACTCAGGAAGCCACAGCATTGCGTAGGTAGCGGTAGCTGACAACGAGTAACTGGATTTTATGAACTTTCAACCTAGATGCAAGAGTCCATGTCAAATCAAAAGTAACACAAATCCGAAATAAGAAATAAAAGCCACGAAAGAGTTCGTATACAATGTGTAAAACATAGCGAGTTGAATTTTCAATTGTCAGCATGATATAAACGCACACGCACCTCTGTCATCGCCCGCACCGCCCGATGGCGTCCCCGCTCCTCTACCTCCTCCGCTACCTCGCGGCGTGCCACGCCAGGGACACCGTCACGCCGGGCCGTCCGCTGGCCGCCAACGAGATGCTGGTCTCACGCGGCGACGGCAACTTCGCGCTCGGCTTCTTTACCCCGCCGGGAGGGCAGAGACCATGTTGTAGCAGACGCCGATGTAGGTGTTGTTGGCGCCAACAACACCTACATCACGGTCGTCTGGGTCGTCAAGCGCAAGGCGCCGATTCCTGGGACGTACTGTCGAGGACACAATCTGGGTGTGGTCGGTCGTTCCGGCAGTGAAGCTGTCCATCCCAGCCGCGCAGATCCTGGACAATGGCAACCTGGTGCTCGCTGATGTCGCTGGCATCGTGGACCGACACACTGCTCCCTGAGATGAAGCTGGGGATCAACTACATGAAGTGAAGGAATGGGACGCTCACGGCGGCTTTCAAACTGACGAAGATGACGATATGTGGTGGCGACTTCGGTGTTGCATGATCCGGCCTCCTTGATCAGCAGCAACACGACAGAATTTGTCGTTGACGACGTTGGTCATATGGAGGCGTTCGCACCCAGCTGGCATGTTGGCCGGATAGCTACATTGTTTCACGAGCAAATGCGCATGAGGCTAGCAATCAACAAGAAACATAACCTAATCAGCAAGATCGAATTAATCCTGTTTTGTTGATGCAACCTATGAGGAGATGAGGAGCAGCATGTAGCACACTGCGTCACGGCAGGGTGCTTGGAAGTCATTCAAACTTTATCATCGGAGTAGCTATTGCAACTGCATATGACTGGAACATGGCAGTGCGTGGTCATCGGTGCATGAACCAGAGGCAAAGCAGAAGGGCACTGAGAGGATCAACACAAAAGGAAGAGTATGAGAAAAAGAAGAACGCCTACATGCACACGTTTCATGTATGGAAGCTGGAGTAAACATCTATCTTTGCAAGCTTTCACAAGGAGACATCGAATTAGTTAAGAAAAACGCAATCGTGGACGTACAAAAAAACCAGCAGTCCACACAAATAAGCATCAGCTTTTGGTATGTATACGTGAGTTTGCTCCTCTAGAAGATCAAATTTGTACACAACAAAGCAAAACACCTGCTAGAAGGCAAAGGGGAACCAGATGGAAAAAAAACATGGAGTTCTCCAACGCTCAGCCAATTCACCAACCAAGCTGATGGTGGAAGATGGATAAAACTTTTCAATATTTGATTCTAGGTGCTTAATATAAGATCGACATCATTGCCATCAAGGTAACTGTATATAAATCCCGACTCAAACCATACTATTAAAAGGATCAGAGTCTACGACAATCGTTATATTTTCTTATGGGCTGAAATATGAACCCTTCATATTTTTCATATGTGCACAGTTCAAGTTTCGAACTTATTTCATAGGCCCAGCTCTCATGGTTTATCTTTTCAACAAAGAATATCCGAATGGCAATAAAGTAAATTATTACATTAGGAGTCTAGCATAAAGATGTTTAAAGTTTAAACTACAGGCTCCAACTCTAAACCTGAAGATAAAAGAGAAAAGTGCAGGCTCTCCCTATACACTCAAAGTGGATCAAGATTCATACACTTGGTTTTTCTTTTTGTGCAAAGCCATTGAGGGTGAGTTTCCCATAAAAATTAACTTTATTCCTAATATCAATTTCTCAAAACTCATGGTCCTACAAAAAATCCGAGCGATCTAAGCACGATGGATGTGATGTCACAACATACATATAATAGATGTCACACAATAAAAAGCTAGCAAAGCAGTAATAATAGAACCTATGTTCTCAAAGAAAATAAACCCAAGATAACAATATATTTTAGCGAGTCTAGACAGCGCAATATGCGCGGGCCATCTTGCTAGTTTCCCTAAAAAAAACAATTACATCCGTGCCTCAGACTAAAGGGACTCCCACAACCGGCCATTATCAAGGCAAGACCGTACTTAGGGCTTTTGCCTCCGCCAACACCTACAACCGGGCTTCGGCCCAAACTTACCCCACCACCGTCGCTGCCGACGGGAACACGCCGTTGAAGATGCAGTCATTCCTATGCTGAAGGGACGGACGACGGGGACAGTTTTATTCTTTTATCATACATTCATACATGACCCATCATGTGTTTTTAAGCTGAAGGGACGGACGAAAACAAAGTTAGCGAACTGCCACAGCAATGCCAATGTCAGCCAGCTTCAGGGCAGAGGCATCGTTAACGCCATCTCCTTTTAACAGCCTCACAATCTCTTGCTTGTGCTTCAGCTCAGACGGTCAGACCTGGAGAAAACAGTAATCCTCCTTGCTGCCATAGCTTAGATTTCTTGTCAGTAAGTGACATGAATTCTCTCCCTGTGAAGCTCCTTGCAGAGTTTTTCATCCCTACTGAAAACACCTATCTCCCGACAGATAGCCTCAGCTGTTTCATTTGTTATCTCCAGTAATCAACATGACACGAATCCCTCCAGCGTTGCATTTCTCAATTGCTTCAGGAACCTCTTGACGCGGTGGATCCTGTCATAAGAAAACCATAGGTTTTATTCAGATCACTGAATTATATGGAAATACAGAAAGTTTGTCAGCATACTTTTTAGCCCAACAAATCCAACAAATATGAGATTATTCTCAATGGATGAATAGTTGGAATGATCTAGCAGAAGCTTGTGAGCAAGATGTTCTTCTGCATCGTAGGTGGCGAATTCTGAGATTTCATCCTTGTATGAAGTGATATCACTAACGAATGTGTAGTGCAGTGATGGATTACTTCCCACCGGACCGAGAAATCAAGTATTTGAAGTAAGATGGATATGTTACAGTACTACCAGGAACCTAATCAACTGAGCACATAATTTTTTGCGCTTTAATAAATTCAGCTAAACTTTAGAAAGTTTGACTTCAGAAGGTTGGAGTGAAAGAATTTTGTATCGAAGAAAATTCATCAGGTCAACACCACGTCACTCACGAATGTGACGGCACTAGCTGGGTGGCCCACGAATGGGGAACAGGGGCGTGCTCTTTAATGCGTGCGAGCTGTTGGCTGTTGCCCCCTTGCTTTGCCTCCCTTCTCCCACAGTCCCACCCAATCTTCTACTACTCTCGATAATGCTCTGATTCCGATCTTCGTCGCAAAAAGAAAAGAAGCAGCTCCAATTCTAATCTGCAACTGCAAGCTTCTGGTCAGGTTCGCGTTCTCTCTCCCCCCCAACTTTCTCCGTCTGCGTGCCTTCGTATGTGGTTTATCCAAAGTCTTTTCGAGAAAGTCATTCTGTTACAAGGTCTTTTCTTGTATCAGCTGCCATCCTGTTTTTATTGCATAGAAGTGATGTAACTAGATCCATATCCTAATGTAAAGCCCGTTTGGTACTGTAACATTATAGAGTGGACTAGAAAAAAGGCGCGCAGTTTGCGCGCCGGGTGGTCTACTCCTGTTGTGAACCCGTTGTGAAGAGATCGTAGAAACTTTATATTGTTGAAGTCTGGTAAGGAAATAGTAGTTAGTTGCCCAAGCGCTTCTAGTAATGGAATAAAAATTTAAAGAAAACCTAAAATCATGGTTATATGATTAAAGGCAGATTTTATCATGTTTTAGTTTTTTAGACATGATATTTTGCAGTAATGGCAAGATGGTTGATAGAATATTGTAATAAAGAAATTTAAAAGATTTTTTCAGCAATATAATAGTTCCCCAAACATTGAATCGCATGATAACTTTTATGTGTTATTTTGAAGGGTCCTCAAGAAAATAGAAAGAGATTTGCAGTTGGCAGAGATTCAGCTAAGTTGTCAACCAAACAGTGGTTGGAAAAAATGAAAACATTGTTTATCATCAAAGGGTCAGGTTTGTCATCATGTTCTTACCAGCGATCCGTACATCGGAGTGGATGTAGTTGGATTGCCTTATGAAGTGGCAAAAAGGATAACTTTTGAAGAGGAAGTAACAAAGATCAATATGAAATGCTGTAATTAAATTTGAGTCAAATAAACTTTTTGTATCCAAGAGAAAACCTTTTTGTTGTGAGTTAACAATTTTAGTTTGCGCGCCGCGTTTCCTGCTCCTGTTGTGAACCCGTTGTGGAGCTAGGTAGGAAGGTGAATAGGCAGGAAGGTGAATCTGGAGCTAGGTAACGACAGTTTGCTAGCTGTGAAGCATATGTATTCCAGAACCATGTTGAGGAAAGAGTCTGCTAACCAGCTGGGAATGTTTGTGTCATGTTCACTTCCATTCCCTGCTGTAGTCAAGTCAATTCCCTGTTGGTCAATTGCTCAAATAGTCCAAGGTGCATTACCAGCTAACTTAACCTGTCAAGGGGACAAACATCTAATTAGGGACAGTGCTGTTCTAAAGCTGAATCTTGACACAGGGTGTGTTCCGGACTCATTCTCAAATCTGATGTCCTGCATTCTCTACGAAAAGGGTCCAGGAGAAGCTCTCCAATTTCTGAATGTGCTACAGCCATTATTGATGGAATTTCTACATCTGGATGGTTTTAGTATAATCGTACGGGATTTTAATGTTCGCAAGGCTCTATTAGAAGAAGCACAAATAAACATTCAGAAATAGTCCCTTATCCTTGAACAGTCAAGATGCTCCAAAACTCAGTATGTGGAAATGCGAGTTGAGAACAATTTGAAGAGAGTAAAACAACAAATTTGAGATTTTGTCGGAAATTATTGATTGATTGATCCCAAAAAGGACTCTGCTATGTCAAAGGTGGTTCAGCACGATTTTATTTAAAAAAATACTCGAAAGTTAACTAAAATGTAGTGACTGAAGTTACAAATTAGTAGTTTAGTAATTAATGGAGATAAAATGTTAGCTAAAATGTAGCGATTCGATTTACAAATTACTGGTTTAGTAATTAACAAAGATACAAATATGTATATTAAATGCATTGAAACTGGAGAGCAAAATATTGATGTAAAAACAAATTGTTTAAATAATTTAGAAAACATAGCATAATTATGGTTGTTTGCATTTATTGATAATAAAAAATGCTTAAATAAATATATGTGAAGGTGGGAATAAAAAGATTTATACGTGTTTGGTTATAAGTTCTCTAACGAAATCATATTATTTAATTTATTGGTTATACTTTGAATTGAAATGATTAATTTAGAAATTTATGAATGGTTGAGTTATAATCATAGGTTAAAAAGTAGTTAACCAATTTTCGATTTAAATTGTCACGTTGGATCAAATTTGAATGGAAAAAAAATGCTAATAGTCTGAAAATAAAATTGAAACATCATTGTTACTAAATTGTGACAACTTTGTAACTTTAGCAGCTTGAAAATTGATTGGAAATGCGCGGCTGAGACAGTCTAGTTGGGGTTGTGATTCTAATTAGAAAAAAAAATATGAAGTCGACCGTCATCCATTCGTGTTGGGTACGATTTTAGAGGAGAGGAAAGTGTTATCGTTTGTATATTATATTAGTCCCATTACATAATTTGAAGTTTATTATATTGTTTTTTACATCAGCAAAATTGAGTTCTGTATCGTCCTAATTTATATTCCTTTTACATAAGCAAGTTTTGATAGCTTCATTGAAGAAGGTGCTTCAGAAGATAGAACATATAAAAAGATAAAGATTGTTTCTAATTTTAGTGTGTTTCTTATTGTTACCGATAAATTTTATGTCTTATTTTGAAGGGTCGTGAAGACAACACGAATAAATTTGCAGTTGCCACAAATTCAGTTAAGTTTGTTCCCGCCTATACGTGTTTGTTTGTAAGTTGTGACCCTGTTGTGGAGTCAAATACTTGAATTTTTTTTTGGAGCACAATGAGTTGAATACTTGAAATATAATTTTTTCAAAGCACAATGAGTTGAATACTTGAATTAAAGTTTTTGGAGCATAATAAGTAAAATAATCCATTTGTCGTTAGTTAATAATTATAGTTGAAGATACTTGTTGGCTTATAAGTTCTGTAACGAAATTATATTATTTAGATTTTAGGGTTATACATTGAATTGAAATGATTAATTTAGAAATTTATAAATGGTTGAGTTAGAATCTTAGGTTGAAAAGTAGTTAATGAATTTTCCATATAAATTTGGACGTTGGATCCATGTGGTTTCCTCTTGTTGCGAACCCGTTGTGTAACAAAAATAATAGAAAAGGAATGCACTTTGCGTGTCACATGGGCTCGTCTTATTGTTAATCCGTTGTGTAAAAAAATTTTTGAAGCAAGGATTAAAAAATTGAATAAAGACCTAGAACCATGAGAAAAAGGCTTAAGAAATGCTACGTTGCGTAGAAGAGGATCTGCCACAGTAAATGCAACCCTAACCCTAGACAATAGAGACGGGACGTCCTTCTTAGGTGCTGTTTCACGAGGCGACTATTTAAATTTTTTTTGTGGTCGTCGAGACGCTGCCGTGTCGACGGGGCTTGGCCACCGATCGGATGACCTTTTGGTTTTTTTTTTGCGTAATTTGCGCATGTAACGTTTAAGATTTGCATGTTGTTTAGTCGAAATAATTAATAATTTATATAGTAGGTATGCATGCAATCACTATTAAGGAAACAAATGCATCTCATTGCTTTCACCGTAGATATTACACCTTAGTTTGAAAAGAGAAAATAAATTAATAAATAGCTGTCTAGGTTAATATGGCCGTTATAGCACGTGGGTCAAATGTGAATAGAATACATCACGTGTAGGTTGGTACTTGAATAAATACTTAAATAATTTATAATTTACATAATATATATGCACGTAATCACTATTAATAAAATATATACATCTTATCGTTTTGACCGTAGACCTTACACCTTATTTTTGATAAAAGAAAATAAATAGTGAATAACTTGTCTACATAAATATAGGACTTATACGGCTAAGGGTGTATTTCATAAGAATTAACCTCGATAAAGTAAATAAAGAACCAAGTTTGTAGTATGCAAAAAGTAGTGGATTGAAAACTCGAAAGAAAACCTAAAACCATGTTTGTATGATTAAAGGCCAATTTTATCATGTTTTAGTTGCTTAGACATGATATGCATTATTTAAGATCAATTAAACAGTGAATATGCGCAAATAGGAGGTTATAAGTGGAAAAGCAGGAAGTTATTATGTTTCTGACATAATTTTCATTAATCCCGAGGTGTTTTATGCAAAATAGCAGTGGTGTTGACAATTTTCAGAATTTTCGGGGGTTTTTGCATTTTTTGGGGTGAAATAGTAAATTCAGAGCATGTTGGACTTAACTGAAAAAAATTAGGACTGCGGGTTGATTTATGAAAAACACCGAGGACTAATCTACAAAAAATCAGAACTATAACAAAATTCCTAGCAATTGAGGGGGTTATTCGCAAAATATCATTTCCAACATCCAGCGACTGGGCCGCCGAATCGGCCTAGTGCCAAAACCCGCCTGGGCCAGTTCTGGCCCAGCACAAGCTCGATCAATCTCGAGCGTCCAATTGGATCGGACGGCGGAGGTTCGTCGAGCGTCCAATAAAAGAGGGAAAAAAATGGGGCGGGCGAAACCCTAGCTCATTTGTTTCGCCAGTCGCGTGTGCGAGGGGGAGGAGGAGCTGACCAGCGTGGCGCCGCGGCTCGTGCGCACACGCGCGGCGGCGTGGTGCGGCGGCGAAGCGCCGGATCTGAGCCGGAGTGCGACGCGGCGGCGGAGCCGTCGCGGGCCCCCTCGCCGGCGCGCGCGCTCGCCAGAGGGTGAGCGCGCCGTCGTCGAGCGGGCTCGCTGTGGCTCCCGTAGCGCCAGTGACGAGGTCCATTGGCGCGGACCGCGATGGGGTCTCGTCGCCGTTGAGGTCGGTACCTAGGGTTAGGGTTAGGATTTTTTTTTTAATTTTTTGTTCTTCATCGGGTAGGCGCAGACGCCGTCGCGGCGGATCTGGCGGTGGCCGAGGCTTTTTCCCCCCTGTTTATGAGTCGTGTTACTGTAGCACCGCGGTGTTGAGGTTACTGTAGCAGTTCATTGTTCCTCTGGACTGTAGCGAATCCTCATTTTTTTTTCTTTTTTTCCCCCTGGGCGGGCGCGTGCGGGTCGGTTTGGATCTAGGCTGGGCCGGGCTGGATCTACACTGGGCCGGCCTGTTGGTCTGTGCTGCTAGGGTTTTTTTTTTTCCGCCCTCGATTTTTGATCCGGCGGCTACTGTTCGCCGTGATGACGTGGCTCCACGAGCGTTGAGAGAACGCACGGCGTTTAATATATAAGTTTAATATATAAGAGATTTGGATTCTGCCTGCGACACTGTAGTTACATTAAAAGTACTGTAGGATAATCCATTTTTGGTTAGAAGCCATAAGCTGTGAAAGCATAATCCAAAATCTATTTTGCCAAATGGGGCCGTAGTTTCATTAAAGTATATTTGGACTATATATTATTAGAAAATAGCAGTCAAAGTTGTTTTCTTGAAGACTGTGTCAGAGCGAGTATAACCTAAATGGAGATACGTGCTAGTTAAAGATAGTATAGTGTCAGATCAAGTATTAATATCTTCCAATTGGTTTTATGATATGAGAACCGAGTGTTGATTCGGTCAAGGTGGTTGAGGAAGCGTAGACTTCTAATGTATGAACATAAGCAAGAATCTCAGCTACTAACTCACAAGTTGGATGCACAGTACATTAGGAAATACGAACTTTACATAACAAAAAACCATCAACAATTGACTGCCCTTACAAGATGGATACACATCTCTCAGCTGCTGGTTTTTCTGTTCTCTTCTTTTTCTTTTTTTTTTTTTTGAGAGGGAGCTGCTGGTTTTTCTGATTGGCCTTGGATGCAAAGTCTGGTTTGCCATTCAAGACAGTTTTGATAGAATAAAAGAATACTCCCTCCATTTTTTAATATATGACGCCGTTGACTTTTTTCGTTATGTTTGACCATTCGACTTATTCAAAATATTTGTGTAAATAGCTAAGTTTATAGGTTAACCTTAAAATGCTTTTGATAATGAATCCAATGATATTCATTTCACATTCGAAAATTAATTATTTAAATCTATATTGTTGGTCAAAGTTCAACGAAAAAGTCAATGGCGTCATATAATTAAAAACGGAGGGAGTATTTTTTTTCGAAAGACCAAGAATAAAAGAACACTTGAGTATTTTTGACTGACTTGTGTCAATTGATTGGTAAGTCCATTTCAGAAGCTAAGATAAAAGAAATCCATGGCAGGAGGAGGGGTAGTGGCGGCTGCATGGAAAGAATGGGCCCTGCAAGCGCTTGTGCTGCTCAGCTTAGTGATCCAGGTAACACTTGTCATCTCGGCAGAGTTCCGCCGGTATATTGACTCCGGCGTGCTAAGGGCCTTGGTATGGTCAGCGTACATGCTCGCCGACGCGACGGCGATCTACGTGCTTGGGCACCTCTCGGTGACCATCCGGTCGCCGGAGCACGAGCTGCTGGCGCTCTGGGCGCCGTTCCTGCTGCTGCATCTTGGGGGGCAGGACAAGATCACCGCCTACGCCATCGAGGATAACCGGCTGTGGCTGCGCCACCTGCAGACGCTCGTCGTGCAGGTCGCCGCAGCAGCCTACATCCTCTCCGGGTCCGCCATGGTCGGCGGCAGCGGCCGGCCCCCCTTGCTGCTGCCGGCGACCATCCTCATGTTCATGGTCGGCGTCGTCAAGTACGGCGAGCGAGTGTGGGCACTCAAGCGCGCCGGCAGCAACCCAAGCACTGGGAACTACAAGAGTGATATAGGGCGCAGAACGTTTAACCAATCGGTGCCGGAGTCTTTGATCCGTCGCCTGGATCGGGCAGAAACCTTGGTCCTAAATGCTCACATGCTGCTGGATCTTGCCAAGGACAAGTTCAAGGGGCCGCTACCTCGTCTGTTCTTGTGTGGCCCCATGAGGCCAGAATCACAGTTGCATGGGGAGGAGGAGTTGTACAGGGTGGCCGAGACGCAGCTCTCGCTCCTGCACGACGTCTTCTACACCAAGGCTGAGGCGACTCACACCTGGCACGGCCTCTGCGTCCGTGTGCTGTCGTCGCTCGCCACCGCCGTCGCGTTCCTGCTGTTTAATACCACGCTGCTGCTGCGCAATCACCGTCATCAGCTGAAAGGTTACAGCAGAGCAGATGTCGCTGTTACCTACGTCCTCTTCCTTGGTGCTGTCGTTCTGGAGACCGCGTCGCTTCTGAGGGCCATGCTCTCGGGCTGGACATTCGCTCTCCTGGTGAAGCACGGATCGGGAGGAAGTGCTGTGTGTAACTGTCTTGCCCACGTCCCCCTGTATCTCCGCCGGCTGGTCCGCGCGGCACGCTGGAGGCGGCGGCGCAGCTGGTCGCGCTCCATGGGGCAGCTCAACCTGATCCAGCTCTGCGTGCGCAGCAGGGCCAGCCGATGGAGCAAGGTGGCGAGACGGCTGGGCGCCGAGGACTGGTGGAACATGCTGGCTTACTCGGGCCCGTCCCTCCCCGTTTCGACGTGCGTCAAGAGCTTGCTGCTCAAGAGCATGAAGGCGAAACCATGGGGTCATGAGGAGTTTGAGAGCAGAGGACTGTACAGGGACCCGGCCTGGCTCGCCGATTCCAAGCTGGACGAGAGGATCCTCATCTGGCACGTCGCCACCGAGGTCTACCTGTGCTGGCACAACAAGGATCAGGAGCGAGCAGAGGCCACAGGCGCGGCTGACCTCGTCGAGGTGGCTCAGGCGCTGTCCAATTACATGCTCTTCCTGCTCGCGTCACGTCCCCACATGATGCCTCCCGATGCCAGCCGCAACGACTATCTTGTGCTCTGCTACGCTCTCACCAAGCACATGAGGTACACCACGGCTGAGGAGCTGCTCTCCTTGCTACAACGCTATGCGGATGCGTTGTGGGCTAACAGCTCTAAACCTGATTTCGAACTAACCTGTAAGGACACGAATAAGCGTGGAGACAAGGTGTTGAGGGCAGGATGCTCGCTTGCCGCATTCCTCACCCACCAGCAAGAAGACTCCACGCCTGCTGGTGGTGCCGGCACAGGCACGCTAGAGATGATCTGCCGGGTGTGGGCGCAGATGCTGTGCCTCGTCGCCGATGAATGCACCGTGAATTCTCATATCAAGCAGCTCAGCAGCGGCGGCGAGCTCCTTACCCTCGCTGCCCTTGTAGCAAAATACATGAGGTCAAGGAGGTTGTCTGCGTACTTTCACATAAAATCTGAGCGCAGGAACGAATGGTAAAATAGTTAGGGACGCTTCTAGAGCGCCCACAAATATATGGTAAAATATATAGTCCCTTATTTGCCACTGCCTGCAATACTTGCGCGTGTCATATTGAGTGCCAAATTTTTACGTAAAAATTGAAATTTAAGTGACATATATTTGAGACAAAAAAACCACAATTCATATTTCACATATGCAAGGTGACAGCAGTGAACATTTTCCTTTGATCAAAGGGACTAACAATGGTCCCGTCACAAAGCGGTACGATGATGCCACTGTTCTTGGGCCTGCCTATAGTGGGCCAACAAGGCCAGGAATAACAGGAACCATGGGTTGTTGCTATGTTGACAGTTGACGACATCAGACAATTTCAAAGAGCCTTTCAACTGCAGGCAGCGTCCTCTCATTGAAATGTCCCTTCGCCTGCTTTGTTCTTTTGTGCAACCCTGCGTGGTTGACATTATGGTTCTTGGAACCTCTTAGCTCATGTACATATTAGGATGTAATTTTAAGCTCCTCTCTTAATGAATGGCAGTGCTCCTGCCCTTTTTCAAAAAAAAAAAAAAACAGAAAGCAACGCTCGGATGAAGAACGCCACGACTGTGCCGTTACAATAACAAGAGCAGACGATTTTGTTCGGATGCAAGCTGCTATGCGAGATAGCGAGGCCGTGGGACCATGGAAGCCAGTTCAGATGGATGAATCACCTGTCTAAATTTTTGTTGTCAAAAAATGACGTCTGCCAACATATCAGAAGCAACAGAACGCCCTCGGCTGCTTGCTGAGTGCTGACCATTCCTAGGGCCAGGGGCAACGCCGCCCCCCGCGAGGCCTTGGCACCGAAAGCGGACACACACCATGGATCGCGCGCGCCGAAGCCGTTCTATTCTACCTGTCACGCGCGCCATGTTGCCGCCGCTGGTCGGCCAGAGCATGAGTCACCTATGTGCTCGTGAGCTCGTCTCCCTCCGACGCGGCGTCTACAGAATTTTCGGCCCTTGGTGTGTGCTCTGCTCACGGATCTCCCGGACTCAGAGTGCGCACCCATGCAGTCACCGTGCCCCCAAACTTTCTGGACCCGGAACGGGCGCTGGGCATATGCCTTGGTTGGGCGCTCGACCCGTGCTGATGGATGTGGCTTGAGCATGACTGACCCCCGGGTGCTCAAAGACCATCGTGAATCCTGATTCATGAGTGAAAAAGTTCATGTGGCGATAACTCACGGAAATCAGCAAGATGCCATGTGTCGTGACTAGTTTTCGCCACGTATCCAAACAAGCAGCAGAGCTCTCTTGAAACAGAGACAAAGCGTTGTATGAAACTAGTGATACGATCATAAGAAACTGGTTTGAGTTGATCCTATACGGAAGTATTGATTTGGACCTCTCCCTTGTGCTGTGTCGCCTTCGTACGCAACTATAGCGCATGATGTCAACGCTGTTGTTTACTGCTCCATCGTGTAGACCGTGGCGGCTGGCTTCAACATAAGCCGGGACAACACTGCGACCTAAACGCGTAGCACTATCGCTGCGACCAACCAGGTGGCTGCTTGTCCGGTCACATTCTTCGATCAGATCAGCGCGATCCGGTGCGAGTTGGTTGAGCGATAGCCGACCTGCACCGCGCGGCGACCAGGCATGCATCGTACGCATGCATGCTTATACGCGTTAACAATACGGAGCAGTCGCGACGACAAGTGCAAGTGTACAGAAAACAATTTCCAGATGCAGGTCTTGCCGTATCGGTCTCTCTATCTCGCTGGTTTGGTACGGTGCAGCTCATCCAATAGCCACCAGGCCGTCCACGCCGCCGCCGTAGCGCCGGATACCGGACATGTGTTCTGCTTCCTTCTATTAGAAATTTGTTTGCCCAGCAACTAACCCCTAGCATATATGACTATGATGCTGCTGAAAATTATTCCTCTGCATAGGTCCACTAGGAGCACATACATGCTCCGTGGTAGTCCAAGTCATGTTTTAACTTTTAAGTTGGTATATATCATTAGACAATCAACAAAAGAGACAAATTACAGTAGCATGCATATATTGTAAGTGGTTGCAGCCGGCATCCATTATATAATAACGAGTCATGTCAAACTCCTGATTGGAACTGGCTAGTTGAGTTACAGAGAGAGAGGGACAGATATAAAAGAAGTGAGTTACAAACAGATGAGAAGAAAAGTATAAAGCTACTAGATGCACGTTGTGTCATCAAATGCTTATTAATTACGACAGGCCAATGCCAGTAAGACCGTTTGGATATATGATGCACCTAACCATAACCAACCTCCCATGCAGTTCATATCTAACTCCATCTAGGTTCATGTACGATTTTTTTTAATTTATTATTATTTTTTTTTGGCAAGGGGTTCATGTACGATATGACGGCAACAAAAACACTATGTTCATGTTCCACAAGTTGGACCCGAAAAAGGCAGATAAGAAGATCACAAAGTTGCGCTTTGTTCTTTCCAAAGTTTGAAAAGAGGGGTATGCTTTCTTCGTATCAATGTTGAAAGGACGAAGAAGCTTCTTTTGCTCCGATTTTTGAGCCAGGAATGAGCTTCCAAAGCACAACTCACCAACAAATTAAATAAAGCGCAGGGGAGTTAAACACAACCAGAGCAAAACAGAGTCAACTATTTTTGTAAACAGAAACAGAGTCAACCGTGCCTTTTGGGTTCCTCTGATAGTTGAGACTGATGATCCTAGAAGACAACAAAAATGGCAGTTCATTTCAATAGCAATATTTGGAGTTTTGGACACAGGGGAAAAAACAAAATAACGAACGAACAGGTAGTGAATCCAAGCATATATATACTTGCAAAACCACTTATTTAGCAGATGAATCAAGAAGAAGAACAGAAAAGAAACACGAACAATCACCACCTAGTCGACTACGTCTTCCTTCACTTCCTTTTTGCACGCTTGCTCTCTTCCCATGGCCGATCAAATGTACACACGCGAGCACAGAGGCAAGTCCATCCATGGCACGATGGATCACCGCCTCTTGTTCTTGCTGCCGAGCACGAGGCTAAAGTAGAAGAAGAGCCGGAAGAGGAAGCCCCACGCCGCCGTGACGAGCAGGCACTCCCACTTGCCGAGCTGCGTCACCGCCGTCTGCTGCAGCACTCCGCGGCCCGTGACGACGCACGTGTCGGCGCCGATGCCCACGCCGAGCGCCGAGCTGATGGACGCGAGCACCCGGACCTTGACGGCGTCCGGCAGCGCCGCGAGCGGCGAGTTGTCGAAGATCTGTGCGCCCCGCACGAAGCACTCGCCGGCGCGGCCGAACTCGTTCTGCAGCACGCCCTCGAACGGGTACTTGACCAGGGACAGGTAGTGGAACCATATCCAGTACCCCGGGATCCTGTCCCGGTTGATGAAGAAGCCGCTGAAGAGCAGGAAGTAGGCGAGGATGGCGACGACGACGGTGTACCCGATCATGACGTGCGGGATGACGCCGGAGAGGAAGGTGACGAATCCGCTCCCGGCCCAGAACGAAGCGAGGATGGCGAGCGTGTAGAAGGCGAACCCGGAGACGCCGCCCGCGAGGCCGACGGCGAAGAAGGTGGTGAATGCGAAGGCGAGGGAGAGGACGACGAGCGGCGGGAAGGAGACGATGGCGTTGGAGAGCACGTAGGAGGCGCGGCGGTACGCGCCGTAGGCGGTCTCCCGGAGGAAGACGTAGCGCTCCTGGAGGAAGACCGGGAGCGCGTCGGCGCAGGTGTAGAACATGGTGGACATGGCGAAGGCGAAGAAGCCGAGCCGCTCCTGCGCGCCCTTGGGCGACTGGTCGAGCCGGAAGAAGACGGTGGCGAGGATCGCGCCGGTGACCACGACGGCGCCGAGCCGGATGAGGAACAGCTCGGGCATGCGCCGGGTGTTGATCGCCGACCGCTTCGTCAGCACCTTCATCTCCACCCAGAACGGGTTCGCGTACGTGCGCACCGACGCCGCCTCCCCGGCCACGTCCGCGCCCGACACCAGCTTCCCGCGCGAAATGCTCGCGCTGATGGCCTCCTTGAGCGACATCGCGGGCGCCCACGGATCGGGGGCGCTCGGCGCGTGCATGCGCTGCCACGTGCGGTTGAAGTCGACGAGCGGCTTCGTCCCCGCCGGCGAGGCCTCGAACTCGCGGATCATGTCGAGCGCGAACTCGGCGCGGTTCTCGTTGTCGGGGATGGGGAAGCCGAACTCGGCGAAGTAGGCCGGCAGGGCGGCGGGCGACCCGCTGAAGACCGTGCGACCGCCGGAGAGGAGGATGAGGCGGTCGAGGAGGCCGAGGATGCGGTGGCTGGGTTGGTGGATGGACGTGATGACAATGCTGCCGCTCTCGGCGATGCGGCGGAGCACCTTGACGACCATGAACGCCGAGGTGGAGTCGAGCCCGGACGTGGGCTCGTCGAGGAACAGGAGGATCGGGTCGTGGATGATGTCCGTGCCGATGGACACCCTGCGGCGCTCGCCCCCGGACACCCCGCGGTGTCCCTCGTCGCCGATGATGGTGTTGGCGGCCGCGCGGAGGCCCAGCTGGTCGATGAGCGTCTGCACCCGCGCGCGCTTCTTGGCCGGGGACAGCACCCGGGGCAGGCGGAACTCGGCGGCGAAGGAGAGCGTCTCGGTGACGGTGAGCATGGGGAACAGCAGGTCGTCCTGCATCACGTAGGCCGAGATGGACTTGATGACGTTGCCGGTGAGGGGCTCCCCGTTGAGCGTCACGCCGCCCTTGAGCGCGTCGCGGGAGATGCGGTTGGCGAGCGCGTCGATCAGCGTCGACTTGCCGGAGCCGCTCGCGCCCATCACGGCCAGGATCTCGCCCTCCCGCGCCTCCCCGGAGACGCCGTCCAGCAGCGCCTTCGTGTGCGGCGCCGCCGCGTCCGGCGCCGCGGTCACGCGGTCGCGGCGATGGTGCTGCACGGGCAGGCTGCCCACGGCGAGGCCCTTGCCGCGCTGCTTGGCGCGGACGCTGTACGTCAGGTTGGTGAACGCGAGGCGGAACTGGATGGTCCGCCCGATCGTTGCCGCGCCCGCTCCGCCGCCGCCGCCGCCCATGAGCACCTCACGGACAGGCGTGGTGGGGAGCGGCAGCGGCAGCGAGAACGCGGACGCGGAGCCGTCGTCGTCCGCGGCGGCCGGGTCGACGGTGGCTGCGCCGACGAGGCGGAGCATCTGGCCGAGCGACGGGTTCCTGCCCCGCTCCCTCGCCGGAGGGGGCGACGGCGGCGAGGCTAGGAACGGGAGGCGGTCATGCACGGCGCGCGCCATTGCATGCAACCAGCTTGGCCTTTCTACGTACGTACGCGCTAGCTAGCTGTACTTTTATCTGCCCACTGGCGCAAAAGCAAGCGGGCGCAAAGCCGAGTTTAAGTAAGGGAGGCGACGAGTGGAAGGACAGTGTTGTTTTCAGAGGAGGAGGACGCGACGCACGGCTGTGTGGGGTCTGGGCTACGGGCGCTTCTCCAAGTGATGGTTACGACTTTGCGATGGAGTCGAGTCGTGGAGCTCAAGTTTTAAAGGCTGGTGGCGCGAGGTGTTGCCATGGAGAGAGGCGGTCGTGGCGTGCGGGTGGTGCGTACGGACGTGTGGGCCGGCTGAGGTGGGAGGCGGAGACGGACCGAGGCCGCCGGGGGACGGTGTAGGAGACGGGGTGGTGACCAACGCGGGGGATGGTGCAGCCGGGCCGGGGCGAAGCTGCATGGTGGTGTGCCACAGAGGAGGGTGGGTTAGCTGACTGCCACGTCGAACGGGTGCGATTTAGGTTGGGTGGGTGATGAGGAAACGAGAGCGTAGGAAGGAAACGGCAACTTGGGCAGTGTATTCTCATTCTTGATGAATAGGAGTTAGCTAGGATCTTTCGCACGCGTTGGTTCCATTATTCAACTCATGTTCCTATCTATTTCATGCGTCTGGCTCAAAGTACGATTGGTTCCTCGATCTAGAACGCTGATGGTTTTGACAACGTAATCAACACAGGGTGTGATGATTAACTATGATGCTCCAGAGCTAGCGTGTTATAAACATGAGGGTGAAATTAAGCAGCAAAAGCAAATTGAACCTGGGTGGCATGCCCATGATCGCTCGTATGTTGTTTGTGCAAGAGGTCATTGACTTCGTAGGTTCGACCTGCATGGACCACGCGCGATTTCAATGTTGGACTTGGACCGGGGTCGGTAAAGCAACCTGCGAGTTGGTTAGCAGATTGCCCGGAAAAGGGTGTGTAAAACCGAGTCAGTAAAATGACAGTAGGTACCGTAACGGTAAGGCAAACTGAATCACAAAGATGAGGTGCATGAAACCCATGTGTTCATGCTGCTAACAAAAGCGTTCCAAGTCTTTGACTGCCAAGCCTCGATCGGGTCATTGAGTAGCAAGAACGTACTATAGCACTCTGACAACAACAACGCTCTGAAACAGGACGCACTCCAGTGCACTGCAGGATCTTTTCTTTGGGGTTGGTATGTTCAGTTTGCATATGCTTCATTTTCTGGTACTGTACCTCCGAGGTTGGACGGCCCAGGAATAAACCAGATACGGCAGCTCATCGCAAAAAGGCTGCAGAACGCCTTCCTCTTCCGGAATGGAAGGCCGAAAGCAACGGGTAACGGCGGCACACTTTACTAGCAGCGGCATCACCTGGCGCACCGATCGGCAACGACCTCCGCATCAGAAGAGAGGAGTGCTCACGCGACGCGACGCGACGGATAACCGCGGCACGCTGTTCATGCAGGTATCGGTGCACCATCATCACCAGGCCTCAGAGGCGAGTGTGGCGGGAGCACCGAAAGGAGAGGCGTGGTCGGGCCCCCATAAATGCCGCTGCTAGCTCACGTCGGCTCGAGACGGCAAGCGCCACGGAAAGAACGGGAACGTGCATGCACGGGCCCCTCCTTGCCACGCTCGCAGGCTTAATTCCTCCGCGCTCGCTCCGTTGCCGCGGGCGCAGGGCGGCGGTGCCTTTCCTGCGCTGCGCCCCTATCTGCCGCGCCGCGGGCGCGCCATCAGTGTGCCACGAGCGGCGCGGAACCAGAGCCGCCACCCACCCGCCTCGCTCGGCTCTCGCCATTCGCGGACACGCACCAACCCATCATCGTTTGTGCCTCGCTCGAACCAAGCACCAAGGCACTGCCCTTGTGCGTCGGGGCTCGAGTTAAACTCGCGCGTACCGACAAAACGCTTGCGGGCCAGGTGGCGGATTGGGCGCCCGCCCATCAGGCTTGCCGACTTGCCGTGCAGGTGGAGGATATCACGTCGCGCGTGCGTCGACATGCCAACCTTGGCTTTGACGACCCCCCGCCGCCCATGCCCAAGAAGCCTGGCCGCATCATTGCAGGTGCCCCGTGCCCATGGCATAACCGTGTGTATGCACGCCTCGGTTCGTTGAGTTTCTGCAATCGCTAGTTGCTGCCCACACCGCCTGGATTCGCGTGGCCGCACCGTTCCCCGTCGAGTACGGGCCGGCAGAACCACCCGGAGGCCATGGCGTTTGTCTTGCATTGTCGACCCGGAGGCCATGGCGTTTGTCTTCTCAGGAAAGGGCTGTCTCCATCTATATCGTTTGAGCAAGTGAATGACAGAATTGAAGAGCCAAGACTTCAGCAGCAGGAGGAGCAGAATAGCGGATAGCAAAGTGCCCAATCCATATCCCTTACTTCAGATACATAACCGCATTTCGTTACTTTGATTATTGACCGCATGGTAAGGAAAACATGTAATGCTGTATTTCCAAATCTCATAATCTGAGCTCAAATGTAGAGCAGAGATGAAGATGTGAAGGTTTATTTTAATTTCCATACAACGTGAAATTGGTTATAATAGGTCAGGTTCAGGTGCTACGATAAGATGGATCCAGACATCTGAAGCAGTTACACTTTTCATCAACCAAGGACACTCATGTGATGGTCAGTGCAACAGGGAAAGTTTGTGAGAACAGTTGTCCCCAGATATCGCAACACATGGAAACAACGATTTCAGTGTCTCGTGCATTTATGTATATATGGAATCGAATAAAGCAAAACAACCTTTTATCACACTTGTCCCAAACAACATACAGTACTATATATGTATACATGAAGCATTTACCAAAATAATGTTGCCGATTTCATTCAAATCGATGACCAAGCTGGATATCTAATATTACAAAGGAATTCCTATTACAAAGTACAAACACGACAATCACAGGAGCAACGAGGATTCACAAATGGTGCAGTTTCCGCTTGTCAAATACAAGATTAACTTCAAATGCTTGCGACACAGCTGGCGTTACTGAGAATTGCTAGTATCGAGAAATCAGAATTCTCCTTTTTTTATCGAGAGAAAGTGAAAAGATATAAGAACAATAATGTCAGCATGAAGAATTAGTGATGTTAGGTTCACCAGGATGTGTAAGAAAATGTATAACACAATGATGAATCAGTCTGACCACATTTCTAAGCAGCTTAAAACTTGGGGAACGTATATGGTGGAAACCAACATCTTCATGCAAACTATAGAAACTTCATTTTGAGCCACACGATGATCCAAGGGGGCGCTCAGGGTAAAACTTGAGGTCAGGATAGCAAAATATATATGACACAATGCTCCGCAACATCTATAACTTTGCGCGGGTGATTTATCCCAGTTCAATGCGGCACTACGGATTTAACTTATCACATGGAACTCATGATGGGAAACTAACATTGGTGCCAGCGATACAGCAGCATTAGTGCTCAAGCGGATGCTGGAAAATCACCTACTTGCTTGAAAACTGTCCTGGATGCCTATATATATTTTTCATACATAACTAATTTTTTTTTAATCTGTAGATATTTGGACACTCTGTGTTGTATTAATAAAATGTACCTCTACAGCATTGATCCAGAACTTCCAAAGAGGTAAAGCCAAAAGAGGGAGGGGGACTTACGATGCCCGTGCCAAAAAGTCATCCACAGCAAGAGATGCATCACCATGAGAAACAGCATTCTGAGGTTCAGGCATGTATAGAGAAGTAGAAGAAACCTGTCAAAATAAGTGTGAAAAATAGTTAAGTGTTTCAAAAGACCCCAAGATAACAGCAACAAAACATATATAATGCATGAACCTGGTTTAAGGCTTTACCTTTGTGTCTATCTGTAGATCTCCGCTACTGTCTACCAAAAGAATTAAAGAACAGCACCATGCGCTTTTAACCATTCCTCACATTCTTCCAGTCTATCAGCTCCATTATCCTCACTAGCTTCATTAATTCCCACGAACCCTAAAACCCCTGCAGCATATCTTACAGGTACAGTTGGCCGATATGATTTGGACATGCATTTTATAGCATCAAAGCGCATTTGCTCCACATAAAGATCTGCATTCCAACAGCACAACAGAATACATCGTAGTGTCAGAAATGAGTTCAAGTTTGTGTGTGTCTGTCTCTGTCTCTGCAAAAGAGAGAAAGAGAGGTCATCTTTACCCATAAGACTGTTGGCGGTCGTTAAACCATGTTTTGACCGCCACCCTACCGGTAAATAAATACATAACACCAAGATTTTGTGCATAGTAGAGAGGAATAATGCTACTCCACAAGTTTTGGTGGATATTTGGATGCAGGAGTGAATAATGGAGAAAACTGGGCCCAGCCAGGGAAATTCCCTGGCTGGCCGGCCCCACCCCAGGCCGGCCGGCCCCACCTGGTGGCCGCAGGACTCAGGATTCCTCCAGTGGGCTGGAAACTGGTCCACAACGTATAATTCAAGGCCCAACCCAGCGGATTTGCGCCGACTTACCAGAGGTGGGCCATTTGGGCCTTAACTTGGCCCCTACTTCAATCCTGCCGACCCCACGAACAAACCGTCCTTCAGACCGCCTTCAGGAGTGCATCTGGAGCGTTGAGGCAGAAGGCGGTGGCCAACCGCCACAGGGGACGGCCGGCCGGCCACCCCTCTAGGCCGGCCGGCCGACTTTGGCGGCGCCGCCTCTCCAAAGTCGGCAGGCGTGCTTCCACCGCCTTGGCAAGCTATAAAAGGGACCCCTCGGCCTCCGAATCAATTCGCACCATCACACTTCATCCAAGTGTTCATTAGTTTAGTTGAGTAGTAGCTTTGGGAGTTAGAGTAGAGTAGAGTAGAGTGAGAGCTCTCTCGGGCTTCCGGAGTCTTCTCGGAGTTCGGTATAGTTCTTTGTATCTTACTCTTGAGATATTATTTTATTTAATATAATTATATTTAGTTTTATCTTTATTTATTTATTTTAGTAGTTCTTTTCTATTTAGTTTATTTATTCGTTAAGTAAGTGCTCGTAGAAGTCTTGTTGTGGGATTCGTGATTGTTGGAATAGCGAGTACGAGAGAGTGCCGTCGTCGGAGATGACGTCGTGTGAAATCTGTGCTTGTTCATTCTTAGATAGGACTGCTCCGTTGATCAAGAGTAGCTCCTCTAGGCGGGTTGTAAGCGTGGCGCTTAGATCTTGGCCTATGCACGTTTGGCACCCAACCCCACGGAGGATGGTAGCCGCGAGTGTATGTGACAGCTGCACCGGTCTCTGTAATCCACCACGTCCGGGTTGGACTCAGCAGGGTCTTAATTATAGCGGATGGATCCCCAAGGTGAACTAGCAGCATCGGTTGCCCTGGCACTTCCGTGCCCCGAAACGACATGACTTGTATGTGTATGAGCTTAGCTAGAGTAAATAACCTTTGTAGAATTGACTGCTAGAAAAGTAAATAATAGATAAACATACAGGTAGCCTTAACTCAATCTCGTTGCTCTCCCAAATGTATACTACGATTTATTTTATTACCTTGGATTCGAGGATGTGTGTGCCACCCATATATATCATGCCTATCTTACCCCCGTCTCAAGTATAGTTGATACATTATTTCTTTCTCCAAATTATCCAATGCATAGCTATTATTCAGCTTTCTTTTGCTCTACTTCCCTGCGGAAATATAAATACGATAACCCTGAAATACTCCAAGGTGAAATGCTACAATGGTGATCCGTGCGCTTGCGGAATTAATGAATTTAATTTTATCGCATAAGAACCGCCAACAAGCATTTCTGGCGCCGTTGCCGGGGAAGTAACAGCTAGGAACTGAATAAATGCATTGAAGTTTGTGAGAAGAGTAATTATCACTTACTTTTGCGGGCTTACCCTTGTCCTGGTTTTTCTTCTTGTGAACATTTGAAACAGGACTGTGCATGACTGGTTTCGACCTACCAGAAAACTTCCACTCAGATCCAGAACAGTTCTTGAGGAAAGTTCGAGCCAAACTCACCAAACAGATCCGCAAGAACGCTCTGGCTCTCGAATCGTCTCCTCCATCGGTTGTCAGGGCCTCCTCAACGAACAGTACCATGGCCGACCCCGTTGTTGAGAAGACGATCAATGACTTCTCCGCGCCAACTACGGAGAACATCCGCGTGGGCCCCAACCCGCGCGTCACCAACAAGGACTATGAGCTCAAGCCAGCCTTGATCAACATGATCTTGGCCAGTCTTTTCTGTGGGAAGCCGTCGGAGGATGCAAATGCTCACCTCCAAAGGTTCCTGATGACGTGCAACACTTTCGTCATAAAGGATGCACCTCAGGACGCTATCCGACTACAGCTTTTCCCTTTCTCTCTGTTGGGGAAGGCTCTCCAGTGGTTCTACGCGAACCAAGAGTCCCTCGACACGTGGACGGCATGCTCCAATGCCTTCCTCGCCAAGTTCTTCCCGCCGGGCAAGACGACTGCCCTGCGGAACAAGATATCGGGCTTCCAACAGCTCGCAGATGAGTCGACCGCGGAAGCCTGGGACAGGATGCAGGAGTACGTTCTCTCATGCCCACATCATGGCATGGAGGAATGGCTCCTCATACAGAGTTTCTACCACGGTTTGAGGCCGTCCGCTCGAGAGCACCTCGACGCCGCAGCAGGCGGCTCCTTCTTCTCCCTTAGCGTGAAGAACGCTAAGAAGTTGATTGAGAAGGTGGCGGCCAACCAGACTCATGGTGAACGCCAAACGGCGAGCACTAAAACCCGTGGAGTGCACCAAGTGGAGACGATGGACATGCTCGCCATCAAGCTCGATCAGCTACTCCGCAAGGTGGAGTCTCCGCAGGACCTGCAAGTTGCGGATTCCCGCATGACATGTGAGGAATGCGGCAGCATTGGGCATATGGGCATCAATTGCCCAAATACGATAGAGGAATGCAATTTCCTCAACAATGGCAATGGGTTCCGCTCCCAGAACAACTACGGCTGGAATTCCAGGCCCGACCTCTCCTTCAACAAGAATCAGGGAGGTAACAATGGTAATTTTTCCCGTTATGAGCCCTCTATCAAGGATCTAGTTCTCGGCCAGGTCAAGATCAATGACAGTATTAGTAAGAAATTTCTTACTACGGACAAGGCTTTAGAGAGCATAGATGCCAAGCTAGAGTCTTTCAGCACTGCTCTGCAGAATCAGCTAAGCCATAACAAGATGCTAGAAACACAAATAGCGCAAATAGCTTCAGCTGTGCAGGCTCCTCGTACGAAGGAGAGTGTTAGTGCTATCACCACCAGGGGAGGAAGAGGTACTGTGGACCCTCCATACCCCAAGGGTGCAGAGAGAAAGACACCAAATACAGCCCCTAAGGAGAAGGCCGGTAAAAAAGTTCCAGAAAAGAAGGTCCCTGAAGAGGAAGACGCCGAAAAGGAGAGCTCCGAGGAGGAACCAACGACAGATCCTCCCGTTAAGCAAGCTCCACCCAAGGCAGCACCTCATGAGTATTTTGACACTACAGGCTTGCCTTACCCCGACCGCAGGAAGAAGCTCACTGTGGACGAGCGCTTTGATAAATTTGTTGAGGCTATCCGACATATATATGTGCATATTCCGCTGCTTGATGCCATGCAGGTACCTACTTACACTAGGTATTTCCGGGACATCCTCAACAACAAGCGCCCCATTCCAGCAATGGAGGTAGTGAAGCTTACAGAAGAGTGCAGCGCAGCCATTCTGAACATTCTTCCGGAGAAGAAGAAGGATCCAGGATGCCCTACGATCCCATGTTCGATTGGCAGCCAGCACTTCTCTCAAGCGCTTTGTGACTTGGGTGCAAGCGTGAGCGTTATGCCCAAGGCGGTATATGACAGGTTAAACTGTCCATTATCGCCTACGGCTATGTGCTTGCAGCTCGCAGATCAGTCCGTTCGTCATCCTGCTGGTATTGCCGAAGACGTCCCCGTACAGATCAGAAACTTCTTCGTCCCCGTCGACTTTGTTGTGCTTGACATGGAAGTAGATGTCAAGACCCCTCTCATCCTTGGGAGGCCGTTCTTGAGCACCACCAACGCCAACATCGACGTGGGGGCAGGAGAGATCCACTTGGACTTCAACGGCAGGGAAGAAACGTTCAGCTTCAAGCCTAAGGTTGAGCAATGCAAGCAAGTACGGGTCATATATGGAAAGGACCCAAGGAGAGTGGAGAAGATTAAGATTACTCCACCCATGCCACAGCCAGACAAGCTCATTGCATACATGAGAGACTATCTGGAAAGAGAGAATGCACGAAGGCTAGCAAAATATTGGAGGACTCCAAGGAGGATGCCTCAGCCGCCAATTACACCTCAAACCCCTCTTACTCCTCCACGAGAAGGAGTAGGCGAGTCACAATCGCCCAAGAAGAGGAGAGCGAGGCGCTCAAGAAAGAAGAAGGCAGCTACGGCATCAACCGATGAGAGTACAACAAAGGCGCCTATTGAAGAAAAGGTCACCGCCACAAACACAAAGAAAACAACTAAGGTGTGGCGGAAGAAAGAAGGAACCTCTACCTCGCAAGATTCTCCAGCGAGCGAGGTCCAAACAAGTTGAAAAGACATGGAGAACGTCTAGCTCAAAGACGTAAAAATGAGAGCCCTCCGATTGGGGAGGCCATCCCAATCGTTATCCTAGCTAGGCCTAGCACTTGTTTTTCTTTTCATAAATCATAAAAAAACAAAATAAAAATTTGAAAAAAAAATTTAAAAACAACAAAAATAATAGGATTCCCGGTGATGCCCATTAGGGGCTAGCCACTTGTACCATCCTCACTCTTTTTTGCAGATCAAGAAGGAGGAGGAAGAGCCTGAATCAAGTTTAAGTCTTACAAAGACTCAAGTTTGGGGAGGACCCCCCGGTGAGTATTCCTAACTTTCTTAATAAATAAATGAACTCCCTGTTTCGAATAAATGCTAGAATCTTGGTGTTATGCTACGCTTAAGGGAAATGATGATCGAGTTACAAATTAGCTTCCCATGTGTCGCATAGATGCAACTTCTACTCCTGACATATGTGTTATTTTTACTTGGGCATGATCACATCATGAGTCTTGCTTATTTCCGTGGGTTGCATTTGTTACACCAAGTCTGAGCATTGTGGATTGTGATATGGCATGATTAGGACTTGTTGCAATTTCTTAGTATGGTTTCATCCAGAGATGTTTTTCTTGAATTGCTGCAAGTACCTAAAACCCTTCTGTTTTGGCACACTTCTCTTAGTGTGAGGATTTATTTACCTACCAGAGCCATATCATAATATTCGAAACAGCCCCACTCATAGCCGTTTGTTTATGCATTGAGTTTTGTTAAGGTTTGATGTACTCTTGAAACTAAGCACTCCTAATTTTGGTCATAATTCCTTCGCGTGTGTTTTCGAAAATTTCTCTCCACCAAATAAAAAGGGGAATGTTTGGATAAATCAACCAAACATTTTTCAGAGTTTGCAAAACTTTTGGTCCATCCAAAATGCTCAAGAATATTTCAAAATGTTTCATTGAACCATTTAAAATTTATGGCCCCTTGCACCATGGAGTAGTTAAAAAAAAAAAAAACCTCCATGGTCGCATGACAAAAGTCAATGGCTATATGGTTCTTATCATAAACATCTTGAGCAAAATAAAGGACCAATGTTTTTCAAAACCCCCTTCCATAAGTGTGAGTTCATTTTCTCCCCCTCCATCACATCATTTCCTACGACCAAAATAAATGGAGTTGCTATGTTGATTGAGACTCATTCTTTAGCTTTACAATATATGCATGACAATTGTGCATTCCTTACCAAGCTCCACATACAAAGCCTCATTTGGTAGAAGGTAGGATGAGTGAAGCTTGTAGGAATAGAACTCACATCGGTGTGGTAAGAGAAGTGCCACCCAAAACGAAGGAGAATTTTTGCACCTTGCAGCACATAAAAACTCTGGATGCATACCTGCTAGAATTGTGTACTTGTCCGAAAATGCCTTTCTAGTCTTCAATGCTGCATGACAAGGTGTGACATATAAGCCCCACGATTTTTTGCAACACTCATGAATATTTTGTGCTCTCGTAAACTTACCACTGTTTAGGGAGTATGTTGTTGCATCTTTATTACCCATGGGGCGCTTCTTTGTAACTCCTGATCCGCCGGTACCCTGAGTTGAGTTTGCTCGGGACGAGCAAAGTTTAAGCTTGGGGAGGTTGTTGGCGGTCGTTAAACCATGTTTTGACCGCCACCCTACCGGTAAATAAATACATAACACCAAGATTTTGTGCATAGTAGAGAGGAATAATGCTACTCCACAAGTTTTGGTGGATATTTGGATGCAGGAGTGAATAATGGAGAAAAGTGGGCCCAGCCAGGGAAATTCCCTGGCCGGCCGGCCCCACCCCAGGCCGGCCGGCCCCACCTGGTGGCCGCAGGACCCAGGATTCCTCCAGTGGGCTGGAAACTGGTCCACAACGTATAATTCAAGGCCCAACCCAGCGGATTTGCGCCGACTTACCAGAGGTGGGCCATTTGGGCCTTAACTTGGCCCCTACTTCAATCCTGCCGACCCCACGAACAAACCTCCTTCAGACCGCCTTCAGGAGTGCATCTGGAGCGTTGAGGCAGAAGGCGGTGGCCAACCGCCACAGGGGACGGCCGGCCGGCCACCCCTCTAGGCCGGCCGGCCGACTTTGGCGGCGCCGCCTCTCCAAAGTCGGCAGGCGTGCTTCCACCGCCTTGGCAAGCTATAAAAGGGACCCCTCGGCCTCCGAATCAATTCGCACCATCACACTTCATCCAAGTGTTCATTAGTTTAGTTGAGTAGTAGCTTTGGGAGTTAGAGTAGAGTAGAGTAGAGTGAGAGCTCTCTCGGGCTTCCGGAGTCTTCTCGGAGTTCGGTATAGTTCTTTGTATCTTACTCTTGAGATATTATTTTATTTAATATAATTATATTTAGTTTTATCTTTATTTATTTATTTTAGTAGTTCTTTTCTATTTAGTTTATTTATTCGTTAAGTAAGTGCTCGTAGAAGTCTTGTTGTGGGATTCGTGATTGTTGGAATAGCGAGTACGAGAGAGTGCCGTCGTCGGAGATGACGTCGTGTGAAATCTGTGCTTGTTCATTCTTAGATAGGACTGCTCCGTTGATCAAGAGTAGCTCCTCTAGGCGGGTTGTAAGCGTGGCGCTTAGATCTTGGCCTATGCACGTTTGGCACCCAACCCCACGGAGGATGGTAGCCGCGAGTGTATGTGACAGCTGCACCGGTCTCTGTAATCCACCACGTCCGGGTTGGACTCAGCAGGGTCTTAATTATAGCGAATGGATCCCCAGGGTGAACTAGCAGCATCGGTTGCCCTGGCACTTCCGTGCCCCGAAACGACATGACTTGTATGTGTATGAGCTTAGCTAGAGTAAATAACCTTTGTAGAATTGACTGCTAGAAAAGTAAATAATAGATAAACATACAGGTAGCCTTAACTCTATCTCGTTGCTCTCCCAAATGTATACTACGATTTATTTTATTACCTTGGATTTGAGGATGTGTGTGCCACCCATATATATCATGCCTATCTTACCCCCGTCTCAAGTATAGTTGATACATTATTTCTTTCTCCAAATTATCCAATGCATAGCTATTATTCAGCTTTCTTTTGCTCTACTTCCCTGCGGAAATATAAATACGATAACCCTGGAATACTCCAAGGTGAAATGCTACAATGGTGATCCGTGCGCTTGCGGAATTAATGAATTTAATTTTTTCGCATAAGAACCGCCAACAATTACCACATGCTCACAGCTAACCAAGCAACACTAAATTTTTTTCTTCTTCAAGCTCTGATGACGGTATCTATGCTACCTCGGCACATCCAGCCCAAATAGATGTTCTTTAGCATGTTGATTCAAGCGTGCAAATACTTCTGTTTTTATTTGTGAAGTCAAACTCTTTCCACAAAATGTCTCGTTCAATTTCCATCAGTAATGGTATTAGTCTGTTAGAGCCTTAGAGGCCCAAAGTTTTGGTATGCAAATACCTAATGGCAAGCAAACTAGTTCGAAGAAAGTAACAAATAGCTACACAAACAAAAAAAACTAGGGGAAAACATTTGAAAAGAAATATTACTTAACCTCCTTCAAGATACTTCGGACGGCTGTCCTCTGGGTGTCATCTTTGCAACGGGAGAGATTTCGCTCAACATAAGTATGAAGTGAAACAGGGAAGGATCGCTGAACAGCATGGAATAATGTCAATAAGCTCATAAATACAATGGTATGGAAAATGTTGTGCATATTGAGATTACAACAACAACAACAACAACAACAAAGCCTTTTTATCCCAAGCAAGTTGGGGTAGGCTAGAGATGAAACCTGCAAGAACCAACAAGAGAGGCAAAACCAACAAGAGAAGCAAACTAACAAGTGGTGGAAACCAACCAACAAGAAGGCAAAAATAGGGTAAAAAAAGAAGAGAGAAAAAAAAAGGTGAAAAAGGTTTTTTCCAAAAAAAAAGGTTAAAAAGAAAGAAAAATCAAGGTTCCGGCACATAGATTGCTTGCTTCCACTCTCTCCTATCCATGGCTAGCTCCTCGGCAATATTCCAATCCTTCAGGTCCCTCTTCACCGACTCCGCCCATGTCAAAGTTGGTCGGCCTCTGCCTCTCTTCACATTTTCAGGACGTTGTATTATCCCACTACGCACAGGCGCCTCCTCCGGTCTTCGTTGCACATGTCCAAACCATCGCAAGCGATGTTGAACAATCTTTTCCTCAATTGGTGCCACTCCTAATCTCACGTATGTCGTCATTCCGGACTCGATCCCTTCTTGTGTGGCCACATATCCATCGCAACAAACGCATCTCTGCTACACTTAGTTGCTGGATATGCCGTCTTTTAGTTGGCCAACATTCTGCTCCATATAGCATAGCAGGTCGGATCGCTGTCCTGTAGAATTTGCCTTTTAACTTTTGTGGCACTTTAGTGTCGCAAAGGACACTTGAAGCTTGACGCCACTTCAACCATCCGGCTTTAATTCTGTGGCTGACATCTTCATCGATATCTCCATCCTTATGCAGCATCGATCCCAAGTAACGAAAAGTGTCTTTCTTGCTACTTGACCATCGAGGCTGACATCTCCATCCTCATGCCCCGTGGCACTGAAATTACACTTCATGTACTCAGTTTTAGACCTACTTAGCCTAAAACCTTTTGACTCCAGAGTGTGCCTCCACAGATCCAACTTCTGAGCAACACCACTCCTGCTCTCATCAACTAGCACCACATCATCTGCGAAGAGCATACACTAAGGGATATCACCTTGTCTATCTCTTGTGACCACATCCATCACCAAAGCAAAGAGATAAGGGCTCAAAGCCGACCCTTGGTGGAGTCCTACATGAATCGGAAAATCAGATGTGTCCCCACCACTTGTTCGAACACTTGTCACAACATTATTGTACATATCTTTAATGAGATTAATGTACTTAGTTGAGACTTTGTGTTTTTCCAGGGCCCACCACATGACATTTCTAGACACTTTGTCATATGCCTTTTCCAGGTCAATGAAGACCATATGTAGGTCTTTCTTTTGTTCCCTGTATCTCTCCATCAGTTGCCTTAAGAGGAAAATTGCCTCCATAGTTGACCTTCCGGGTATGAAACCAAACTGATTTTTGGTCACGCTCGTCATCTTCCTCAGGCGGTGTTCGATGACTCTCTCCCATAGCTTCATTGTATGGCTCATCAGCTTAATTCCACGGTAATTAGTACAACTTTGAATATCTCCTTTATTCTTGAAAATTGGTACTAATGTACTGCGCCTCCACTCTTCGGGCATTTTGTTTGTCCGAAAGATAAGGTTGAAGAGATTAGTCAGCCATACTATCGCTATGTCTCCAAGACATCTCCATACCTCAATGGGGATACTATCAGGGCCCATCGCCTTACCTACCTTCATCCTTTTTAACGCCTCTTTTACCTCATATTGTTGGATCCTTCGTACGAAACCTCTGTTGTTATCATCGAAGGACTCGTCCAACTCTAAGGTAGAGCTCTCATTCTCTTCGTTGAAGAGTTTGTCGAAGTACTCTCTCCATCTGTTCTTGATCTCCTCGTCCTCCACTAGGAGTTGATCCGCTTCATCCTTGATACACTTGACTTGGTTGATATCCCTCGTCTTCCTCTCACGAATCTTGGCCATCTTGTAGATATCCTTCTCTCCCTCCTTTGTGTCCAACCGCTGGTATAAGCCCTCCGTTGTGCATATTGAGATTACAGAGTTTTTTTACTCTTTTATTGAACATCTCAAATTTAAAAAAGCCTGGAAATTTTATGGTGGTTGAGAGTGTTTCTGATATCAGAAATTAAGAGTTTGCAAGTAGTATTCAACTCTATTCAGTTCCCTGTGCCTGAAGGAGTGAGGATTAAGCTTAGACCCATTACCATATAGCATCATACAGGCTCAGCAAAAATAATGATGTAAATAAAACTTACCATCCAGATTAGAATTAAAGAAAATTCAGCTTACTGTCACTTGCATTACTGCTTCTTGCCCAACCTGTATTGTCTTCACATCAGTCTTGGGAACCGAAACACTAAGATAAGCAGGATTTGGAGATGGATCAGCTTCCACATTTGATTTAGCCACTTTGAGCATTCCTATTGCAAAACCTGAGGTTATTGGAGGGTTTGTTTGGATCTGTATTTTGTTTACCCCAAAGGCATCTGATGTCAGGGAATCCTGCCAAGTTGGACGAGATTTTTTCAGAGACATGATTGACTGAAGAAATATTTGACCTTGGACCTTGTAAATGGGAAGTCTTCTGTTGGTCAGCTTGGTTACTTAGGGGTAGCTGATTATAATTTACAGAATTGTGTTTGTATGCTGGTGCCTGGCTGACATGCTGGCTCTGAAACATTGGGATACCTGCTGCATTGTTAACAAACTGGTTTTGAAACACCGGGACAACAGGGACCTGGGGGGCATACTTGTTTTGAAATCCTTGAATGTCTGGTGCCTGGAAATTATATGGTTAGAACTTAGAATTACGTGAAACAAGAATATACTGAACTAACATTCTATATATGCATAATGAACATGGGTATGGTCTACCTTCAAAATAGGAATACTCATTGTAAAGCTCAATCAAATGCAACAAACTCATCACATATCCAACAGCCCTTTTACAATTAAAAGCCAAAATGCCACAGCTCTATGGGCCAGGAAAACATATGAAGTTTCTTACAGGTTCTAGATCAATTGTTGCATAAATTTGCACCAAATGCATCGTTCCAGTTAATCATAAGAACTATCAAAATAAACCTTCTAGTGAAAGCATAATTACAGAAATACAAAAGGTAACTTCTTGGGAAGCTAGAAGGATTGTGAGTATGCATGGAGATATCTCCTTGAAAGAAAAGGAAACCAAGCAACGAAACTTGAGGATCCGAGTAGGATGAAACTGAGCTGAGACAGATACTACATATGCGACTAATGCCATAGATGATCCCCTTATGGTTTGAATATTTTAAGTTATTGAGGTTGCCACATTGTCAAGTGGCAGTCAAGTAAAGTTAAGCAAACAGATGCCAATTCTATAATCGCTTGATAGCGAGAAACCAGAATGGATTATAGCAAGAATATTAGTAGATATATGGATGCCCCAGTGCAAGAAAATCCATTGGAAGATGAAAAAACAGGGGGCTGTTACGTGGAGAAATTTTACAGGGAACAGTTCAATCCACGAAAGAATCTTGCCACATTTCATTGTCCCAAACAGGACCTAACAACATTAATGAAGTAGCACTGCGAATCGTAGGGTTGCAAATGATCACAAGGCAGTGCACCCTTTTGTCTAAAACGATAGTTGCCCACTTTTGCATGCACTAGACATTGAAGCAAAACGAAAAAGAGGTATCATAGTATACCTGTTGAGATAGTGCAGCAGAGTTACCAGAATCACTCTTCCATGATGTAGTTCCTGGTGGAGGTGGCTGATTCCTGTGGTGTACATAATAAGAACCAACAGTAGCAGTGCTGTAAGCCATGATACCAGAAGTTGCAGCAGACTGATCATAAGGCTGATAGTTGAATGAGTTGGTGGGTAGTGAACTAGAACTCTGAGCTGCGTTACTATCAGATGGAGTGTGACTCTGATAAGACTGGGCGTGATTAATTACAGAACTTACATCACCCCAGGCATTGTTTTGATTATAATCTGTTGCATATCCTGGCGCAGTCTGATGAGCACCAGCATTATAATAAGTGTTACTTGTGGAACCAATGCAAGATCCTAAATTCTGAAATGAAGTAAGAGGCTGGTAAGCAGCACCTGAACTTTGTTCTACTCCTTGTTGAACAGAAGAATCATTGGTAATTTGTGGATAGTTATAGTAATGGCTTGGATACTGTACAGCGCTCAAGCCATGTTGAACCGATGTCGAGAAAGGCACATAAGATAAGTTAGCTGATTGAATCACACGAGGCTCGATACTTGTCAAATTTGGTGTAGTCACTGAAACTGATACATCCCTTTGGGGATCAAAGTAGATTGCATTTTGGTTGTCCATTAAACAAGATGACCAGAAGCTAAAGTGTGTATGGAGACGGACTGGTCTGCTCCAGGCTTCTCCCCAGTTATCTGGTAGAACAACCACAGAAACCATTGTTAGCTCAATGTCACATGTAGTGAACAAAACAAAGTATCATCAATATGGAACATTGTTTGTCTGGCTAAACAAGTCAGCAATTTATGGACAAAAATGTAAAAAATCAGTTCATTGAACCTTGGAAGCAATCATGAAGGCATTACTCACATGCTATTGGACTATGCGGTTATGATAAGTAATGAACCACCATTATGGCAAGTAAAAGTATAAGACAAGGAATGGGATGGGTGTGCCAACAAAGATTTGTACAGCTGTAGGATGATATTTTGTAAGTCTGAAATAAAGTCATGTGCACATGTGCATAATCAAAGCATAAGAAAATAAAGGAGCTTTACATGTATCGAGCAAGTATATGCCTTATGGGCCATTGTTTTGGCCAGAGCAGCCCAATGCCAATTGACGTGCTGTACGTATACATATGGTTTGCGTTCGTATTCGTGTAGAAATGCGCGGCAACATGTAAAGATAATACTCTTCTCAATCCAAACAGCGTCTGCGTGTCACGGGATCAAGCTTGCTGATTTCCCGAAAGCACTTTCAAGAATGAGGATGACTTCGTCCAGAAGAGTATGATAAGCGGATGAGTTGTAGGCCAGCATTTGTATACGAGGCCCATTATTCAGTCGACTTTGTATGGCTGCGCAAAGATCATATGCAGGTCATTCTAATCCTGGGCGTCTTTGTTCTGTTGAGATAAGCATTGGATTAGTTTCAACGCTCCCAGGAAAATCTCTAAGCTAACGACGGTGGTGGCGGCGCCGTCGCGTACGTGCTTATCTCATGACTGACCCTAGTGCTTGCATATAAAAAGGCTGTGAGGTCGACGCTGCTGGGTTGATCGTTTCCCATCCAGAAACACCCTACGCCCATCGCCATCTCTTCGCCTTCAACACCCACCGTACGTTGCCGTCCATCTGGAGAGAAACACAAGTAGAGAAAGCACAACCAATCCCATCCGCCGGCATGGTTCATCCGCCGGGAGTCGTCATGACGCCGTCGTTCAAGAGTAAGACTCCACGTCGTCTCTCTCATCTCCCCATCGCCCCTCTCATTTGCTAGATTGGTTCTCCGATCATACAGCTCGTGGTTTCTGATTAATGGTGGGCTCGCTGATTCATGCGCTGCCCCCAAGAAGAGATTGGTTGCACGCCGGCAGCTCGTCGAGGCATGCCGTGACGTACAAGATTTGAATCACGATGTGTTCTTTTATAGAACTTGCCGTGATCTACGAAGATTCTAATCACGAGGTGGTCTTTTATAGAACTTGCCGTGATCTACGAAGATTCTAATCACGAGGTGGTCTTTTATAGAACTTACCGTGATCTACGAAGATTCTAATCACGAGGTGGTCTTTTATAGAACTTGCCGTGATCTACGAAGATTCTAATCACGAGGTGGTCTTTTACAGAACTTGCCGTGATATACCAAGAAGAAAAATCACGAGGTGGCCTTTAAAGGACTTTCCGTGACATGCCAAGAAGCTAAGTCACGAAGTGTTCTCAAAAGAACTTACCGTGATATGCTGAGAAATCAATCTGAAAACTCATGCTCGGAGGAGGCATGATCATCTTAGCAGAAAGAAGCTGATACGTGTCCAACAGCATTAGGAAAGAATGTTGACATGCAGAATGGCGAGCAGTGGATACTTCAATGTCCTGCTCGTATGACAGTAGAGCAACTGAAGGTATTGGTTCAGGGAAATCAGAAGTCCATATACAAAGTGGAAGCAGTTCGTCTGAATTTCCTTCCGGTGACTTTTCAGAACAGCCTAACAGCTGTACGTGAAGAGTTTCGAACAGAGGAGTTATGGCTGGATTCCAAGCAAGTAACTTGATAGTCAGCACAGACTTGCGCCATAGTTGGTCGGTTCTGGAAGCCGTAGTGAGAAGAATCAGTGTGGCCCTTATTCAGAGTTTCAGAGAAGTAGCATGAAAGGCCAGCGACATAATTAAGTTAGAAGCAAATCAATATAGATTGCCTTTGTTTCCGGCAACTCTGATCATGTATAGAATAAGCTAGTTCGTATGTCAAATAAACTAAGCTTTGGGTGACTAACGTCACATGCCCTGAATAAAGATGTGCCAACGTGTTTTCAGTAAATGCCAATATTGAGTATTTGCTATCCTCAAGTACAAACAGAAGTGCAGCTCTGTTTCACATGTTCGCTCAGCTATCTGAAACCTGCAGGCGCGCCTAGTGCTTATGGTGAAGTCTAAACCCTGCTCCTTGACCGACGAGGCTTGGAGAATTTACAGTGTCATTCCGTGACCGACGAGGCCGGAAATACATCATCCCGACACCGACGAGGCGGGATGTCCATTTGTTTGTGACCGACGAGGCCGAACGTTCTCCGGACTTCACTTTAAGCTTCGTGATCTCTGAGTTTAGATAGCATGTGCTGATGATCGACGAGGCTTCGGCCCTTTGTTACTGCTATATTGTGTTGCATTATTCATGTACTTTTGGAGAGTAGATTACTCAAGACCTAGAATGACACAACCATCAATGCAGCTTAATCGGAGGTTTTCCATAGAGATCAATTTATGGATGTAATTAACCGGCGGCCTCACGAGGCCCCGGGAGCTCGTAGCTACACAATCGATTGATATTGGTCAGATTTATTGATTAAGGCGCAATTCGTTGTAAAGTCATGGGGACTATGTATTTTGTAATTCTTCAAAGGATTAATGAAATTTATGTTCCCTGTGTTCCTTTTATTTATTGAATTATTTGTATACGATAGTATACTGGCACGCCCGCACTTTATTATTTATAAGTACACATTAAGGCATACTCCTTTCATCGGGAGTGTATCTTTTTGTCGAAACAACAGCAATGTAAAATTATTTCTTTGCTATTAAAACATGTGATCAACCCTAAAAAATTGGAACATGTGCCCCTAATAAGTAAATCTGGAGTGCCTGACTATATGAACCAAAATTATACTGAGCTTTAATATTCCAACTGTTCGCGTAATGCGTCCTGTACATAATACTATTCTCTTCATAAGATGCATTCCATCGCAAATCCGCAAAACCGATAACTGGCCGGTAGATCTTAATGGTTTGACTAAAAAAAATACATTGCCAAAACATCTGTGTAAATGTATGTGATTTACAAAAAGGGCAGTGCACTGCTGGCAATAGTTGCTGTCTGCCTATATGCAGATAGCAGAATAGCCCAATGATTTTTCCGCTTCCGATAACAGCACCATCGAAATGGGGAAGAGAACAGACTCCTACAAGACATGTGGCCATGTAATCAGGTACCTATAGATGTGGGCACATCTCAGAGTCTTCATCATTAGCTCACTGATGTTCGCATTGGTGTTACTAGTTTAAAATCTACCACTGTAACGGGTGCCTGATCTAGCTAGGTGGCAGCGGTTTCAGAAAGAACAAGAAGTGTTGGTGTACCACATTGCCAAGTCAGGTGACCCGAAAATAGGTAGACAGCAGACAAGTATTTGTAGAAACTGGACTAACTAAAGATAGGCTCAGCCTGCTAGATTGCAGTGGCATTACATACAACTGAACAAGACGACTGCATCCTAGCTAAATAAATGCCGAATTAAGGTACATTTGAGTTATTATATTGAAGTGTAAGCAATTCTACAGGCAATTCCACGCTCTCTTGCTTATAGAGATATTTATACACGAAAAACCTTGGATATCCTACCTAAGAGCGAATTAATTTTCGCAAAATTTAAAACACGGCAAGCGAAGATAATGTGGCACATCTAGCACCAAACAGCAAACTGAATGTATTGCAAGTACCTCGTCAGGCGAAAGGGTGGCTGAATCGCCAGGACCTAGCAGAGACGCTTGACTTGCGGCGGCAAGCGGCACAACGGTGGGAGGATACGGTTTGAGGCGGCTCGACCCGAGGTAGCTAGCGGCCGGCGGCCGGAAATTAGGGCTTAATTAGAGACGAGCCTGTTCGGAGGCTTTTTTTTAGATGATGAGAAAAAATTCTTACTATTTAGGAGTACTAAATAAAATCTAATTACAAAAATAACTGCAGAACCTCTGGTCTAATTCGCGAGACGAATCCAACGAGGGTAATTATGCGGCGATTAGAAGATGGTTACTGTAGCATCACTGTTCCAAAATATAGATTAATTAGGCTCATTAGATTCGTCTCGCAAATTAGAGGGGGGTTGTGACATGGGTTTTGTAATTAGACTTTGTTTAGTACTCCTAAACGGTAAAAAAAATTTCTCTCTTATCTAAATTTTAGAGCCTCCGAACAGGCTCGCAATGGGGAATTTGGAGAAGGCGAACAAACGAGCGGAAACAGAACGACAAAGGCGACTGTGGTGCACGCGCCCGGGTTGCTGCGGACGAGAGCTCTGATGGGCAATTGGGTATTGGGCTGAAACCTGAATGGGCCGACTATCTGTTGCAGATTTCCAGCTGCAAGTAGAACAACGGAACCTACTTTACCGCGAAAAGGACGAGCAGAATCAAAGATCCCACTAATAAAAAGGGGTAAAAATACAGAGCAATTGAATCTACATTTTGTTCTTTTACATTACGAGTGCCTGCATCATTAACGAAACCTAGAGTGTTTGGACACCAGAAGTTAAATACACAAAATGAGGCCACAAACCACTCTTGCGGGTGCCCCGGTCCAGAACATGTGTGTCAACCGAACCAGGACACCGGCACGCCGCTCATGTCAATCAGATGAGAGCAAGCAGAAACCAACAGAAGTTAAAACAATGTAGCACAAGATCTTGAAAGAAACAACGATACTAGCACATGATGTTGCGGCGACTGAACCAGAGGCAGAGCTTTTGTTGATACTGAAACCACATAACAAGTTCATGACACAGAATGGGGACAAGTACATATTCCACTTGAGCAGGGCTCTAGAACTTTGCAACACTGACTAGAAACTATAACTGCTAGTACTATTAACCATGGACAACTAAGAACATGAACCAAATCAACCTCCTGCTCCACCACGATTTCTTGACCGCGACCCAAGACTTCTGCCACGGCCACCCGTCCGAGGCAGCGCCCCGCTCAGCCGCCGAAGCCGTAGAGGGTGCGGCCCTGGCGCTTGAGCGCGTAGACGACGTCCATGGCGGTGACGGTCTTGCGGCGGGCGTGCTCGGTGTAGGTGACGGCGTCGCGGATGACGTTCTCGAGGAAGATCTTGAGCACGCCGCGGGTCTCCTCGTAGATGAGCCCCGAGATGCGCTTCACGCCGCCCCTCCTCGCCAGCCTCCGGATCGCCGGCTTGGTGATGCCCTGGATGTTGTCGCGGAGGACCTTGCGGTGACGCTTCGCGCCGCCCTTGCCCAGCCCCTTCCCGCCCTTGCCGCGCCCCGACATGGCCGCCGAGCTCTCGAACACGGAGAAGAGGTTTGGGGAATTTGGGGATTTGGCTGGTGGCTGGGAGCGATGGATGCGATGAATCGAGGGGAGACGGCGGCTTTATTTAAAGGACCAGTGGTGGGGTGCGGAGGAATGGTGCGCCGTCCGATGTGAAGGAAACGGACGGGTGAGAGCAAGAGGTGGAGTAGGTGCCGCGGATCAGTGACGTGGCTTCGGCGCGGATCGATGAGTTGGCCGGCGGGGGCGCTGAAATTTCGTATTTCGGGCGCCTAGATTAGTTTCGCGAAAAGTTAGCGGGACTGTACAGTGAAGCGAATGCTCGCTGACTGGTGGGGACGTGATTCATCATGATGGTTCGTTTGGCGGGATTATTTTGTTTTGAAGCCAACTTTTAGCGGGACAGTGAATTCTTGGACCTTCGCATGCACGGAGTATCTACATATGATGCGTATTCCTTCGCATGCTTTTTGTTACGAATGGTATTATGATTTGTATTTCTTCGCATGCGTATTCACCACATCGAACTTTTGAGGCTGGAGAGGTCTGTTTGGTTCACAAGAAATCTTGAGCCGCCACAACTATTTTGTTCGTCGTTTTATTGATGGAGCTTCTCATTGCGCTGTACGGTGTGATGACGTTGGTTAAGAAGCAAACAAACTTCATATGTTGTTCAGAGGTACAGTAGTTGATTGGAGTTTTACATGCTATTTTTCAGTTTAATAATATATTTTTATGTAGTTTTGGCTCAAATTTTTTGCAAAAATATATCCTTCATTGTTTTTCTGTGTCTATTTCTGTCTCCATCCTCTTTCAATCCTATTTTTTTCATTTTCCCATCATTTTTCTCATCTTTCATTAGTTTTGGTGCTCAAATTCAAAATTGTCTATATTTTAATACAGAGAGAGTAGTTTTTTTAGATCAAAACACTTTCTCTTAATTAATCAACTAGATTACAGACATCCTGCATATAGTGTAGCAGGAATGGAGGAGTTTGGGCAACCCAACTACCATCAAGCCTATGGAGCGTGGCTTACTTGGCGCAAGCATGTGCAGCCGAGTTCACCGATCGCTTTACATGTATCAACACAAAAGAGGAAAAGGACAAGCTAATTTCTTGGATTTTAATGAGAACCGCCATGGCTTCTGAACGAGAGGAATTTCTGGACTTCCATAAGTCAACCAGCACCTTTAAATCCATATCAATGATGACTGGGCCTCGGGAGTGATCTAGAACTAGTCGGAGGCCATCCTGGCATGCTTCCGTCTCCGCAAGCAAGGGTGAATGTACAGAGAGAGTAGTTTTTACATGTGCAAGAAACTTAAAACACCATCTATATATACCAAACATATGAATTGTGTTACATAGATTGTTTATGTTCGTAGTCGATACCTTATGCTCTCTCCTATATAGAATACATTTGAGATTCCCTTATGTCTTAACCTATGTATTTTGTTTGACGTGAAATCATAGCAATGGTTTTTCCTCCTCGTTTTTTTGTTGATTTTGATTTTTTGGCTTTTCCTTTATGATGACTTTTATAATATTTCACATATGCTATCTTGTTGACTTTTTTTGGTTTTAATATGTGTTTTGCCTTTGGTTAACCTTTCAATTTTTTAAAAATCGATGAATCAGGATAATCGGAAGTATTTATATTTTTAGTATTAGAAATCTGAAACAACAGAACTTTCGATGAGAGTGCTGAGGATAATCAACAGTACTTCGGCCGTTGGGAATGTTTCCTACCGATGGTTTCGGCCGTTGCCTTCGCTCGCCCCACCGGCGGCCGGTCAAAAGGCACCCCATCCCCGCGCGCAGCGGGCGGCCACCCACGGCGCGCGCCTGCCTCGCGATCCCCCTATCTCGCCATGGCTTTCTCCACGACCAGCGCCCGGCCTCTTCTCGCCCCGGGGCCCTCCCGGTCCCGCCCCAACCCACCACCCCGTGGCCAGCGCCGCGCAAGTAGCGGTAGCAGTAGAATCCGTACCAGAGGAAGGTTAGGAGAATAGAAACTAGTCGAGGAGAAATCGGAAAGAGGGAGGGAGGCGACGACGGAGGGAGAAGACCGTGATGCTGCGGCGCGCGGCGAGCAACGCTTACTCGTGGTGGTGGGCGAGCCACATCCGCTCCACACAGTCCAAATGGCTCGACAACAATCTCCAAGGTAGTATGCTCGCCTGCCACATTGGTTGAGGGAAAACAAATCCACATCACACACGAACATCAGAAATCATGATTTGCAATTGTTGAAGTTGTTGTTAATTTCGATCATAGTAGCAAATTGATCGATCAATATCGCAGCATTCTTGACTAGTATTATAGATGGTGCGACCAATTTGTTTAATGGTATCTCTTTTAAGCATGGAGTGCCTGTCCAAGAAACGATTTATTATTTTCTGGTATAAACCTAGAAATCAGGATTGTTTACAATATCTATATGATTGTATATGCAGAGATGGAAACCAGGGTGAAAGCCATGATCAAGCTCATAGAGATAGATGCCGACACTTTTGCAAAGAAGGCAGAACTGTATTTCAAGAGCAGGCCCGAGCTGATGAACCACGTTGAGGAGACCTATAGGTCCTACCAGGCGCTCGCTGATCGATGTGATCGGATATCAGGGGAGCTGCACAAGTCTAATCACACCATAGCAACCGCGTTTCCGGAGCAAGTGCAGCTCTCACTGCAAAATGACAATGGTGACGGGTTCCCAAAGGGTATCACAGGGATCAATATCAGCAGAGGGACTAGCCCAGCGCCAAAGAGGACACAAACGCATAGAAGGATCAGCTCCCATATGAGCAAAGACAAGGCACAAGAAGAGATTGAGAGGCTGCAGAAGGAAATTCTTGTGTTGCAGACTGAGAAAGAGTTCTTCAAGAGCTCTTATGAAGCTTCGCTAAATAAGTACTTGGACATCGAAAGACGGGCATCAGAGATGCAAGAGGAGGTATGGAGCTTGCAAGAGACTTTTACTACCACTGCAGCAATTGAAGACAACGAAGCTCGAGCGTTGATGGCTGCACGGGCCCTCATTTCCTGTGAGGATACACTGGTTAGCTTGCATGGACAGCAAAAGAAATCATCTCAACAGGCGATAACTGAGTCCCAACGCGTCATAGATGCGAAAAAGAAGCTAATAGCTTTCAAGAGTGAGTGTGGGCTCCCACTTAATCAGAAGGAGCTAAATGATCACGAGAACGCAGTGACCGGCCCTGGATGTCCATCAACTGAGGATAATGATCTCATTCTGCAAGATCGCAGGCTCGAGCTACAGGAAATTTGCCGAAAGGTCAAACAGCAGTTTGAGTCATGCTCAGAGGCATCTGTAGTGCATCTAGCAGGAAAGGTTGATGAACTTGTGGATAAGGTCATTACCCTAGAAATTTCAGCTTCCTCACAGAATGCTCAAATTTCTAGAATGAGGACCGAGGCAGAAGAGCTGCATAAGCGCCTCGATAGTTTGGAGGAAGAGAAGGAAACTTTAATCGGGGATTCCAGCAAGTTGTCTGAGAGGTTGAAGCAAGTAGAGGAGGTGCTGCAAACAATTCAACGGATTGAGAAGTCCGTGCACAATGACAATGAAAATATGCACAAACAATTAATTGAAGCATGCAGCAGTCTTACTGATTTTGTGGAAAAGCTGGATGTACCTTTGAGCGAAGAAATAGTAGAGCCAGAGTCCAAAGGAATTACTTCTGAGGAAGATGCAGATAAACATAGTACACTCTCTGAGCCATTTCAAGGTGATTCAGGAACTGCAGGTAATTCGATATATGAAGAATCGTTGGACTCACTTGATATCTCCAGTGAGGCACAGGAAGAGGCAGATGGCACTTTAGGTTGGCAGCAACTGGTTTTGGATGGGTTAGAGGGCAAGGATAAAATCCTCTTAAAAGATTACGCATCCATCCTTCGTAACTACAAAGATACAAGGAAACAGCTTTCAGACATTGAGAACAAAAATCGAGAATACCATCTTGAGGCAATGTCAGAGATGAAGGAGTTAAAGAGTGCCAATGCAACAAAAGATGATGAGATTCGCTCTCTTAGGCGAATGCTTAGCTCTCTACAGACCAAGCTAAACACTTTTCAACCTCAGTGCCCTGAGAAATCTGAAGAATCATCTGAAGATAAAGAGATTTCTGAAATAGAAGAATACATGAAAACATGCCAAGATGAAGAACCACCTGTTGCTTCATTAGAGGAGAAATTCAGAGTAGAGATTGGCAGAGTATTGGAGGAAAGCTTGGACTTCTGGTTGAGGTTCAGTACATCATATCACTATATGCAAAAATTCCAAAAATCATTTGATAAAGTGAAAGCTGAACTGGATAGACTTACTGATGCCAAAGCTGAGGAGGGATCAGACACTGGCCCTGCTAGTCAGTCAGCTATTAAACAAGACTCAGCTGTCCTTGAAAAGAAATTCCGTGACTTGAATACTGACCTGCAGGTTTGGTTGGAAAAGAATGCGCTGTTACAAGGGGAGCTAGAGAGTAGATTCTCATCGCTGTGCAGCATACAAGAGGAGATATCAAAGATCACAACACTGAATCGAACCGATGAAGCTCACTTTACTCCTTTCCAGGCTGCAAAGTTCCAAGGAGAGGTAAGCAATATGAAGCAAGAGAATAACAAGGTCACCAAAGAGCTACAAGCTGGCCTTGACCATGTAAGGGGCCTCCAAGTCGAGGTTGGGAGAGCTCTTTTGAAACTCAGAGAGAATATTGAACTCAACATTGGGAGAAGCAACCGAGCACAACACAACTTCAGAACTATGTCAGTGAAGGCTGGGGTACCACTCCGAACTTTTCTGTTTGGTTCTAAACCCAAGAAACCATCACTGTTTTCCTGCATGGGTCCTGTAATGCCGAAGCCTGTTTCTGACATGCGGCCAGCGCTTTTTAGATAAGATTGGTTGGTTTGTCAGCTACATTTTTAGGGTTTGAACCTGTTGATATCTCTGCACCATACATATTAGTATAAATTGCATGTTTAGTCTTTGTAGGTTTAAGAATGTAAAGGATCATGTTATCAACTGGATTCCCCTCGTTTCTCCCGCTTCCTTTGACGTGTGCATTTCCTGGTACGATACTGAAAGAAGCTGATATGCATATCGTCGTTCATTACACAACTAGCGTGTCCTTTTGTGTGCGTGTGTGTTGGGGGAAGGCTGTGTTGAATCTCCTTGTGTTGAAGTACTTTACATTTGAGTAAACACCGATATGTTTTGCCTACCCACTAGAAAAAGTAGTGGCACAACTATTTGCTAGTTGACTTGCTATCTGGGAGAAAGCTTAGTCGTTGAGTGCATTGTGCTGACTTGACCATCAGCTAATACTATTAGTGAATTTTCCCTAGTCGGATTTTAATAGTTCACGGACTAGTTATCATTGATGAATTATGGCCTCCTCCTCTATCAATTGTGCATAGTATGTTGGAAAAGAGAAATATGTCAGTATGGAGTGAAATCAAATCTCAAGTTTCTCTTTCAGAACAACACCGAAAGTTGTTAATAGTCTGCAGGTACACATGTTCTTGTCATTTCTGATAGTGACATTCATCATTATCCAATGACCTTTTCAGGTAGTGCAGTTTTTTCTTGAGAAGCTTCATGTTCTCCTCAGCGGTCTTACTTTCAACTGACAATGTCTTTCTGCATGCAGGGCATTCATAAAGTAGCAAGGTTAAAGGTAAGTGTACGAAGACTTCATCATGTTTGGTTGCTGTCTAATCCAAACCTAGCAGAAACTTCATCATGTTTGGTTGATGTCCAATCCAACTTAGCTTGCGCGCTTTTGTCTATTCCCGTTGACATCAGTAAAAGAGACCATGTTTCTTCGACAAATGGCACTGTGATCTCTTTGTTCTATTACTTCCTTTCTTATGTAACAAAATTGTGCATGTTTTTCTATTTCATTGAGAAAAAAAAGAAAAAAAAAGAGAGTATGCTGATAGTTGTGCTGTCATATCAAGAATATACCACAGACATGTTGCAGTGGAGTTTCGTAGGTGCTTCTGTAATATTTTGGCTCACAGTCCATGCAATGTGTCACTGATAAAATTCTCCACAAGCTTTAACCGCACATTTGATTCGATGGGCCAGTCTGTTCGAGTGAATGCCACTCCACATGGGCGTCATTTGCTGCTTTTCCGTTCGATGGTTTCGGCAGGAATTGTGAGTTGCAGTGTTGGCTGTGAAAGACAGCACGATGAAGGATGAGGCAATCGTACGATGCAATCTAAACCAAATGTGAAGCTCGGTTTTTGGATCAGATAGTCTCAGGACCATCCGGTGACTCAATCCAATCATGCTGTAAGTTTCCTCATTGACCATACTGATTTAATTTGTTCCAGCATTTTTTTTTCAGCAAAAGAAACATGAGATTGGCTCATTGGCTGACTATTTATCCCAAGATCCCAGTCCCCAGTAATGCAAACTCATAAACCTCAACCCGTTGGTGTACGATTGTATCCACTTGCACTCATATTTGACCTGCATACATCTCTGTAGTTTCCGTTGCCGTAAATTTTGAACCGCTGCAATAATATGCCAAAGACGCCACGTCAGCTAATTTAGTACTTTTGGTATAATTGCTAGTGTAGAATACACACATCTGTGTAGGCGGATATTACCATGCACTTGATGACTTTATTTGTCCATGGGCCACAGACTTTACTTGACCATGTCCATGTACCACAGTTTAATGGCCATCACCAAAACAACATGTCTTAATATGTCAGCATCTTCTTTTACTCATGATTCTTTTATATATTTTTTTTAGTTTCGGAATTTTGTATGTTAATTAATTGTTTTTTCCTTCTAAAAATAAACTAGCAATGCCTTGAATAGACATCCCAGGATTCCTTCCTCCTTTAAAGGGAAGATAAAAATAGAAAATAAGGCCTACTCTCTCTGGATAAGAATGTCACCGCGTTGCCAAATTTCCACGTTCATTAATAATTGAATATGCTACTTGAAAAGAATTGAATTTATCAAACTAAGTTGAGCTGTTGGAAAAGCATCTCGAATGTCTAATCTTAGTGGATATGTGCTCATATGCTTTCAATTTTTCTTTTTGTGCAAACTAGCAGATTATCTTTTTTAGAACCTGCATTTCAGGTCATACCCAAAAGTGTAAATAGTTCAGGGTAGTAAATCCATTGAATGATGGACTTCGTTACATAGGATGCACTGGAATTTCATTAACTGTAGAGTTGTGAATATATCGAGAGGGAGAAAATGCAGTTAAGCCAAACCAATAAGATACTGCTCCATGCATGCATGCATTCTGTGAAAACGGTTAAAAGATAGTAATGGCTGGTTCTGATCACATTACGATTGCATCACATTTGTTGCAGCCTCAAGCATGATTTGCTTCATGAGGAAACAATCAAGGTATTTTCTGTTGTCATAGTAAGCCTGTTCGGTGGTTTGTTCTATTTTCAATCGGTTAAGTGGTGAGGTGTCTCCTTTTTTAATGGTCCAGTGCAAATTGTGAAGCACTGAGAACTTAGAGATCTTTGACAATGACGTATATCTTTCATATCAAACTGACTTGGAATATTTCAGGAAAGCATCTCTTGCTTATCTAGTATCACCGTCACAACATCTTATGGGCCTTGGTTCTGTAGAATTCTGGGATCCTACTGCACAGATTGAAGATAAGTGTGCTTCGACAAAGCTCTAGCTGCTTCCAAGTTAAGCTCAGCCGAATCGAAATGTAGGGTTGGAGTTTTCTGCTGGCAAGCTGTATCTTTGTCTAACTACAGTATGCTGCATTTCGAGTTTGTGCTCCTGTTGTCACAGTAAGCGGATCTTAATGGGCGATATCTGAAACTGAAGTCAACACAGGGACTGGGAAGAGTGGATTGGTGCCTGTGCAGCTCATTAGCAATAACAGTTCGTTGTTTGACATGTGTTGTGAAAGATTGTCAACTGGTGCTACTTACTTTAGTGCGGTAACGACTTCTTTTTCTTGGTAAGTTCCTCTGAACGCTGTTGACTTGTTATGGTCGCTTTATCTTGTCTGATTGTTGGGTGTCATCTTATTCATATTAACTGCAGTGAAAATAAAAAAAAAAAGTTGGGAACTTACTTTTAAGCATCCCACACATGAAAAAAATAAATAATCTTGCAGTGAGCGGAGGCGCAGTACCTTATTGATCTCATTTTATACAGAAAGTGACACTGGCATCAAGCTGCTTGTGTTTGTTAATCACGTATACTTAGTTGGAGCATATTCGCTAGCTGTGACACCTATATTCATTCCTCTAATTGTTAACTTCAGAATGACTTCTTTTATCAAAGGAAGTCGAATATGTCTGCCTCTCTTTAGTTTCCAAGGCAAAGGCACCTCATAAATTCATATGTGAAAGGACAAAACAACTTGGCTAGGAACTATTTGCCTATGCCTCATCATTCAGTAGTGCAAAGAGTACGCTTGATGCTCTTCACTGTAGACAATCTTATAATGGGTCAAATGGGTAAAGCATATGTGATCTTCTCCGATAGAAACAGGTCTCATATCATGAGAATAAGAACGTAAAGTCACACAGTTTTACCACAAAAGCAATTGTCGCTGGCAGGCTTTTGTAACAAAACGTCCCCCCGTTCTCAGCCTTGGATTCTACATGGGCCGCTCTGCATCTTTGACGTCAGTAAATGCAGATGCAAAATGCTCTCTCTTAATACAACGCACTACTATACGTACAACATTCCACGTACTTCTACCTTACGATCAAGATCAGATGGCTCCTAAAAGCACTCTAATTAAGTGGTTTCTCACACTGAATTAGATCGCTTGAAGCACATGGTGGTTGTACGAGACTGAACATTCTAGGTACTATATGCGGTGTTTCCGACCATCTATCATACCAGTTTCTACCTTCAAATGATAAGGCTTGATCTGACTTCACAAACACATTCCCATGAGCAGTAGTACAGTACAACGGCGCTGTTGCCGTGGATTCTGATAAGATTTTTAGGCGTGGCCCCACCACCTTTCAGTGCACAGCACCCTGCACTAGCAGCAGAATACGCGCCAAGCCTTCCTCCTCTCTTCTTATACCGCACCCCTCCACTTAACCGTTCTCCCAACCCACACTTCTCGCAAAGTTTTTTCCACGTCCACAAGCCATGTTCCGTCACACTTCCTCTTCCTCCTCCTCCCCGCCGTCGGCGCCCGTCGCCTACAGCGACGCGCTCATGCAACACGCGGCGAGCTTCTCCGCCGCGCTGGCCGTCAGCGTCCCGGCCCAGATCCCCCGCAGCGCCACCGCCGGGTACCTCGAGGGCAATGTCGGCGCGTTCTCGTCGCCGCCGTCGTGCTACTCGTCGTCGCTGCCGTCGTCGTACTTCAACAACATCCAGAGGAGCACCAGCTCGCACTCCCTGCCGATGCACGTCCAGCTCGCCGACCCCCTCGGCGGCGGAAACGGCAATGGCTTCTTCTCGCCGTCCTCGCCGTCGCCGCACCACCAGCTGGCGCCGCTGCCGCCGCTCTCGTCCTCCCCGTCCTCCTCCTCCGGCGACCTGTTCGAGTTCACCTCTTCGTGCCCCGTCCGCCGCGTCTTCAGCACCGGCGATCTCCAGGTACCGGATCAGCCTGATGCATCGCAAGATCAACCCTGGTCGTCGGCGCACAGTTCAGAGCTACATGTGGTTCCGAAACTGAACAACTCTGCTGTGCTGCTGGCAATGAAACAGGGGATGAACGGGTCGTCGCCGCCGCGGCAGGTGCCGTCCGGCGACGGCTGCGGGCAAGATGGCGGCGGGCCGTTCTCGCAGAAGGTCGGCCGCTACAGCGCCGAGGAGAGGAAGGAGAGGATCGAGAGGTACCGCGTGAAGCGCCACCAGCGTAACTTCAACAAGAAAATCACTGTACGTCCCTGACCACACACATGACACATCTCTGCAATTATGTATGCTCTCTTCTCCGATCGATCGTGTCAGCTGAATAACGTTTTTGCGGTTCTCTGGTTGGTCGCCAGTATGCGTGCAGGAAGACGCTGGCTGATAGCCGGCCGCGGGTGAAGGGCCGGTTCGCGCGGAACGGCGAGCCCGACGCGGAGGCCGACGAGCGCGAGGCCTCCGACAACAGCTACGACTACTGCTGCGACAACGACCTCAGCAACGGCAACGGCAACGGCAACAACAGCGGCAGCAGCTGCTACGACGGCCACCACTACAACAACAGCGGCGGCAACGGCGTTGGCAGCAACAGCAGCGCCATCACGTCAGCATTCAGCGGCGTCGGCGGCGACAATGGCGAGTGGTGGTGGCGGGCACCGGGCGCCGCCGCCGCCGCGGCCAGCGTCGAGGCGCAGCGGCAGCGGCAGCAGGTCACCGGCTTCGACGACGACGACGAGCTGTGGGCCACCCTCGGCGACATGCTCTCCGTGAACCTGGCCTCGTAGTAGGCCCGCCCAGCCAGTCACTAGCCAAGTGTGATGGATGGAACGGAACGCGGCGTTGGTGGCCGGTGGGGCCCCGGTGCACGAGGGCACTCAGGGTGGCGGGCGGGCTGGCGGCCGCGCGCGTGCATGCCGGTGCGCAGCGCAGTTGCGGTGAAGAGGTCGGGTCGGGGTGGCGTCGTTGACCTTCCCTTGTGTATGATTGCTTGTCCTGTAACTTTTAGCCAGAAACATCATCAACCAACAAAAAGTGTGGAAACAACTTCTCGTGCGCGAGCCTGATAACAACCCGATCGGCCTCGCTCCGTGATTTCCCGGTTACTTCCATAAAGCAGCTCGAATTGTCTCATCTTCCGTGCGAATTAAACCTGAATTTAATTCTCGATCAGTGCTGGCTAGCTTCATGGATAGAACTAGCCAGGGAGCTTCGCGCTCGGTTTTCCATTTGCGACGCTCGCACTTTGCAGGTCTCTGTCGTGAATTACATCTCTCCACTGGCACACTAGTTCAAATTTTCAAAACACCATATGGCGCATATGATATATGATCAGTCAGTGACGCGACATGGCAAGTCATGTCGTGGCCGTTAGTTCACTGTCACTGGCCTACCTCCTCCTCCACAACCCGTGGGGGGCTTGGACTTCCCGTTCTCGCGGAATCGGAGACGGCGGCAGGTGGCGATGGAGCGAGGTCAGTCAAACGGGTGCAGATCACTGTCGTTAACGCATGGCTGGCAGCAAGGCGTCCGTGATGCGCAACCATCTCGTCCAGCTTTAGCCGAGGGTTCACTCAATCGCTTCAACTTCAGTGGCCGTCTCTCGGATGTTCTCATTCGCATGCCCGCGCACACGTGATCGGCAGCTCGAGTTTAGTCGCCGCGAGACGGGTTAGCTGTTCGGTAAGAGCCGTGTCGATCACCATCGGCATGTATTTGGACCAATAATTTGGGTGCTTTAACGTTGTGTGTCATCTGAGAAATTCGCGAAACGGCCAGTGGAGAAAGGATCATGACTCTCCGACTCCAAGCAATACAGTATATTCTTACTGAGTTAATTTCATTGAAAAGGTGAAAGGGGTCTTAGCCTAGTGGTTAAGGCTTCCGAGTAACACCTCTCAGGTCCTGAGTTCGACTCCCCGTGGGAGCGAATTTTCAAGGATTTAACGGCATTTGTGCTTTCAGTGGTAGGCGACGCTCCCGTCGACAGCGAGGCGCCAGTGGTGACTTCGTATCTCTGGATTTGCCGGCTCAGCCTTCGAAGATACTCATAGGGGTAGGGTTTGCGTACGTGTGTTCATAGGGTTGAGTGTGCGTGCGTTGTGAGTGTCTGAGTTGTACTGTGTAATCTCAAAAAAAAAATTCATTGAAAAGAAATGGATGTTGCAAGCAGACATAAGTGCTAACTGGACCAATTATTGTGCAATTTCTGTTCAATTTATTCGTTCCGAGTGGGTAATAAAACTGCACTGATATTCTAGCGTAATTGTACGGGAAACAGCCTTTGCTTGCTACTAGCTTCGGAATGGCACTACTCCCCGGGATTCTAGCATTTTTCGCTTGTGGATGTCCGTATACGGCAAGGGAGAAAGCATATATCGAAAAAAAGAAACCACGCCTTAATAGTTTTAGTCAAGAATAGCTGAAAGTTACTTCCTCAAAAAAAGATAGGCTGAAAGTTTTTTTTTTCTGAATGAATGAAAAGATAAGCTAAAGTTATCATGAAGCAGATTAATCCGCAAGGGGAAAATTCGATACCCCCAGGAGCTGAAAAATACAATTTCTCTACTAGTAGTAGTACCACCACGCTTTTGACTACCCAAAGGCATCGCAATTTTTATCACTAGAGAATAAAGCAGCGATCAATTGCGCCTCCAAATGTAGCACGACAAAGAAATGTAAAGGGACATTCAGACAGGGAAGAGGAGGGCACCCAGCGAGAGAAAGAATTCAGTTCCAATCCTAACCGATATCTCGAGTATATTTTCTGAACTTGATTTTGGGAATCATCCATCCAAGAGTTAGAAGGGAGAAGAAAAAAAACTTTAGGACGATGGCAACGGGCATGATCATCCAACCAGGACAGGATACCGTAAGGATCAGTCAAACGAGAATAAGAACCCCAAGTGTTTGTAGCGTCTCAATGATTAGTATTCAGAAGAGCAATGGAGAAGCCTCCATGCTTTCCAGAGAGTGAAGCTGTAGTACAAGATGCAGCAACAAGCAAATTAGAAAGAGACCAACTAACGCCTCTCCAGTTGTATTGCAGTTACCGGTTTGTTAACGTCTTCCACAAAAAGGTAAAAGAAAAAGATTCCGACAGTCATTTATTAATTACTAGTACTATCTCAAGAGGTAAAACGACAAGATACAGCACTAACCACAAACCTTTTTGAACTTCTTCTATAAAGGTCGACGCGCAAATCTTTTGCACGTTTAGGGCAAAAAGAGAAGTTAAAAAAAAAAGTACGCCATTAACCGGGAACTCAATTCAAACTTTAACTACATTGCATATACTTTTTGCATATGACAGTGGGATTCATGTGATCAGTTGCTTATTATATATATAATTATGTGATGAGAGTGACTAATGCGTCCTTGCACTTGCCGGAGGTCTCTTTCGATTGTCTCCCTACTGCAAAATGCTATTACCTACTGACCAGTCTTTTGTACCACAGGACATTCTGAAACTCTACCCGTCACATGATGGCCATTACATTGCATTTCAGTATCTTTCCGCCGGCAAGTAAGTTTTATTTCACGGGGAGATGTTTCAAGTGCTTCGTAGGGTAGCAACTGGGAAAAGGGATCAATGTTCAGCTAGGACGAGCCCTATAATTAAGGGCGCACTAATTCTCCCACTCGCGGCCATTGCTTAGTTTTTTAGAGCAAGCAGCAGCAGACTGCATCTTTCTCTCTGTTTGGAATTTCTAGCTTTGGCCAGGGCTCTCTCGCTCTTCTCTTCCTTTCCCTCCCCTCCCTAGAGGTGGGGAGTGTGGCTGCCGATTCTTTGTCGGCCGGTAACCCGAGTACTTTGCGCAGATAATCTTGTTAAACAGCTATGATTTCGGTTTGTAATTAGTACCACTTTTGTTCCTTAATTCTTGTTTTCAAGTTTAAGTTTGCTGAAAATGCTAGTGGTCTATTAATACAGAGTATAGGTAAAACGCCGCCTTCTGCAGCTGCTAACCTAAGCCTTTTTCAGCCAACGCCGCGCGACAGTTGATGTTGGCTAATAATGAGCTAATTTTCAGGCAGACTAGCTAGCTAGCTCCATGATGATGAGAATTCAGAAGAGAATGTGACAGGCAATGGTGTTTGGCAATACATATTTTATAGTGAGCAGCATGCAAAATAATGAACAATTAATACATTTACAATTAGAAGCACCAATCCACTTTTCTGTAGTGGGGGAAGCAGAAGAGAATCATGTGAGGTGTTGCATTCCCTCTCTATATATTATGCAAATTACTTATACAAGAAGTGAAGGCCCAAAGAATCAAATGATGGCCTCGCTTTTGTGGATAAATCAATCATAAGCGAAACACATGGCATGAACTTCAAAAGTGCGAGCTTGGATGCTATTGTTGACCCTAGTAAGAAATGCATGTAGGGGGAGTAGCCCACACCATCCCTTCACCAATTAGCAAGCTCTTACTTCGGCGTTAGGACAAAAAACAAAAAGCGGTGATCTCTTTGCGCACTCAGAGGATCCTGAATGGGAAAGTAACGTTAGTCTAAGATCGGAATCGAGATTAAGGACACTGAATGCAAGAATAAGGTCAAAAAGTTTTACAGAATTCTATAGAAAAGGGGAAGGACATTGCGAGAGAGATGGAATCAGCAATGGCATGACCAATGTTTTACCCATGCTGTGTGGCCGACCGGTAATATCATCTACAAAAAAAATGGTATCTAGTGGTCCTTATAGTTATTCCGCAAATAGAAATAGAAACTGTAAAAAAAGCTAGTGGCAGTTCTGTTCCACTTGCTTAGTGTTAATAGGTAGTAGTGTTGGGCTAATATATAGCCTGAGCATTTTGGTTTTGGGACAACGCATGAATGTCGGCAACTAGAAGTGAGAACATAAGTTTCACGGATGAATGTCGGCATTTGTGTTGTGATAGTCGAATAAGTTTCACGGACAAGGGTTTCCCAAACTGCGATTACGGTTTGCAGTTATCTTAGATAAAATGTAACAACAAAAGCTGCAACAGACTTTGATTAATGCACGGTCACTGTGTTGTCATGGAATCAAAAATATGTTGTGATGTAAAAATTATGTTAGACCACTACAGCCTGCCGAGAAAACAAAACCGAAGGACGTACAGGAATTGCATGAAGAATATATAGTAACTCAACTCATATTTTCATTTGCTTGATGAAATAGAATTTCCCTTTATCTAAAAAGTAACTCAACCCATACGGAAAATGTACGAACCATGCAACACCGTAAATATCATGGGCGCGCGCCCCTCCCACCATGGGCGATCCCTCACTTTGCCGCGCGCGAGCCACACCTTCTTGCCGACTTGCTTTCCGTGGGCGCAGCGCTCCCAGCTGCGCTCCCCGGTTCGTGCGCAGCCGGCGATCGAACACTCGCGTCGCGCTCGAAAAAGACGATGAGATTTTTTTTTTTTTTTGAGCAAGAGAGGCGACGAGAGTTACCTCGCTCTGCTGGGCTCTTTACCACTGGACCAGGAAGTGGGCCTAGATTCGTTTTTTTTTTGAGATAACTGGGCCTAGATTCGTGGGATTGACCAAGGCCTCTAAGCCCAAGAGCCTAATTCGCTTGGTAGGCCCACCACGAGCTTTTCTATTCATGACCACCTTCTTGCCTGTTCTTGTTCCTCGGGAGCGGCGTGCGTGTTCGGTGCCGTCGAGCGAATGTGAGTACTGGTGAGTTGGGAGTTCCGTTCCCCCACCACAAAGGGATCCTTCTGGACTTGTAGCCCTCCTCCTCCTCCTAGGCTCCTCCCATCCGCTGCAGCAGTGGGGATTCCTCGCCGGACTTGGATTGGTTCCTTCTTTTGCTGGTAAGGAAACCCTAGCTTGTTTGGATGGGCTGTTCCAAGAGGGACTTCTATTGTGCGTGGAGTTTTCGTTCCTGTGAGCAACGAATCGGGATTTCTTTGTTACTTGTATGCATAATACCTCAATCCATCTTCAGGTTGGGGCGAGTTTGTTTGGGGGCGAATGTAGCGGTTTAACTTCCGTTATAATTGGAATTGGGGGTTCTTCTGAACCTGCATTTCCAAGTTAAGCTGGTAGCCTCTATGATTAATACAAATCGAAGATACTAGTATTTCAGGCTGTGCTTGGAGATAACATACCGATGTAAGTTTGATATATAGTGTTTTAGGCTGCGCTAGAAGGTTCTGCAGTGTTAAATGAAGTGTTCACGCTGACATTTAGAATTACCAATTCTCTTTTGAATTGGTGTCATCTGAAAAGGTGACTCGTGAGCACATGTCATATCTTTCTTGTGGACTGCGTATCATTGATAAATGGTGGTTGCAATGGAGCGTTCATGAGCCACAACTAATGGACCTATAACATCTTTCAGTGGCATTTGTCCTTGAGATGGTTAACTAAGGAAATCAAATAGCACGTTTGGCAATGAAGATCTTTATCTTAACCTTTCTTGTCGTTGGAAGATTTATGTATCATATTGGGTTGTTTGATTGATAAAAGTCTAGATAGTGAATAGTATTGCCATTTTGTTCAGTGTATTTCATTGATTTGGATTATTTCCATAAATTTATCTTTTAATGGGAAATGCATGGAGAAACATGTGCAATACAGCTTCTGCCTATGTGTTCAATGTGGGAAATCATTTGGTCTTTTCTCTGAAATAGCTAGCCTAATTTGTCTCTAATATATCGGAACTTCAGATAGTTATTTGTCTAGCTCACTTAGAAATCTGAACTCCAATGATTATCTGGGCAGTGGGTTAGGCTCAGAAGTTAGAGTGATATGACCAAGTAGACTGTGCTGATTAGTCATTAATTTTTACCTTTTCCCTCAAACAAAATGTTGAAACATGACTGTTACTCTGAATGCCTAGCAAGTTGTTACATTGGTTTGGTTTTGAAACTGTAATAACAAAATTAAAGATATGCTATGGTCACTATTATGTTCGACACTGGTGTTTGGGTGTTTGAAAGTGAATCTCAAACCAGAAGTCCAACTGGTAAACAACCGGTTCAAGCATCAGCTTCTGAATGCTGAGTTCTGTCTCTAGTACATTGCGTATGCGCAGATAAAATGCTGGTAGAGTATTAATTTTGAGAATTTGCTGTGTTTTCAAATGTGAGGTAGGTTGGATGGTCATATTTGTATTGGAGTTTCTTTTTTCCCCTTTTGAAAATGAAGTACCCATATAGTTGACATGCTGAAGCTTGAAACCTTCTATTGCTACAATAAGTCTCCATTTTGATATATTGGTGCTCTTTAGGTGGTTGCCGATATTTTTTGTATCTCCACATGCTTGAATTAGCTTAATCACGCATCATCTCATGTCAGTGAATTATGAGTTTATTAGCTCATGGCATGTCCTGGGAACTCTTGGTTAAACCTTCTCATATGACCTGCATATACTAACTTTTTTATGACTTTTTCTTACCTCTCTTCTCCAGGCTGCTTATAAATATCCGTAAACGGATACGCCGTGCAGCAGAAAGCCATGGAGGGGGCTCATGGAAAGCAGGAGTCAGGAACTGAATCTGTCATCAAAGTTGCCAGAGAGCCTGCCATTATTATCAATGGTGTTCCCGGCCTGCCTCCTGATTGCACATCCGTTTCACAGTCTGAGATAAAGAATAAATTGAATAATGCAGATTCTCTAGTGGATCCTCGTTTTGGTGAATGGCTGGAAGGACGGAAAGTGAGGAAGCTTTTTGGAGACACACATTACATAGGGAAAGTGGTCAAGTATGACAGTGAAAGCAACTGGTATAGCATTCTCTATGATGATGGAGACCAGGAAGATCTTGAGTGGTGTGAACTTGAGGAGGTCCTGCTGCCGTTGGATATAACCATTCCGCTCAAAACACTAGTCATGGACAAACTTCAGGGAACGGGACCTGACTCCAGGCCTAAGGTGGGCAGACCTAGAAAAGTTTATGCTACAATGGATGTCAATATGACGAAAACATCAAATGTTGTTCCATCTCAGGGAAATGATGCTATGGACAATCAGATACTGATGCTTGGAGTAGAAAATGACCAAGGCCAACAGTCAAACGACGTGTCAGGGTTACTTCCAGCACCTACATCCAATGCTCAAGCATGCTTGCAGGATAGTAATGAACCTAGAAAGAGGGGTAGGCCTCGAAAGGATGGAAGTTTATCTGCTAGTAATCCACCAAAAAGAAGAGGTAGGCCTCCCAAAAACAATAGCGCATCTGGAAATTCTGAGAGTGCAGGAAACATGTCGGGCTCTCAGGCTCTTGTGCCAGTGCAAGATGGAGAATCTTCCAGGAAACATAATAGCACCCTTAAGCGCAATACACTGACAGCCCGGGCAGAAAAACTGAAAAGAGAAAATATGCGTGTTCATGGCCATCTTTAACTCAGTTATTCTAACAAGCGGTCTCACTTTTTCAATATAGATCTGATATCTGTAAGCATTTCAGAATCTATGTATGATGGTTATGCTTTCAACACATACTTTGTACAACCCGGCATAGAACAAAACTTGTAAATCTAAATCTGCTATCCCAATGCTACCGTATTCCTATACAAGTATATTTGCAAATTGTCTGAAATTTTTCTGCTATATATGATCTTAGAAGTTTTCCTTGTGGAAATGGAACCTAGTTGTGGTTGTCTGGCTGAATTCTTTCGAAAGGTCCTTGAGTTGTTTTGTCAGCGTTGGAGATCCACAGTAGAAAACACCTGAAAGATTAAGAATGAGTGTATTAATTGTTGTTCATGGGTTGAAATATGATGTCCGCAATGTTCAGATAGCTCACCTATGCGAGAGTTCTTATGGGCATTGGCCAAATCAGAGAATACCTTTCTCCAATTCGGCCTTGCGAAATGTGTCCGAATCTGCAACAGAGGAAGAGGTACTCAGATAAACATGCATTAACACATACGAAATCATTACCAGAGTGAATAAAAAAACACAGAAACGCAAAATACCCTGCTGCCGGAGACAATATCCAACCCATTTTTAGCATGCTGAAGTGATTGAACCATAGCAATCAGAGCTGACCTTGCGTCCCCTTCTTCGTACACACTAGTCAGGTAATTGTGCATCTCTATGACATTCTGCAGTAACCACAGTTTAGCTTAGTTTCTGTTTCTACCGCAATACGGCTGAAGGATGGTATTGAAAGATGCAGTTCAGATAAACGAGAGCGAGATAGTACGCTGCGATCGCTTTCAGCAACATCATTCATGACTCCTTTGAACCATTCGAAAGATCCTTGCTCTCTGGTAACCCAGTAGAAGTAAGCTCTTCCTGGACCGTTGTTCTTAAAGCTGCCTATCTCAGAGCCGTGGATGCTTTCGACCTCCTGTTGCAAATTGCAATCAGCTTGATACATTTATCTGCTATCCTTAGCATAGATGAATGCTTTGTATTGAAAGAGAAATTTACTTCGTTGGATTTTAAGTTGTTCAAGAGATCCTTCAATATGCTGATGAAAGGAGTTGCTCCAATTCCGAGACCGACAAGCAACAGGATGTCATATTTCTTGTAGTTTTGTGCTGGTGCACCATAGGGGCCGTCTATTAGCACCCTCGGAAACCTAAAGCATCAACAACAAAACATAAGCTGATTATAAATGTTGGTGACTTCTAAAAAACGATTGAATTCAGGATGTGAAAAGCACCTTGTGTCCTCTGTTTGAGCGTCTGCCACTACTGTAGTTTCAAGTCTTGTGAGGGTAGCCTTCTTGGAAGTTACTTGTGCCTCGCAAGCCTGCATGAATACTAAGTTTAGTTCTTTATCTTTGGCAATTCAAATTGTTCTGCTTTAATAATAAACAAACTTTCTCCTCTTGCGACTCCTACAGTTTCATTCCCTCAAACAGACCCTTCCGTTCTTTCTTTTGATAAGTTGTGGAGTTCAGCTACATGCATTGGTCGATGCAGAGGCTAGAATATTGAAATATATTCCCTTTTCTAAAAAAAACAGACCTTTCCAAAAAGGTTCCGAAGTTCAGTTGTCCAGTCACCCAGTGTACGAATATGGACACTCAAGTAGTCGTCGCCCGGTGCAGAAGTAATGGAGAAGGGATGCCTGCAAAGGTCGGAGAACTAGAGCTATAAGCAGTAACTTCACAAGAATTACGTCTTGGATTTGTATGCGGCAATCTATGAAATTATACCATTCGAAAGGTGAGACATCTGGGCATTTCACAAACAAGTACATCCCACTCTTGTACTTGAAACCAGGTGGCTTCTTCATGTGAAGAGAGAGCACATTTCCAGGATAAATTGCTGCCTGCGTATATATCAGAGTATTAATAAATGACAGTCAGAATGAACCTAATCATTTTAGTTCAATAGTTTACCTTGATAATGCTCACGCGGTAGTTGTTCTCACGAACTTTTCTGATAGTTCTTTCACAGGCATAGAATAGGACAGGGACAATCAGGTACATCCATGTCTGAATGAAAGATATGAGATAATCACCATTTCATGACATCGCTCTCAAAATTGAACTTACAAGAGAAATAAAGAGCTGTGTCTGCGAGGATTACCGTCTTCTTGTACCATTCCCTGGTGAGGAATATGAAGTAGGAGTGCACCACCAAGAGGACATATGCCAGGACCAGCAGGTGATGGGCGTACCAGAAGGCATTGAAACCGGCTAGGTGGTGAAGCGGCGACGGCAGCTTCACCACGCTCCGACGGAAGGAGTGTGTTGCCAGCGTGAAGGAGAAGGACATGATAATGATCATGAGGATGCCAGTGACTCCAGGGGCGCTCGCCAGCAGGTCACCGTACGTTGGCTGGCTGTAGTGAAAGTTCGGCCCCAATGTGGCCATGAACTTGTCGCTCGGGCAGCTGATCAGTCTCGGGAAGTCGCAGGTGACGTGCGCGAGTGTGTGGATCGCGGTGGCGATTGCAATCGACAGCGCGATGACCTGATATTGTGATCGCAGCAGCAAATAATTAAGATGTTGCAGTTCAGCTAAAGCTAGTTCCATGACATGTGTTGTCACGGATCAGTTTCAGTCCAGAGAGGAGAGCTCAGAGCTGTACCTTGTGGAAGTTGATGTTGTCGTCGAAGGGCACGACCTTGCCGATCGCCGTGGACCTGAGCGTGGTCAGCGTGTTCCGGCAGACGGGCAGCAGGATGAGCGCCATGTTCAGCTTGAGCGTCTCGGCGGCGCCCTTGGCGATGCAGACGCAGTAGCCCATCACCTGGAACGCGGCGCGGCGCTTGTATTGCTCGAACTTGTACGCGAACAGGCCGACGTTGACGACAAGCCACAGCGTAACGAGCCATATCCGCTTCCAGTTCTCGTGGATGAAGTCCACCGTCCTGGAAATGTGTCGCTTCAGCGGGTTCCGATACCGCGACGGGATCATCGTCCGCGCCAGGCTCGACGTCGTCCGCTTCAGCTTCTCGTTCGGCGCCTGCGCGCTCACCATACCCCGGAGTAGCGTCTCCAGCTGCCAAATCTGCATTGCAGAAATTTTGGAGCACACCGTTAGAAAACCAAATCATCCGTCTCTGTCAAAATTCAGCGGGAAAAACAAGTTAAATTCGGACCTCGATGTAGCCGCGGTCGTCAGGATCGAGCTCCTCCATGATTAGCGATGCGTAGGTCGCGGCGTGCCCCTTCAACTTGGCCAGCTTGTTCGCTGACGCGCTCAGTATTATAACCTGCCGAGGAAAAAAGGGTTAAATACAAAAACGAAATCAGCTCAATGACAATCCCATCGCCGCGCTAAAGGATCTGATCATGCAGTTCGGTGAGTTGCTCACCTCTTTGACCTCATCTTCGGTGAGCATCCCATCGCCGTTCTTGTCGCACCTGTGTCAGACGCAGAGAAGATTTCGTTCCATGAGCAGGTGAATAATCAAAATATAATCAGTCTCCGTGCCATTGGCGCGGGAACGAGGGGGCGATGGGCCTTTACATGTCAAAGAAAATGCGCAGCCGCGAGTCGAAGTTCTGGTCAGTCATCTCCTCCCAGAACTCCTTGAGCTGCTCCTTGGTGATGCCGTCCTCCGGTTCCAGGTTCCGCCGTCTCGCCAATGCCACGAACAGCTCGCCGGCGAACTCCTTGGAATCCGCCATGCCTTTGAGGATAAGATCCATCAGTAAACCAGGAATCATCCATAAACCGTAGGTAGATCAAAATTGACAATAGGAAATTACTCTACTGCTAACTATTTTACCACCGGCTTGCCTCAAGCAATCACGCATAACCACAAGCATGATGTAAAATTGCAGAGGTGTTGTCACTAGGATTTTGCTGTTCCTGATTACTGTCCAGGGACAATTGCTTAGAATAAGTAATATAATTAGGAGATTCGTTCGGGCCCAAAAAGTGGATCCCAGTTAGGTAAGCTTGTCCTACCAATCTCTTTGGGCAAACAGGCGCGGTTCATGGTATCAACAAGGCTAGAACTGATGCAATTTGCAATCCGAAATTTATACCAAGCATATAAAAACCGATAGATGAAGCAAACGAGAATGCCCCCAACACAAGATTCTGATACATACTAATTCATACTAATTGCTTTCTAGTATTGAGCTGGATCGCGGCATCGAGTAGCGTAGCGCACGGAAAACAGAGCGGCAAACTGGATCAACAGACAGTAGTAGTAGTACTCACCGATGCACTTGCCGAAGCTCTCCTTGGGTAGCCTGCCGCCCTTGTTCATCTCGTCAAAGCGTCGCTCGACGGCCTTCCACCCCTCCTTGCCGCCGGACGTCTTGTCGAGGAACCGCAGGCCGCGGAGCCCAATCTGCGCGCTGGACTGCATCCGCGTCATCTTCCCCGTCCGCATGCCGGGCATCCCCTCGGGCACCTTCATCGACACCCGCGACGCGAACTGCCGCACCCCGGACGCCAGCCGCGACGGCTGCTTCATCAGCCCGCGCGCGAACCCGGGCCCCGGCGGCGGCCTCCCCCCAGTCCCCGCGGGGCTCTGCCTGCCCCCGTCCACGGTGATGCCGTCCAGCGGCGGCCGTTGGTCCCCGTACCCCGCCATGCCGCGCTCCGCGACCAGAGAACGCAATGCCGCTCGCCGGCAGCCGGCTCAGCGGACGACAGCAAGGGGGCCCACCTGCAGGCTGCGTGGGCGAGAGGCAGGGGAAGAAGAGGAAGGGGACAGAGATGGCGGGTAACATGCGTGCCCCGCCCAATTATAGCCGTTGAGGCGCCCGAGCTGCCACAGAAGCGTACCTGACGACGAGGCGTCAGCCGTCGGATGCCGGATCAGCGGTTCGCAGAGCCGTCGCTTCCCACCGCGAGATATCGGGGGGTCGGCGAGCCGTGCCGCGAGATCGTATCGCGCGAGTTTCTTTTCCTTCCCGCGCAGGCAAGGTCCGCGCAGACGTGGCCGTTCTCGAATCGTCGGATGAGGAACGGACGGATACGGGGGCGGTGGCGTTAGGTGGGCGAGTCAAGTAACGTGGCGCCTGCTCTGTTGCCTGCCGGGGCAGGCGGTGCTCGCATAGTCGCATCGCAGGCAGCCTGCGCGCGTGGGCCCGCGCAGAAAGACGTTTGTTGGTGCGTGTCGTGTGTGCTGGCAGCTGGGGCCACGGCAGGGACAGGAGGCCGGAGCACAAAAGCTGGGCGGATCAGCGTCCCGTTTTCTGTTTAGGAACCACGATTAATGATGAGATGGTCTCTCAGCTCTCAACTGTCCATGCATTATGGTGGACTCGTGCGAAATGCAAGACCATTGTTTCGAGATGGGGACCATGTATCTGTGCAAACCTCTGAACCAAGGGCTAATAAGACTTACGTATCAATACATGGCACGTTACGCTTTGCGCCTGCTCTCGGCACAAGTGTGAAATGTACACTCAGATTTCATCGGATCGCCACGACTCCAGCGCTGACAACGACAGCACCACTGTCGCTGTTGGTATTTGTCGCGCGCGAGAAGGTGACCGCTCAGCTCAGCTGGACGATAAAGTACGGGATCAGATCGTGTATGTATTCGGGTCTGGTACACGTGCTCCGTGCGTACGTAGAAGCTGGATCCACACGATAAGTCTGTCTTTCCGCTGATGTTACAGTGGCCATTGCGTGCCTCAGGCCCGTGCAGCAAATCCATCTGTCGCCAAGCGAGCTAATGTTCTGCTGGACTGTAGTCTTTGATCTTAACCTTTTTTAGCTCTTAATTATTTTACCTATCTGAAAAATGATCGCTCTAAAAAATAGCGTTGTGGACGACAATAACATGAGCGCCGATCTGTAAACTCTCTGTGCCGGCGGCCATCTCATGCCGGAACAAACACGACGAGATGCTCCTGGATTTGATGAGGTGGAGGCGTCCGCGAGCACGTGATTTCTGACGTCGAGTTGCACGAGCGACGCGATCCGGTCCAGACAGAATTTGTCTCGCAGTATGGATCAAGGTAGTAATTCAGAGTACCTTGCTTTGTGAGTTCGTGAATGTTGTTGTTCGCGGCCAGGTATCAAACTTTTTCCCCTTGCTTTGTGAGTTCGTGAATGTTGTTGTGTGGTGCCTGTCAGGTAACCTCGCTCGGTTCTTTCGAGTTTGCAAAAGCGATAATAGATGTGAAAGCCTTTTGGTGTGTGTGACCGAGCTTTTCGGAAAGCATTCGAATCTGAAATCCTGTCTGCAATAGTTTATGAGACATGGCATCTTGACGCCCTATCATTGCAATCTCTGAAACCTGGAGAGCTTTTTACAAAGCATGTCCACCTTGTCGTCGACTGGTTTAACGAACGGATCTACTAACAGATGCTCTTTCCGTTAATAAATACAGTGTCGATCTAATTTTGTCATAAGTTAGTTTTTCAAAACTTTGATCAATAATATTTATAAAGATATTAGTATTATTTTAAATTAAAGTGCTTTGTATTATGAAAGTCTATTTCACGATAAATCTAATAAACTTATTTTCATGTTGTCAGCTTTTACTTTTGTTGTTGCGGAGAGTCAGAATTCGAAAAAAAATAACTTTTTTTTGCGATTACACAGTATAACTTAGACACTCACAACACACGCACACTCATCCCTATGAACACACGTACGCAAACCCTACCTTTATGAACATCTTTGAAGACTGAGCCGGTAAATCCTCGAGATTGACGAAGTCACCATTGGCGCCTCGCTGTCGACGACCGCGTCGCGAGTCGAACTCAGGACCTCAGGTGCCACTGAGGATCTTGTAACCATTAGCCTACTGGCCCTTTCGCTCGAAAAAAAAAATTAACTTATGACAACCAAATGGACATTATCTTTGTGGACGGAGAAAGTGGTTTACGTAGCAGTAGGGCCCGCACTATTTTTTTTGTTGTTGATTAAGACCTAAGCGACAGAAGGTTAGCTCACCAATTTTCTTGACCACTGTCATCCAACACAATCCGATACAGCTAGTGGCCTCTTCAGTGGACGGCAGCTGGACACTGCAACCAAGCTGTGTTCGAGTTCGCTACAAGCTGAAAGCTGTCGAAGAAGCCGTGGACGGACGTTCACATTCAGCTTCCGCACCACATGACCGGTGCCCATCGCCGGGGCTGCTTTCTCTCTCGCGACGGCTCGAAACGCGACACCTGAACCGGCCGAGACGCGCGACGACGGCGAGAGCTGCCGGTGAGGCTCGTCGTCGCCTGCGAGCCAGAGGATGCGGAGCTCGCTGTCGGTGGCCGTTTCTGTCGGCCAGGGCAAACCAGAATGGTTGGGTGCGCAGCCTGCAACGAGGCGCACGGTTGTTAGTCGCACGTGCTCCCTGTCGGGCCTTGCGTTTGCTTTGCTTTGCCTTCTTGGCCGGCCAGCTCGACAGACAGCGAGCTTCCGGTGACCTGCGCCGCTCTGTCAACGTTGGGTTCGGTTCTCCTTTTGCGATCAGCTGAATACGCATCATAATTAGGGTCCTTTGGACCTAATGTGTAGCCACTTCACACCGTGTCCGCAACTAATCGAAGCAGAAAAAAAAAGGGGTGCAAAAGAGCTACGTGGACTCGATTGCGCTTGATAGAGCCGTGTTCACCGTTCACACGAGACCAAGATACATGGGCGAATGAATCGTTTCTAGAACTAAAGCTCCTATGATTAGCTGCTCCATCATTGCCCAATGTTGTGTTTATTTAGGTACTTAGAGCAACACCAAAAGACTAGGTATAATATTAGCTAAATTTAGAGTTTTACCTCCTTTGTATAATATAAAAAACCTTCTAAAACGTTGGAGTAACCAACAGCCTCGCCAGATCGTGAAAGTCCATTATTCAAAAGATGTCCACGTCAGCGTGTGCAAATCAGTTCTTTTCCTCTGGTTGTTCACAAATATGCTTTGCAAGCTGAAACACGTAAAGAGACTAGTCTGTTTCCTCTGCTTCGTCGTTCTTTAGTTCAACACATCAAGTCATCAACGCTATGGGAAGATCCATCTCCGGTAGGAAGGCTCAGCAGGAGAGTGAGTGGTGAGTAGCAAAATGGATTCGTTGGGACGTGTGGAAGAGACTGGTGAGATCAATTTGGCCTAGTTCATATTGTGAGTCGTGAATTTTGGAGATTAGTGGCTACGCCTTGGTAAGAGAGAGAAGAGGGGATTTGAGAAGGAAGTGTTGCCGGCGGTCGTGGTGGGACGACGAGCTCGCGCCGCCGGAGCCGCACGCGCGCAAACGCTGGGAAATCGTGTGGGCAGGCGAGATGGCGAGCCGGGAGGGATCGGCAAATATGGCTAGTGGGCCAGTCGCGATGCCGAGGCAGATAGCCAGGGAAGGATGATAGCGATTCTGTTGGAAACGAATTTACTAGCATTTTTCTTATTTTTACCGAGGCTGGTTCCTTTAGTGCGTCTCTTGGAGTTGCTCTTACTACTCAAAATCTTTGATGTAGGTTCACCGGATTCTTCGGTTACGCGGCGTGAGACTTGTTAAATCCGTAGCCGTGCGACGTTGTGCTTGCCCCTAAAGAAGAATAGAATGTTCCAAGGCGCCATTATTTATACGCCAAGATAACAGACACCGGTCTGCAGGGGGAGGAAGCACCGAGTACAGCAGTCGACATGCACGCACCGTCGCCGGCCTCCCATCGTCTCGCGAGAAAAGACCACGAGATCGATCGTCCGGGCCGCGAGAGATCGCGTCGCCGCATGTCTCGCACGCCGGCGCGGCGCGTCCCCCATCAATCAGGCCGCGCGGGTCGTCGCAAATTTAGTGGCGAAAAACAGGGCCGCACGTTGGGGAATGAGATCGAGGCACACCTCGCGTCCTCGTTCAACTTCTTGCTGAATCCTCTCGTTTCAGACGACATTTTTCAATGTCAGGTACGGAGCTTCGCTGAAACCATATGAAAATGTTCCCTTCAAAAAAATAAAATAAATGAAAATGCAGGCGCGTTCATTATTCCTGTTGCTGCTGTTGTTTCCTGTATGCTTCGGCGACTATGTGTTGTAATTAAAATACTTAGAGTACACGAATTTTAAGTTAGTATAATACTTTGGATACGCTAAGCACATGGCTGGATCACTTTCTGACGGTTGTTCACCTGTTTCCATACCTTAAAGCCTAAAGGACCCATTTATTCTGCGCGTCCAAGTCCACTATCGGTGGTACTGCTGCCGGAGGTAATCGGTAGGAGAAACGGAACTAATCAAAATTATGAACTCCTTTTTAATGCAGCAGCCAAACAAAGCTTCCTGCGTCTCTCGACCAAAGGGAAAAAAAGAACGATCATAGTCCTGTCACTGGTAGCTCATTGTTTTCAGACACTGTGCCATGTACACATATCAAGATCAAACAGCTGTGAGCACCGATCGTCGCATCTGCCATGCTAGGGGCCTCCGTCAGGGTGACCCACTATCGCCAATGCTTTTCCTCCTCGTCATGGAGGTCCTGAATGCGCTGGTCTCCCTAGCAGACTCTAGGTCGCTTTTTATCCTGTTGGGCATTCCCAAAGCCAGATTTCGGGCCTCTCTGTACGCAGATGATGTGATATTCTTCGTATCACCGGTCGCATCGGATCTCAAAGCTATTTCTGAGATCCTTCGTATTTTCCATGAGGCTACGGGCTTAGCCACTAACTTTGCCAAGAGTAATTTCTACCCAATCCGTTGCTCGGATCTTGAGGTCGCTACAGTGCTTCCCACATTCCCTGTCAGGAGGGATCGTTCCCTTGTAAATACCTAGGGGTTCCTCTATCTGTCTATAAGCTTACTAAGGCAGACCTTCAACCTCTGGTGGACAAGGTGGCTGACAGATTACCAACCTGGAAAGGTCGCCTTCTTAATAAGGGCGGCCGGCTAGCCCTTACCAAAGATACGCTAGCTGCTATTCCAGTGTACCTCTCCATTGCAGTCTGTTTATCCTGCTGGACTATTGATGCAATTGAAACGATTATGAAAGCCTTTCTGTGGACTGGCACGGAAGTGGTCAATGGCGGACAATGCTCGGTCGCTTGGTCGAAAGTTTGTAGGCCGTTTAATTCCGGAGGTCTTGGCATCAGGGATCTAAGGTTAAATGGAGAAGCTCTACGGATGAGGTGGAACTGGTTAGCCAGAGTCGAATCAGACAAAGCATGGGCTTGCATGCCGGTGTCCACGAATCCCGCAACTCAGGCCCTTTTTGATTCCTCCCTCTCAGTCGCAGTGGGAGATGGCAACTCCGCCCTGTTTTGGAGAGACAACTGGTGCAATGGTCGGTCGCTGCAAACCTTGGCACCAAACCTGATGGCCAGGGTCCCTACTAAAATACAGAAAACGCGGTTGGTTTCCGAGGCCCTCACCAACAGGCGTTGGATTAAAGACTTCCAAGGCCCCCCAACAGTGCAGGTGATTTTGGATGTTTTCAAAGTACTAAGGCTGGCCTCCGAGATTGAGCTTTCAGCTGAGCCGGACATGTTCCGTTGGAAATGGACGGCTGATGGTCGTTTCTCTTCTTCAAGCGCCTATAATGCCTTTTTCATTGGTCAATCGGAAGTCCTAGGAGCTCGTCTACTATGGAAGACGCGTGCACCTAACAAATGCAGTTTTTTCTTTTGGCTAGTCCTACTTGGTCGCAATTGGACTTCCAATAGACTTCTTCGTCATGGGCTGAGAATGATGATACTTGTGCTTTGTGTGCACAGGAACCAGAAACGCTTGATCACCTGCTTCTGCACTGTGTTTATAGTCGCGAGACATGGCTTAGGTCGCGAAAACGGATCCCCAAGAGTAGGACTCCAGCACATATCCCCCTCGGTGGGAGAACTCCCGTTTGTCGACTGGTGGCTTAGGTCGCGAAAACGGATCCCCAAGCTTCTGCGCCCTGGCTTCGACACCTTTCTAATCTTGGTTGCGTGGAGACTTTGGAAAGAGCGGAATAGTAGGGTTTTCGAATTCCAAGCGCTCCAGCCGGTCGCTTTGTCGCAGGGAATCGTCGATGAGGCCCATCTCTAGGAGGTGGCGGGTTTCTCCAAGCTACGGAAACTTCTCTTCCCTAGTCGGTCTTAGTCTTCTTCCCTAGTCCTCTTCTGGGAGCCTGTTCCCGTTTTTCTTTGTTTCCTTTGGTTTGTCAGGGTCTGTTTTACCCCTTGCTCTTGTTTTTGTTAGTTCATCTCTACTTCGTTTTAGTCGGTTTTTGCTCAGTCCCTTAGAGGATTTAGCCCTGACCACGTTGTAACAAACTTCTCTTCTTCTTAATGAAATACGTGCTCCGCACGTTCTAAAAAAAAAAACAGTTGTGAGCATTCTTATGTGTGAACTGAAAAACAAAAACCTAGAAATGCAAGCTTATGTATGTATAGTGAGCAATACATGAGACTGTACATACTCACTGACAAGCATGAGAGGTGGTTACTGCATCTCAATCGTAGAGAAAATGTGGTGGTGCAGTTGCCAGTTAGTGCTTTCTTATGAAGTGGGCACTTCCTTGCTTGATCAGCAAATTTATTTTTCTGTTTGTTTGAAAAACATATGCACATTGTCAAGTTGGGACAGCATGAACACTTGGAAGGGAAAATAATATAGTGCAAGTTGCTAAACCGGGACGTCAGCAAGTTCTGGCAATTTGAATAGTGATTTAGGTGCTTGCCTTTTTGGTCAAGTCATGCCAAGACAGATCAAATTTAAGAAACTTCTGGCACGCGTTCATGATCTCCCTGGTCAAGCTTACAGTTCATGTCTGCCTGCTAAACCGTGTTTCCATTTCAAATTTCAAGGGGAAATCTGTATCCACTCAAGGTCTTGTAACTTGTAACGCAACTTTGATCTTTTCGGAGTTCCTTTTGGTTTCCATTCCTTGTCTAAAGAATATTGGACGTAAGAAAGACAGCTTTTTTGTATCCAGTTGCTCTGCAGGTTATTAGCACTACTGAAACCTGCAACAATCTGGGGTCACACTAAATTGAAAGCAAGCACTGTATGAAGCCCTTACAATCTGGATGAGTAGCACCAACAAACTTCAGGCTACTTTTCATACTTTTATAGTTTGTTCACGTCAGAATCACTTCGATGAAGACGTGCAGTGCTTGCTGATGCTCATCTCAAAATGGTCTCCACTGTGGCCCTATTAAACCTAAACTATCATTTTAATCGTGCTGTGCTTTAGTAATCGTATGTCAATATACAGGCAGACATGCAACAATGAACTAGTTGGATGATCTTAATTTCAACCCTTAAAAATTTCATGTTGTGGAAAACTCCTGCTTATGAAATCTTATAGATCTCTCGCGTACTCAAGGTGACATGAACCACTGGTGTTTAGAATATTGATTTTCTTGCACAGTCGAAACTTGGATGCAAATGCTGTAATTATTTTGGTCCTCATATAACTTGTCATTGATATATCCACTATTCAAAGTGCAGATTCCTCAAACCCTTAAGTTTGGTAAATATGCACCATTGCAACTTGCAACCAACTTGACATTCGGGAAAGTGAGCGGCAAACTCGTATTGAGGAATGTGCAGCAAATAAACCTGAAACCTCAGGATTACTCCTTACTTACAATTCCAGGATGCGAGCACTGTCTACGTTTCTGCACTGCTGATGAGTGCTGAGAGCGGTCGTCAGCTTAAAATCTGCTTCGTCCTCATCCTCTAATCGGCATCTCTCACTCTCTCAGTCCCATTACTGCTAGTGATGGCCACGAGATTAGACATCTGGCTTACAGAGACGCGCGCACGGAAGCATGCATTTGGATGGATGCCACAAACTAAAGCATTAGACAAGTGGGTCGCGCCATCGCCAACCACACCGCGACTTGTCCATTTCTACGTACTGTTGTTGCGCTCCTCTTTCTCAGCATCATCGCTTGGCGAGGATTACAAACATGTACTGCACAGTACCGTCGATGTCCGTATCCGTTCATCATATATTCAGAACTAAAGTTCAGGAATCTTATGAACAGAAGTGGGAACGTAGAATTTCCCGAGCTGATCGAGAAGACGACACCTACAATTCGTTAGTTTGTACGAGTATATCCTATGTTTCATCATAAAACATTTTTGTTTTGTTGGCAGGAGTGTTTTATCAGAGACACACTGTGTTTCTTGCTGCATGTCACAGCAGCTTTTCTTTGCCAGAGGATCATTCGTTCGCTTTTTTGGTGTGTGCGTTTTGAGGATATCAGTCTTTTCTCGTTGCGTAAATTTCCACGTACAAAAAATATTTAAAAAAAAGTCTGATGCGGTGATGGGTTCGGTAACGGTATGGCGTGCTGTCAAGTGTCAACCCCATCGCTTTTGACCAGTGATGGTATCTTATGGGCTCCCTCTTGGCACCAAAGGAAAAAGGAGGCTGTACCGGTTTGATGAGACCCTGCCCCTACCAAGACGATGTGAACGTGGTGAGGATAGTAGTCCTCTTGTTTGAAGAATGAAAAGCTTGGATTAGGACTTCGATTCAATCACTTATGACATGTCCCCTTCTTTTTTTTTTTTATAGCTCGATCTCATTGTTGCAGTGCTGCGACGCATTGACAAGGCATGACGCAGGGTTGATTTATTATGACGGCCACAATGTTTATGATCTTATTAAGTTCTTCCTTTATCTAGTGCAGCTTTGGTTTTTATCAAGTGGACTCATTCTTTTGCACTGCATGGTCGGAAATAAGCTGGCCAACGATACTTAGGAGGAACATTGCGAGCCATGTTTATGAAAATGATGATTTATAAAGGCATAGCTCAACAAATCCGTTGTAGTCTAGCTGGTTAGGATACTCGGCTCTCACCCGAGAGACCCGGGTTCGAGTCCCGGCAACGGAAATTATTTTTACTCTGCAATGCCATTTTTATCCCCTGTTCTGTGTTTCCTTTTTTCCTCGTTTTTTTTTTTTTGAGGCGCTCCTTTTTTCCTCGTCTGTTCAGTTCTACATGAACTATGCGCTCCAGAAACAAGGAAACTAAATCTGCTTTAGGCTGAACAGCCCGGCTGGCTGCAATGTAGCCCAGTCCACGATCACTCTCACCATCCGTTCCCTGGGCCCTGCCCTAGCGTTGTCGGCCCAGCAGGAATGAAAAGAGCGTGTTGTCGTTGGCGGACATCGCTCACACTACTCACAAACGACTATTACAGTTTCTCAAAAAAAAAAAAAACAAACAAACAAACGACTATGACACAGTCCTCCATGGTAGACCACAGTCCATGTGCGTGAAGGCCGCGAAGGAGGGGAGACCGGTGTGCTTTTATTTAGGTGCTCACTTTCTTGCCAGGACGGCCGCTGGTGTCCTAATGTATTTTCTCATCGTTTTTCTCATTGGATCGCGGACGACGCGTCTCGCAGGATTTGGTACCTTCGTAGTACTAGGTGCATACGCTAGCTGGCTTGCACGTACAGTAGTACGGAGTACGTTTGGTCCATCTACTGAAGGCCCTTATGCCGGTATTGCAAGGTATGGCTTCGGTGAGATCAGGTGTGTTCGTACCAGAATTTGCCCGCTGATGAGACGGCTGCTGTGAGAAATGATCAGGTGCACTGCTTTGGCTTTGTGATTCACGGTCCAGACTCAAGAGTCGTTGGAACTGCGAGCTGGGCTTGAATGAAAGCAACGATCCAAGACTAATTAAACTCGCTGGCACGTTGGAGCGCTCATCGGGCCATACATAGCAGACACGAGAAATGATTTTTTTCTTTTTGAGCTCCAACACGAGAAATGACTGACAGCACTAGATCATCGTATGGATGGAAGATGAAAAGGAGTCGACAGTTTACAGTTACAGTGAAGGAAAGGCGCGTAGTAAAGGTGGAGGCCAAAAAAGGCTGCGGCGCACCTCTAGCTGTGCTGGCCTGGGACGACCGAGCCGTGGCCCACGGAACTGATCTCGACTACCCATCATTTCGCCACAATCCAAGGAGAGTGCTCCGTTTGTTTGCATCGAAAAACAAGGATAGTGCTCCGTCAAATACTCACACGCTCATACTAGTAGTATAGAAGTAGTAGCTCGTGGTTAGAAACTGAATTTATCAGATAAATACTCTCAGGACGTTTTTAAGTTGGCTCGTAGTTTGTCTTGTACGAACGGAGCTGCAGACACATCACCGTCCGAAAACCATTTTAGAACACAGACGCGAGCACAGCTCTCGCTGACACGGAGAATCGAGATCTCGGTGTCACTGAACCTCCGATCCCACCCATGCCGACGACGAGGAAGAGAAACCCACGAGGGCCCGCCGGGCCGCCGGGGTCACCTCCGTCCCGAGTCACATCTCCCCGATCTCCATGCACCCCAAACCCCAAAAAAACGTAAAATATTTAAGACGCTCCTCCGAATTCCCAGCGCCCCAATCGACAAGCAAGCGAGCGCTCCGCGGTTTCACACACCGCCAGGCCACGCAGATCAAATCTCAGCAGCAGCAGTATACTAATCCACCGACTGCTGCTGCTGCTGCAGTCCTGCTGGAATCACACTCCAGTTCACTCCCTCCCTCGCCCCGCTCCGTACGCTTCGGGGGCGCGTCGCTTTCGCGAGCCTACGCCAGCGCCCGCGCCACCGGCCGGACATCGGTCACATCGCCGCCGGAGACACGCCGCTGCCGAGGAGCAGGAGGTGAGGGGTGGTGGCGGTGGCGCCGGGACCCGAGGCCCTTCGCGGGAGATGAAGGCCAAGGCCCTCCCCTTCATCGCCTTCGAGCACAAGCGGTTCGTTCCCGCCTCGTCTCGCCCCGCCGCGCGCATCTCGGCGCCGTGTTGGCCTCAGCCGTTTCGCTTTGTTTTCTGCCGGAGTTCTCGATGTTCCTCATCCTATTAGAGATATCCGGTCGCGTGTTACGGAGATGTTTTCGGATTTTTTTGATGCGCGGGGATCTTGATCCGGGGCGAGATTGTAGGGGCCAAATTTGGGCAATGTCGCGCCTAGATCTCCGCATTTGTGATGTGAACTTGTTATTTCGTTTTTATAAATGTTGAAATTCTGCTTTTTCATGGTTACTTATGAAAGGATCAGAGTGTTTCGAAACTGTCGAACTGTTTTCATTCTAGCGATGAAGATGATCTTGTCCAACCAAATTTAGTGGGCTTCATGTGTTTAAGCAAAATGAAACCGTGACGGCAATTACGAAGGGTCCAGGGTCTTTGATGAAAAAAACGAAAAGAGCTAAATGTTTCCATTAGCACAAAATCTTAAGCAGTTGCGGCATTTGCTACTGTTAGTACTTTTCTGACTGATGCATTGGGTGGCATTACAGGGACGCCTATGGTTTCGCCGTGCGGCCACAACATCTTCAGCGGTACAGAGAGTATGCAAATATCTACAAGGTGAAATAGCCGCCCCTTGGTGACGTCTCCATTCTTCGCCATGTTGTTTGATCTGAGTTTTATACGTTGTGCTGCTGGGTCTGCAGGAGGAGGAAGAGGAGAGGTCTGAGAGATGGAAGAATTTTCTGGATAGACAGGCCGAGGACGGTGAATCATCTGGAGAAGATGTTAAGGTTACACCGTCCAACGAGATTGATGGAGGTGCTGGCAACAATGCCGATGATGGCAGGTCAAAACATTCAGATGAGAAGACGTCGACGCAGCCAAGACCTCATATGATCCAAACATGGACCGAAATAAGGCCCTCATTGGGCCACATCAAGGAGATGATGAGCTTGCGCGTCAAGAGGAAGCCATCTTCTGCTGATGAGGACGCGCGTCGCTCTGATGCTCCCGAAGAGAACAAGCCAACGGAGGATTCCGATGACGAGTTTTACGATGTAGAGAAGGTTGATCCTAGCCAAGAAGGACCTGCAGCTGACAATGCCAATGCTGATTCAGGTCCAAACAGAGGTGCAGATCAAGAGGAATATTATCCTTGGAAGGAAGAATTGGAGTGCTTAGTCCGTGACGGGCTGCCAATGGCTATGAGAGGAGAGGTACCCGTCAAATTTTCATGATATATATATTATTCCTTTCAGTTATATGAAAACAGGAAAAAAAATGCTTTGTTGGTCGCAGCTATGGCAAGCTTTTATTGGTATTGGAGCTCGTCGAGTGAAAGGGTACTACGAGAGTCTCCTTGCAGCAGACAGTGAAAAGGACGACAGCAAGTGCTCTGATTCTCCAACTAAGGATTGTGGTGACCGGAAACCAAAAGCATCTCCATTTTCTTCAGAGAAGTGGAAAGGGCAAATAGAAAAGGTACATTGATTATTACAGTTATTTCTACTGGATTGTATATTTGGAAGTACAGTGCTAACTGTTCATCTGTTTCTATGGGATTTTTTAGGATTTGCCTAGAACATTTCCAGGACATCCTGCTCTCGATGAGGATGGCAGAAATGCTTTAAGACGCTTGCTCACAGCTTATGCTAGACATAATCCATCAGTTGGTTACTGCCAGGTATATTTCTACCATAATACTGATTTGTATTGCTTTGATTTTAGTGAGTTTCATTGGCTTGTTGAGATACCTGTCCAGTTTTCAGATGCAATCTTAGTCGAATGTTATTGTTTCGAATTCTAACACCATCTGCCCACCCAGACATATCGCTAGAAATTTTCGATAGAAACGAGGTTGAAGTTGAATTTTCCCTGTAACTTATTTATTTGCTTTTGCTATTTTCTGGCTTCGACAAAGTTACTTTTTAGTGGCTGGCTTAACTGAATAGAAATGTTTGATCTGTTCATTAGGTGTGGCCCAGTGGTGTACAATTAGGCAATTATAGGTACCCAAGGGAAGGTACTGAAATTGGGGGTAGGTACCGACTTAAGAATAGTGCTTAATGTTAGACGAGTAGTTTGTTGTGCCCATAAACGACATACTAAGAGGGGTGTCTGGATCATAGCTATCCATTTGTTCACAAATTCAAAAGATGTTTTCCTAGAAGGTTTGTTAGCTAGTCAGGATGGGAGACGGACAAATGTTGACTTCAATTTAGCATCTAATCCATAAGGGATAATCGATAGTCCTGGTCATCAGCCATAGCACAACACTATCCATAGTAATGACCAGCTGCCTTGGCACAATATGTGACATTATGCCAAACAAAACTTTTGATTCATGGGCGAGAAGATCAACCCAATATCTCATTGGTCCCTCATTTCTTCTGTGATTGATTTAGTGGTACCATGTAACAGTTGAAAGTTCCATTGAGTAGTTAAATTGCTGAGAAATACAGTTGCCAAACATTTCCATTTGTATGTTCACTGATTCTGTTCGTATCCAAGAGCCCAGGATTAATTTAAAATAATGCAGGCAATGAATTTTTTTGCTGGTTTGTTACTTCTGCTGATGCCAGAGGAGAATGCATTTTGGTAGGTTCTGCTGACAGTTGATTGTACCTGCACTATTTTAAACTGTTATCTGTTGAACAGTTGATTGTATAATTGTAAAGCTGAACTAATCTTCTTAAGTTTTTCATGGGGTCCACAGGGCTTTGACAGGTATTATGGACGACTATTTTGATGGTTATTTCTCTGAAGAAATGATTGAATCTCAGGTATTCAGAATTACTGTTTTCTTTTTGGGGCAAGTGCATATCAACCACACTTTTTAAGTCCAATTGTGAAACAACCATCAATTTTCAGATTTTGCGATGTTATCACAGATTTTCAAAAAACTGTGGCGATCTTGCAAAATATTTTGCGATTTTACCACAGATTTTCAAAAAAAATTGTGGTGATCTTGCAAAATCTGTAAACAATCTATGGTGATCTTGCAAAATCTGTAAACAATCTATGGTGATCTTAGAAAATATGAAACTCGATGGTTGTTTCACAATTGGAGTCCAAAATTGTGGTCAAAATGCTATCGTCCCTTTCTTCTTAAGTTTTGATGCTTGTAAACATGTTGTTTTTAGTTTTGGTGTTTGTAAACATGTTGGGTGCTTTTAACTCTAAGCTGATTTGTTTACCTGTATTGCATTTATGTTTACTGTAGGTGGATCAGCTTGTTTTAGAGGAGTTAGTCCGAGAGAGATTCCCAAAACTAGGTTTGTGGTCTATTGTTTAGTTATTTCGTTACTAGGACATGACTATCAGATAACTGCACAAATTTCACTATAACATATATGGTTTGCTGCACAAACTTGACTATAATATATATGATTATGCTGCAGTAAACCACCTTGATTACCTCGGCGTACAAGCTGCATGGGTTACTGGGCCGTGGTTCCTTTCTATTTTCATGAACATGCTTCCCTGGGAAAGCGGTAAGCCCTGTATTGAATTATTTGAAACTTTTACCTTGAACGTGCAAAGTGATACTTCTTCCTTTTTGCAATATAAGTCAGTTTCATCGAGACATTTCACGGAAATACAATCAGCAGCGGAACTTCAAATCTTTTTGTTTATTTTTAAACTGTTAATAGTACGAATCAACAAGTATCTTCTCTGAAATTATCCTTACCATTTTATTGCTGTTTTAACATTCCAGTTCTTCGTGTGTGGGATGTGCTTCTTTTTGAGGGAAACCGGGTGATGCTCTTCCGGACAGCCCTTGCATTGATGGAGTTGTATGGTACTGAGGCCTCTCTTTTGCTTTATTTACACCCAAAAATAGAGGAATGAAAAGTTATCTCAAACTAGTCTACTGGATGGAGACTTACCAATACCCGTTGATTGCAGGTCCTGCACTTGTGACAACAAAAGATGCCGGTGACGCAATAACTCTTTTGCAGTCTTTAGCTGGTTCCACTTTTGACAGCAGCCAGCTTGTTTTAACAGCTTGCATGGGATATCAAGCTGTAGGCGAAGCAAGACTGCAAGAGCTGAGAAATAAACATCGGCCATCTGTTATATCTTCAATGGAACAGAGAGCAAAAGGTCTTCGTGTCTGGAGGGACACCAATGGTCTTGCATCAAAGCTATATAATTTCAAGCGTGACCCTGAACCATTGGTGTCATTATCAAAAGATCAGTCAGATGTCTCACCAAATGGCGATGTGAACCAGGAAACAAATTCCATTGATAGGGATGATATGTATCATGGCCTCACTGTCAGCCCTGAGATTTGCTCTTTGCCTGATCCCCAAGACCAGGTCTCCTTCTCAACATACTAAACTTCTAATGGGTTCTTTAACCTAAATTGTAAACCACATGCACAGATTTTTCCATCAGTGGCGTTTTCATTCAGTCAATTTATGCGAAGTTCCCACACTCTCACGCACACTTAGTTTCTGTATGAAGTAGAAAGCGTGATATTTCTGAAAGAAAATTGATCAAGGTTCAATAGTTCATATATTCACCAAGACTACTGTTTGGACACTTATAATGAATTACCCACAAATTCCTCATCTTGAGGACTTAAGCAAACGGTACCTCGTCATCTTGAGGACTTAAGCAAACGGTACCTCCAGAATCTAGCATCATGGATAAGTGATAGAACCCCTGGTCTAGTAGTTTATTTAGTAGTTAAAATTAGCACGGTGAGCACGTCCCCTCGGAATTGTTGTTACAAGTTTATATTATTGGTCTGTTATAGATTTTGGGAGCTGGGTACTTTCAGTCTTAGGTCTCTCTATTTGATTTCCTGATTTAATACTTTTAGTGATGCTGAAAGTTGTAACTTGTCAATCCCAGGTTGTGTGGCTGAAGGGTGAATTATGCCAATTACTAGAGGAGCGAAGATCGGCTGTTCTGAGGTCTGTTTCAAATATTTGAGATTTTGACCCTTAAGGTGTCTTGAGTAATTATCCTCGTGCTTTTTTTTTTCTTGCGAGAAAGAGAAAGCTTATTGATTATTACTATCTTTGAATTATGCAAACCACTGGCAGACCACACCAAATTTTTCTGTAGCTAATCAACCTTGGATTTTTCTTTTTAATCTCATGGCCAAGCCCTTAAGAACCTGTCTTGATTGTTTCACCTACATATGCACCAAAATTCCCTTTGATGAATTTTTAGTAAATCTTTGTTAAGCTTACACTTTAATCGGGATACTAATCCTGAAAACATTAGTCTTCTCAGCATTCTGAATTAATCTTCTGATTGCCTTTTACTGTTTTACATCCATGTCCAGGGCTGATGAGCTTGAGACAGCTCTGATGGAAATGGTTAAGCAAGATAATAGACGCGAGTTAAGTGCAAAGGTGAACACCATTTTATTGTTACAGTGGTTATTTATAATATGATGGTCACTGTTATCTATCTGACTTTGTGTTACTTTGTTCCCTTTATTGTCGAACTCCTATTGTCGTTTATCTTGAACTCGAAGTTTACAAAATAGTGTTCTCTCTTTTCGCAGCCAGTCACCTAGAGTATGCTGGACATTTTCTATTAGCTAATCCTACCAGTGGGAAATTCTTGTTTTCTTGTAATATGATTGTTCGTATGTTCGCTTTTCATCTCCTAGGTTGAGCAATTGGAACAAGAGCTGTCAGAGCTAAGGCAAGCCCTATCAGACAAGCAGGAACAGGAGCAAGCAATGCTTCAGGTGCTGTTCTTCCCCATATGTCGTTTGAAATGAATCGTTTTACGACTATGCCACGTCCAGTTACCCACCAACTCGGACTGTATTGTAGGTCCTGATGCGTGTAGAGCAAGAACAGAAAGTCACAGAGGATGCGCGCATCTTTGCCGAGCAAGATGCTGCTGCACAGAAATACGCTGCACATGTGCTCCAGGTTAATTCAGTTTGATTCATGATCTAGACTTTATTTTTGTTATATGATATTCTTCTCCTTGATCTGAATGTCATATTCACATGTGAAGTGTTTGATCGTTGTTTACAGTACTACATATCTAGAGTACAACAACGAGCCTATACGCGCTTGCTATTAATGATTCCTCCTGTATATTTTATTCGTAGGATATGCATTGGAATGTACATGGACTTATATTTGCATTGTTTTTTAAAGTTTATAGGAGTATTACTTTTGATGCCTATATGGATATATTTAGAGTACCTGTAGTATACAGTATGAATTATTTGAACCTTACGGTTTGAAATGCTAAGACTTAAGCTTTATTGTTATTATTACTTGGTCATGAATATTTGTCATCTCATGAAATGAAAGAAGTAAATATTTACGTGTCCATTTTTGTGATTTGCGGCTTGTACATTTAACTGTGTATAGGAAAAGTACGAGGAAGCTATGGCTTCACTTGCACAAATGGAGAACCGAGCAGTCATGGCAGAAACTATGTTGGAGGCAACACTTCAATATCAATCTAGCCAGCAGAAAGCACAGATACCATCCCCTTCCCCTTCTCCAAGGTACCGCTGCCATGGTCTTGTCTAGGATATTAGTATCAGATTGCAACTCATGTTGCAAAAGCAACAAAACTGAACTACTAAATTATTGACTACCACCATCTCATCTTTCCTTGAGACTGGCAATATGCCAGTTCCTCTAGTCAAGAAAAAGTGTTTATTTTATTTTCATAGGCAATACATGTGACTTGATGACTATTCTTTCCCTCCAAAGGGTTGTATGAAATATTCCACTCATTTGATGTCATAGTTCTCAAGTACTAACTTGATACTAATGCCTGACCCTTCTTGCTTCTAGGACACCAACACGAGACGCAACACCTGGCCAAGCAAACCAAGATTCATCGCAGGAGTTCCAGCCTAGAAGAATAAGTTTGCTTGCCCCATTTTCTCTTGGCTGGCGTGACAAGAACAAGGTAATTTATTTTGGCCCGTTAATAAGGATTTACTGAATATAAAAGATCCTTTTTTATATACAGTATAATACACACTTATAACTTGTTTGTCCAAACTATAAAGTGGGAAACGTCACAATGTCATACCTCCGAAACATTCAATTTTTGGAATTTTTCATGCGCACATTGGTGATGACAAAGGTTTAGTTTAAGAAGGCTATAGGCACCTTCTTCAGGAGCTAATTGTGTGATATCGTACTGAAATCTACACATACGCTCTCGATTATCTTCCAGCTTACCGCAAAAGGGGCAGGAATATTTACTACTATATTTTTTTGTACTCTAGAGTTTGTGAGCAAAATGCATGGTACCTGAAAGGCCCTGTGAGTGACGAGACTTGCTTGCCGTTAAAAATGTCTATTAAAAAATTGAACCTGTCACGAGTTAGGCTTGCCGCTTGGTTTCTTGCCAATTAAATTTTGTTTAAGTTCAGGCTAATATTACAGTGAAGTTCTCCTAATTGATGTCATGTTTTGGTACTTCCCAGTGAACATTTTGGGTCTGGTTTGTGTCATGTATTGACAAAGAGTCTTCTTTGTATTCGTACATGGTGCTGCGATAAATGTCACAGTTCTTTTTTTCTTTTTTTTTTATAAATGTCACAGTTTCATGTATACATTTTGACTTATAAACTGTAGGCTTTTGCTTCTTAGTACTTTTACCTGCGTTGTAGGATTATTGTTCTTCTTTGCCTGATTTTATGATATATGTCCCTTGCCTGGGTTCTACACAGGGCAAGCAGAACGGCACTGATGAGTCAACAAACGGCAAGCTTAATAACAACACTGAGCAAAGTGTTGAAACACCCAAGAAGGACGATGAAAAGCAGGGTGGCTCGCCTGTCAAGGGCGAACAGAGTGTAGAGACACCCAAAAGAGATAGTGAGCCAAAATTAGAGATGCCCAAGATTGATGGTGATCTGCCAAGTGACCAAAAGACCACAAATAATTTGAATAGGCGGGAGGATCAACTGGAAGAAATAAAATTGGATTGATTTAGCAAAAGCTGTTCGACCATGGTGCCAGTTTTCTAAATTTACATATCGCTGTATTTAATTTCCCCCTTCTACATTTTTTGGTGGGCACATCTTTTTTGTAGTATAGATTCAATCATTGGAACCAGAATTGGTAGAGTGAATAAGTTATGTTTTACCTTTACAAGATGGGCTGTAAGTTGTGGATAGACACATCGGAAAAATGTTCTAAATGGAAAGAAAAAAGGGGTGCAATTTATGGAAGAGTCTGCCCTGATCTACCGCTGGCCTAGTGACTTTCTAGTTGCTTTTTTCATCTAGCAGCCTACATCTTCATACCAACTGCATTGTCGATAATTAGTGCTCTGCATTTCTTCCATCTTTATGGCAACGGTCTCTCTCGAACACGCAGGAGAGATGTGTATCTTTGTATTATAGGGAAAAATCTCCCCTCTCTTTCAATTGTCATGGCGTGAAAGTGATGGTGCTTTACAGTATCGTTCTTCATGTGAAATCCGCCGGGACACTAGAAGCATCTTTTGTTCAAAAGTCCGCACTATCTTAAGCATGTGCCATTCGTGCGTGCATGCGTTCAGAAAGAGCGGCTTAAAATGATAAATTAGGAGAGACGTCACGTCCGACCTTTCAGCGGCAGCGCACGCGAATCCAACGGGCCACCTGAAAGATCCTCACACGGTGTCAATGCTCTAAGAGCACAGGCAAGATGCTTGATTTGAGTTTGATACCGTTTACCATTAACGGCCAGTCCGAAGAGTTTGATCTTGCATTTCCGTGTTCAAATTCGGAGGATAGCTAGGTTCATGTGCTTCTTCTTTCCCGTTCAACACAGGGAAGTACCCATAAATTTTGGATTACAGTGAATCCCACTAGTTCACCTAGAAAAGGACTACCGTAACATTTGTTTTAGGCTGAACCAATAACCTATCACGCGCCTTGCACGGGACTCTCAAGTCTCAATTCATTAGTTGGCAACCCCTTCAACGGATCAACACGCAAATACTAATGGTTCGGTTTCAGACTAACTTTTGGTTATGATGCTAGCACAAGCAGTTGCGAACAGAAGAGGACAAGAAAGATTGGCCATAAACGATGCAGAAAAAACCCTTGCTCCACCGGATCACCGAATCCACGCGGCTGCTGGTGCCGGCCTCGCGGGCCTCACAGCTTCACTTCACTCCAAGGATGCTGTCGCGACACAGCAGCGTGCTCGCTCACGGAAGCCTTAAAAGTGGCCAAAACAGGCCAACACAACTGCAGGTACCATCTGACAAAACGAGAGGTGTCCACGCGACGCGGTCCGTCAAGTGTCATGTGTCAGCTGCTTGCAATGATGGTCTACTGACTGCTGAAGTATATGTCAGTGACCGGATGCGTTGTTCCGCTCCCAGCGCGCTCGTTAGATTTCTCTTCGGCTCCATCCGATGGCGCAGTAACATTAGTTAACTCATCAAAAGCACGGTCACTACTTTAGTGGAGTAAACACCAACGTATCTAGGCCGAGAAAGAGGCGCCGAAGCATCTTGCTTCTATTCGACATGAGCCTATTCTGCTTGTCGCCGTCTAATTACCATGAGGTTTAATCTCTCCCTAATCCTGTTGGCTGCTCACTGGCCCGCATGTCCCTTCACGGATGCTTCGACCTTCGAAGAGAGACGAGCGAGAGCTCAGAGTGAGAAGTGACACCGCTCCCACTCGCAGTAGGGCTAAAAAACTCTACAACTTTATTCCCCGGACCCAGCAGGCCATGTTTAGGGAGGCGTTAGGCGCTAGGCGGGCGTTGACCCACCGCCTAGCGCCTAGACGTGCCTAGGCGTTTTGTTAGGCGTTACAAATTTACATATTTTATACAACAAATAAAGCTAAAATTGAAAAATAAAGAATGAATCATGAGATGATATCATATAATGGCCCATTCAGCCTTTCGGTGGAGGCTCTCCCGATTTTATCCTCTCGTGCGGCTTTTTTCTTCCCACCTCATCTTTTCCCGACTATGCTAGAAGCAGCGGCGGCGACAATAAAGGGGTGGTAGTGACCGACGGAGAAGGAGCGACGACGCCCGACAGTTAGATCATCCTCTTAAGACCCTATTTCCCTCCTCTCCCGGCGGTCTTTCACTCTTCCTCTTCTCCCGAATCTCGGCGCTGACCGCCTAGGCGCCGCTAACTGCCTAGAGAGCGCCTACCCCTCTAGGCGAGGCGGAAGGCCACCGCCTAGCGCTTAGGCGTGCCTAGGCGCCGCCTAGGCAACGCCTTTCATTTCGTGGGCAGCAGGTGGATGGAATGATTATACTCCCTCCGTTCATAAATAGATGTTGTTGTTGACTTTTCGATATCACGTTTGATCGCTCGTCTTATTCAAATTTTTTATGCAAATCTTATTTACTTTTTTATAACTTGTTTTATTATTGATGATATTTTAATCATTGCATATTTATTTTAATATTTGCATAAATTTTTTCAATAAGACGAACGGTCAAACGTGATGTCTAAAAGTCAACAGTGACATCTATTTATTAACGGAGGGAGTATAATCATTCCATCCTGCTAATACGTAGGAGAGTATTAAACGCGCGTTTCAGGTTTCGTCTGTCAACGCAACGTGCGTGAATAATTCTCCTGCTATAAGTAGTCGGTGCCTTGCACGCTCCATCCCCAACTCCAAGCCAAGGCAAACAGCCAGCTCTCGCCTTCTCCACCACCAGCCGGGAGCAGAAGCAGCTCACGCACTTTGCAGCGAGCGGCCAGCGGAAGGGAGAAAGGAAGGAAGCAGAGGAGCAATGGAGTACGGGTACCCCTACAACGGCTGCGGTAGCAACAAGGAGAAGAGGCCGCCGCTCAAGAGGGGGCAGCTCAAGCTGCAAATAGCCAAGACCCTGGGCAGCCTCGTGGTGCCGGGAGGCTCCAAGAACAGGGAGCGCAGCTTCGCAAGACGCAAGATGAGCAGCATCTAGCTGGACAACCAGTTGATAGGCATTGTGCAAACGGTTGCGCTTTTTTTTTTAGTTGGTCTCATGTTTCCTCTGTTTTGCTCACCTTGAGGTTTAGCTCCCGGAATGCAGAGCTCTGTTGCAATGTAGAGCGAGGTGTATTAACCTTTTCGTTGAGTTGTTTGTTCTTATATACAGAATTATGGACTGCAAAGTTCTACTAGTATGTGGCAAAATGATTTATGATGTCCTTTGCCTTTTTCACCTTCGCGACGAGAAGGTAGATTCAGCTACCTGACGGGATGAGGCAGTACCTTGTTGATGTTATTATCCTTCTCATTCTGAAACCAGTCACCTTGTCTAGGTCACATGGCATAAATGACCATATCGGCGCGACCTTGATCTTTCGCAAATCAAGCAAATGGTTACCCTACCTATTCCATAATCTCATGTTCTAGAAGGTTGACAACACCAATTGGTTTCGTCGTCAAACTCGTTGAGTTCTTTACATTACGACCACAATTGAATGCATTAACACTGCCAGTTGTCCATCTTTGATCTCTAAGATTGACGAGAAAAGATGTTTGACATTTGTTCCTAAATATATATCATCCTAGTTATTACGTAACATTCCAATAAAGTAATTATTGCCTTAATGTTTGTATAGTTGAGCACATTATATTGTCTCTGTGGACGTTTTGGGAAAACATTATCATGTATCATGATTATATGAGAGTTTCTCTTTGGCTGATGCATAGAAACTCAATAGAATGAAAAAAAAGAGAGTAGTAATTGATTACTAAACCAATATCTCAAAGTCTTATATTAGGCTCTCATTGTCATGTAGGAGTACAAATTACTAAATATCTTCTCTCCAGAAACATCCTTAGATTTTGAAAACTTTCTTTATCGCGTTGCCATTAGTCTAGTAGGGAACGTATCTGGTGAAAACTAATCTCTCGCGCCCCCTTTGGATCAACATCGTGTGGCTCAGATTGAAGTTTCCATAGTTTGCACGGAGATGTTGGTTTTCACCAGATACGTTCCAAGTCTAGTATCCTAAAATAATTGTACAAACGTTCTAGAAATTTTTGCTACCCACTCCGTCCCACAGAGTGTCATCCTATGTTCAAATAGACAAAATAGGTAAAGAGGACAATGATATGCATGCACTATTTATTCATGCTAGTTGTCATTTATGTGTGCACTAGTTCTTTGTAAGCAAGGTTATAGTGAAACTCTTTGGATGACAAATTTTGAATAATAGAATGACACTCTTTATAAGAGGACACTACATTATTCATGATATATGATAGTGTTTTACAGTGTGATGTGAAGCTGCGACCGAGCCCGCGAGCCCGGCACCAGCACCCGCGTTGATCGGCATTCGATGGATTTTTCTCCACCTTTCGTGGCCAAATTTTCTTGCCCCTTTTCTGTTCGCAAGTGCTCGTGCTAGCATCATAACCAAAAGTTAGTTTGAACTGAACTTGAATTTGCGTATTGATCTTTTGAAGTGGTCCCCATTCATCAGTTGTCACTCTCGTGAAAACAACTTAAAGGGGCCAAAAGCAGGGCCACAGCAAGACCACTATCAACCGAGTGCCGCCACAGTACTTAAATCATCATCACTCCTAAACATGTCTATTTCTGTCATGTGATACATGCGAACTGCAGGTAGCGTCTGACAAAACGAGAGGCTGCTCCACCACGCGACGCGGTCTGTAAAGTGTCAACTGCAATGATATTTGTCACTGTCTACTGATCGCTTTGTCAGGGACCGCATGCGTTGCTCCCAGCGCGCTCTTCCTCCACCCAACGGCGCCAACACATTAGTTAACTCATCAAAAAGCACGGTCACTACTTAGTGGAGCAACACCAACGGAAATATATACCGAGAAAAAGGCGCCGGAGCATCTCGCTTTTACTACTGTAATCGGCATGAGGCTAATGTGCTTGTCACCAACTATGAGGCTAATCACTACCTAATCCTGTTGGCTGCTCATTGGCCCACCTGTCCCCTCACGGATGCTTCGAAGAGAGACCGAGTTGAGAGCTGAGAGCAAGGAGTGACACCGCTCCCACTCTCGCAAGCAACAGGGATGGGCTAAACAAGTCTGAAACAACTTTATTCCCGGACCCCAGCAGAATGATTACGCTCTTTCCAGGTTCATCTCCCAACGCAACGTGCCTGAAAAAATTCCGGCTATAAGTACTCGCTTCCCTCCTCAAGCCAAGGCAAACCAGCCACATCTCATCTCACGCCTTCACCACAGCAGCGCAGGCCACGGGGAGCGGCAGAAGAAGCTCACGCACACTGAGTCACTGACTGCAGCGAGCGCCACCGAAGGGAGAAGGGAAGCAGAGTAATGGAGTACGGGTACCCCTTCAACGGCTGCGGCAGCAACAAGGAGAAGAGGCCGCCGCTCAAGAGAGGGCAGCTCAAGCTGCAGATAGCCAAGACCCTGGGCAGCCTCGTGGTGCCGGGCGGCTCCAAGAACAGGGAGCGCAGCTTCGGGAGATAAGCAGCAAGTAGCTGCACAACCGGCTGAAATGAGCGTGGTGCTTGACATAGGAATTGTGCAAACTGACGAGCTAAGTTTACCTTGAGAAGAGTTTTGGTAGTTGGTCTCATGCTCCACCCCTCTTCTGTAGTTCTCCCCCCTTTTGCTCACCTTGAGTGAAGCAATGTAGAGAGAGAGGTGTATAAATGTTTGTTGAGTTTCCCCCCTTCCATTGTTTGTCCATCTGGTTTCCCGAAAGAAAAAGATGTCCGTTTTGCTGAAATGAACCACTTAAGTGACCAGGTGAAATTGTGTAGCACTGCAAATCAAATTATTCAATCCGCCAGGGGCCGCGGCTGTCGAGATCGAACTCCCGCTCTCCTTTCTCCTACTCTTTCCGTTCTTAAATTATCGTCACTGTTAATTTTTCAAATTACGTTTGATCTTCGTCTATCATAAATATGCAAATCTATAAGTTATGCTTCTCTCCCATCCCATGGACGAGCCAGCAACGCGCGCCTCGCCGCCCTTGGCTGAACGCGGAACGCCACAGGTGCCTCCGTGCGCGATCACGAGTTTTGACACCTCCGCCGTGTAGGCGGACGTGGTGAACACTAGCGGCAGCTCGCATTTCGGCATCCCGCTGCCTATGACTTGCCCGGTTGATCGTGCTCCAGCACCATTATGCCACTTGGACCTGAACCTGAATCACCTGATCCATGGATCTCGATTCTGCACAAGTGGACTGACGATAAAAATAGAACACTGAGGCGTTTCTGGCCATTTAATATTTAGCTGCAAATCGCATCCTATATGCGGTATCTGTACTTAGACAGCAGAGATCTCAATTGTGCAAAGAAAATCCCCCCCAAAGCGCTCCATACCTTGTTCAGGGGATCGCGACGGTTTAACACAGCACATAACACCCAGCGCTAGAAAAGAGTTCCCTGAAGGATAAAGTTCGCAGCGCACAAGAGAGTAGAATGATGTGATAAGATTGTATATATATAATACAGCAAAATTGCGCCGCCATTAATCATTAACCATCATCATCTCCACAAACAAGGCCGGATCACATCGCCAGATAGGAATGCCACTAGAACCAGAGCTTGGCGATCGCGAAGGAACCTGCACCTAATCAAGTCTTGCAAGATCCTAGGAACGATATGCATGCGTAATGATTAGGATCACAGGTTAGGCGAAAAGCTACAAGTCACTGTGATATATAGAGATACCGGTGATAAAATCTAGCGTGTGTTCGAGATTTTTTGTCAAGGTACATCTTACTAGCTCCGGCTACGACAGATTTTTGTGAAATGCAAAGAAAATCTGTTAAACACACATTAGCAATTAGTCTTTCAAGTTGTGTGGTTGAAAATACAGCGATATTAATACTTTTTTGATACCATGTCATGTGCCAGATAGGATCTGTAGGCTCCTCCATGCAGATTTTCACGAGAATTTCGGTTGCATTTCTAGTAAGACCGAGTACAGTATAGCAGGACCATCGTATACATCCAACGGCATAGCATAGCCAATAGATCGAGTACATGATGCAGCATACAATCCGAAACAGTCGCTGGCACAAGCAGGAATCTTAAACTTTTCAGAACACCGGGATAGCAATCACGTTGCTCTCCCTTTCGGCCATCTCATGGCACGGCAACACGTGACGTCCGCCCAGTGAGGTCATGCTCGATCTCATCGTGTGGTAGGTCCAGGTTCAGTCAATTCAGCAAACCTTACGAGAACCTGAACTTGCACGCGGCGTTGTCAGCTCAAATCTTACTCCGGCAAGAAGCACCAGAACAGGCGCCGGCCGCCGACGACGCAACCGGCCAAGCACCGGACCCAACAGCGTGCGTTCCGAATTCCGAGCGGCATCCTACTGATGAGATACTCCTAGCCCTCTCGCTGTAACTAAGAGTGTGTTTGTCAGGGCTTCGGCTTATTGTAAAAACAGCTTATACAGTGGCTTATATGTGAAAACAGCTTTTCTGAGCTTATACAGGGATTCCTGATTTAAAAAACCTGAATCTCTGCTTGTTAGCCTCCTGGATTCAAAGGTATCATGAGAGTAATGATAAGCTATGGAAGAAAGTAGTGGACCATAAATATGATAATGAGGCCCCCAATATGTTTTGCAGTAAGACAAACAAAGCATCCCCCTTCTGGAAAGGTGTGATGTGGTCTTGTCAAGCTGCAAAAATGGGCTATAGATGGAAAGTAGGGAATGGTACCAGAATTAGATTCTGGGAGGATCAGTGGTTTGGTACTAGCTGTTTAGCTACCCAGTTTTGGGAGCTATATGTCATAGTTAATGAGCATAATGTAACAATTGCAGAATCTTGGGATGGTGTGAACCTGAGATTCACTTTTAGAAGAACTGTGAACCATAGGTTAATGAACCTCTGGTATGAATTGCTACAAATTATGAGTGAAGTGAACTTGAGTGATGAGGAGGACTCCCTGATATGGCAATTTAATTCTGCCGGCAAATATTCAGTTCAATCGCTATATATGGTTATCAATTTCAGGGGTGTATGCCCGGTCTATACACCAGTGATGTGGAATATTAATGTTCCACCACGTATTCATATCTTTCTTTGGTTGCTGGCTAACAACAAATCTTTGACAAGAGACAATTTGTCTAAAAGGAAGCACCTAGATGATCTTACTTGTATGTTCTGCAATGAAAATGAGATTGTGGCTCATCTGTTTTTTGAATGCTGTGTGGCTAAGGTTATTTGGCAATATGTTTCGGAAATAGTTGGTAGGGAGCTGGGGACAGATTTTGAATCTGTAGCCAAGTTCTGGGTTAGCAACAAGAGGAATAAGCTGCTTAATGATTACTTCTGCAGTTCTCTGGTCTTTATGAAACTAAGGAATGAAATGTATTTTCAGGGAAAGAAATGGACGGGGGACAGAGAAGTGATGAGGAGGGCGGCAAGAACGGCAAGGGCGTGGAAGGTGCTGTGCGAAGAGGAAGAAAAAAGCGCTATGGAAGAACTGCTAAGGAACATGGACTGCAGAGCTGCTTCACCTCCAGTTTTACCTTGGGTGCTTACAACGATTACAAACTGGTGCGATGGAGTGGAGCCAGCAGAAGCTGCTAGGAGGAACACCAGTCTGGTTGCTGAGCCGAATATGGCTGCTAGTTCTGAACTGTTGAGTAATGTGGGTCATATGGCTGCTAGTTCTGAACTGTTGAGTAATGTGGGTAGGAGCTTAGAGTCTGAACATGATGATGTAACTGGTGTGAGGCCAATGAACACTTATGTACTCGACGATGTTTTGCTTTGACGAATAAAAGCAGGGGAAACCTTTGATCTTAAAAAAACAGCTTTTCTGACTTATTCTGGCTTATATATGAAAACAGATTATCCTATCAAACTGTTTGACAAAACAGCTTATCCTGTCAAAATGACCCTAATGCCCCTGTCTATTTTAGACATGACTATACACATGTATTATCTGTTGAATGTAAGAAATAATGTTGGAAAACAAATTAAACTGAACTGTCGTAAGTGAAAATAAGTTGTGTTTTATACAATTGTAATTCAATAATTTCCCTATAAATATATAGCATAATTAATTAAAAAGAAAATGAGGTGTATTTGATGGGCTCGTTTCTTGTGATTCCACTAGGCCCAGCCCACCACCACGTCGGTCATCTTCTTCCTCGAGACGTAACAGATAGAATACAGGGGAGTGGCAGAAATAGAGAGAGGAATCGATTGGTGGTGCTCTGGTCACGGATCGATGGTGGAAAGTTGGGGAAAACAATCTGCAGACCTAGAGTAATCCATTTTTTAGGTTGGAGGCGGAGGAGAGGTCTTGCGCCAGCGCTCCATTGGGCTTGGCCTAACAATGCCTCGATTCGCATGGAGCTTGCGTTCCTGGATGGGCACGCCGTTGGCTGCCTCAGCCTGCTGCTTGCGGGGGATGGCGGGCGGCGCTGCGGGGCGCGCTGGGCGGCGGCGGCACACGAGCACGCGGGGGCGTGCTAGCGGCGACTGGGCGACGCGGCGCGGCGCACGGGGTGGCGCGAGGGCGACGCGCGAGGGGCGAATCGGAACAATGGAGGTGTGTGTCAGAAATGAGCCGAATGAGCCACAAATTTCAGCTTTGGACCCTCAGTTCATTCTACAGAAGTGATTATTCCTTCCATTGCTCATAAGCTCTTCTTCTCAGAAGTGTTTGGCAGGGGAAAAGCTCTTTTTTGGATAAGCCGGTGGTGAAGCTGCTTGAAAAGCAGCTGCCAAACATGCCCTAACTACGCCGGCCATTGACTCAAGTCATGAGCACTCCATCAATCCTCATCCATTCGTGGCCGGCGAATCAATCCTGCAAGTTTTTATCCGATTGCTTTTTCCTTCCCTATTTATACCCGGGTTTGGGTTGAGCTCGATCGGTGCCACGCAGCCAGCAGCAGCTCTTCCAGTTTCTGAACACACTCACTCGCATCACGAGAATCGATGGCGACGACTAGCTGCCACGCACCGGTCAAGCGCAGCATCAGCAGGGTGCCGTCGGGGAACCGGCCGCTACCCAGGAGGGGCCAGGTCAAGGAGAGGATCGTCAAGAACATTGTCGTGGCCGTGGGCACGGCCGCGGTGCTCGCCTGCGACAGGACGGGCTCTGCCGCCGGCAAGAAAGGCGGCGGGGGCGAGGAGCCCGAGACTGCCAAGAAGAACTGAACAAAAACGATCAAAGACGAGCAGAGGAAGGAGAACTGTGTAGTGCAACCTGAAACTGTACGTACGTACGTGCTTTTAGAGTTTTCGTGTCCGATGTTAATTAGCATGCACCGGCCGGCGGTATACCGGAAGGTAACGTTGCAAAAAGGTTTGGTTTGGTCATGGCCTCATCCGTCATGGGTTTGAACTTGTTGTGTGTCCTCTGTCTGTAATGTGCCTTCTGCGTGTCCAAACATATTATGGGCTTTGTTGTTGTTGTTGTTGTTGTTGTGTTGCTTAGCTTGTGATCACGAGTGTTTAAGGTGTCGGCGAGTATCGAGATCAGATAAAGATCATTGTCGTACGTATAACAAGCATGATAACAAAATATGGTGCCTGCCTGCTTCGGAGTATGATTGAGCTAGTACTATCTTCCAGTTAGGTTGCACGGGACGGCATGGCAATCTGTTAGGTTGCCTATTATGGGCTCTTGGTTTCCACGATTGCCGCTACCTTCGGCTCTGCCGGGGCCATCACCGTCATGCTAGCTCTTGACATGAAACATTTTCTGCCGAGAGCATTGTCGATGTCCGCCAGATTGATCTGCCACTACCCACCTGGTTGAATGGGTTCGTGCTTATTGGCTTCGATTGTCCGCCAGATTGATCTGCCACTGCACTCAATGACCTCACCAGCTGAAGAGTTGTTCCAGTAACCCACATTAGAGAGCATGCCCTCTTCCTTAGCAACTGAGCATGTATCTCTATCATCTGCAAACATCTTAAACGAGCAGGAACTGCATCCAAGATGATTCAAAATATCGCTAGAGACAGGCACAAGCTGGCAGAAATTTCCCTGTAGTTGTGCTATAAGGAGTAAAAGGCATTAATCATAAATCACCACTTGCAACCATATTGGCATTAAAAATTTGCTCATAAGCTTGGCAACAAAAATATTTGGTCCTGTTATTCACAAGTAGCAACATATCTCCAACAAAGATTACATGATAAAAGGGCACACAGCAAACTTCATTTGTCATGTGTGATCACAACACCGGTGGCGTCATCCATTGAGCATTACTCACTAAAGGTAGCTAATGATCATGGTTCTCTTAAAAATCAATCCCGGTTGCATCTATGCTCCACCTATCTGTTTCTGAAGCAACAGATCAGCTTCGAGCCCAAAAAAGGAGCACTACTTCTCAAAGAAATTCCAGAGTATTGTTGCTCAAGATGATGTGCCCTCGCCAGGTTCTCGTATCTGAATGGAAGTTCTCGACAAGCTCGCTTCAAGTTCATTTAGTTCATCAAGGTCCAAATCATCATCAACATCGATATCATCTTCGTCGGGCTCCTCAGCCTGCTTACCATTGGATGTTGACGAACTTGGACCCGCATCCTGACTTTTCTTGGCCTGAGGAAAGGAAGGGGAAATATATTAAGAATATACACACTGATCAACAGGAAATATTTTGAGCAAACAAACACGAGAACATACAAGAAAACTACAGATCAATTTACAGAAATAATGATATGAGATCCCTCATTCAAGTGTATTTTGTATTAATATTTTATTCCAGTCCTATGAATTATTCTCTGCATGCAGGATGATAAGCGATGTAGCAATTGTAATCGTCATATCAGCAAGGCATTCTATCTGCCCAAAGAAATAGTATAAGGTATGAAATAAATATATCCCTTTGCATTCCATAGGCGATATAACCAGCTTGCAATAAGAAGCCAAGATGCTTCTTTGATTCTTGAATGCATCCAAAGGTTATCTATCTAATTTCTTGATGAGCATATATCAATACAAAAACAATGGACCTGCGGATTCATCTAATTGCCAACTAAAAAGGGTTACAGTCTAAAATCTCTACAACACTACTTGAAAGAGCTACAAACCCCAAAGCCATTTTCAGATGTTTAAATTCTCTCACACGCAAAGAGAAGGAAAGGCGTCATGTTCTAAAAATCTAGATCGACACCCATGAGTAGCAACAGCAACTTGTTCTGGGCACTTTGGGTGCCATAAAAATACACGAAACGACCATGAATACATTCTCAATAGAGAGGATTATCAGGCAAGGAAGATATTTTTTTACCGGCTCTTCGTTAGCCTCTGCCTCTTCATCTCTCTCATAGACTTCATATGCTTCAGCATCATCCACAAAGACACTCGCATCAGCCATAAACAGTTCGCGACCACTGAAACAAGAACACGTAAATCACAATAAGTACAGTGAGAGCATAAAACAATAAACTTTTACATAAAAGAAAAATACCTCATGCGGTCATTTTTAGCCCTTTCTGCCCTCAGGGCTGCTTGGCCAGCTTCTTTTTCTTCTGCCTTCTTCCTCTTCCATTCCATGAACAATTCCGTGGTCATTGGGGTAGAACTCTTCGTCTTTTTACGCTGTCAGATCACAACAAGAACAGATATAATAACAGTTGCCAGACAAAAGCTTAACTATAGCAGACATTTAAGTATGGCTAATGATTTCATCTACCTGATCTTCAATCTCATCTTCAATAGCTATCTTATCACTCTCTTCCTCCAGTAAGGCCTTCATTTGGGATTTTAGTACATATCCAGGCGGAAGGGCATGCCTGTAGTGGCAATCTTTGCCACCATTTGGGCAAACCCAAAACCACCCATACTGTTTCTTCTCCACGGCATCAAGAAAGTACTTGCAGACCTACAGTACAAAACAGTTATTTTCAGAACACTTTGCAGACTGAATAAGACAGCTAAATTTAGTATTTCGATGCTGGATCTGAATTTATACGACTCAAACAAACTGTTGTATAGACAACAAGAAGATACCATGGTTTCTGAAAGAAAATAAGCTAACTAACAAAAAGAGGCAATGCATTGATCATAAGAACTTGAACACGGATACCGTAAAAACGGAACAATTGCAGGTGCCAGTGTAAAAGAATAAGATGGCACAGTATTTTTAAGTTGCAGTCACTAGAATATAATCACTGTTCATACAATGATACTCAATCAATTTGCATATGCCAGAAGTTAAGTAATGTAACCTCTTGTAAAGATTTTTACAACTAGTGCATTAATTAAGTTGCTTAAAGATAACGTAGCCTCCTAAATGTTCTGATAATCAAATTCCAAAACCTTGATGACCAGAAACAGTAATACATCCAGCACAGTAAGAGAGCAGAAGTTTCAATATGGTAATCAGATAGGAAATATACAACCAGTATAGTATGTCCCAGGACAAACAATATTATCAAGATTTCTTTTGGTAAGCAGGTGATAACAAAACATTTGACTGGAAAGAACTGAAAATTGTTTGTATATAGGCTTGGAGTGAGGCATACAATATCAGTAGGTTTGTTCTGCTGATACTCCGTCTTTTTCGATTCAACAACCTTCTCGAGAGTCTCCTGATCCCAGTCCTCCATGGTATCTGGCCAGAACAAAAGCATACAAATTTATACTGAAATACAAAAAAAAACTTGACGTACTAACACAAACTAAGGCAATAATCCAACTGTATTTATCGCTTACCCACATCACGCTTGTCCGTGTAAATATCAATCTTTTCACCCTTCCTCTGGACATTCAGATCGTGTGAGAACTTGCACTTAAAACCCTTCTGGCACTGGCCAACCTTGAAGAACTCGCACAATATTGACTTGGGATCAACTCCTGCATAACAGAATTAAGACATTGGCATCCATCGCCAGAAATCCGTAATAGAAACCGCAACACCACAAATTCCCAATGTTGTACTCATCAAAATTACTGAGCTACATTTATGTGCAGGTACTAATAACTTTTCTACATTCATCTGCAGGTAAAGGAGATTCAAGGTGTTCACATTTCACAATGTACAACTTACAATGAACAAAAGAACCAAACCTATCATTCTATCAATAAATGACACAATCATCGTGCTAACCTCTTTGATACTATGATGACATTAGATAGAGCTTTGAGACACCCATATTCATTTCCTCAAACTTTCTCCGATACGTTCAAGATGCATAAGCAGATGGAGAAGAGGCCGTACCAACAGGAACTTTGGGCTGGCTGACAGCGACCTTGAACAGATCATTAAGCTCCTTCTCGCGCGCCTTCTCCTCCTCCTTCTTCTTCTGCGCATCCACATCCACACAAAAGAAACGAAACATCAGAAGAGTAAAGTAATCTAATGAGGCGACGAAAACGCCCGCGCGGGGTTCGATCTGAGCGGTCTTCCTTGCCTTGGCAGCGGTCTTCGACGGGTCCGGCTTCGGCTGTACCGCCTGGTGCAGGGATTGGACATACTTCTGCACGTTCTTGCTCTTGTTCTTGTTCTTGAGCCCGAACGTCTTGTCCTCCACGACCTTCTGCTTCTTGGCCAGGTCTGCCTTCGACGGCTGCGCCTTCTTCGGCGGCATCCTGCCCGGCTGCTCTTCTCGCGCGCGCGAACGTCGGGGGTTGGGCGGCGGAAGGAGGAGGCGGCGACGGGAGGGAGGGTTTCTTGGGTTTGGGGCTGGAGGAAGGGGAAGGCGGAGGCAAGGAGGAAGTTTCTAGAGATGCAGGTTGTTCGTGCCGATGTGGGTAGCCGGAAGCGGATGATGAAGGGGGATGTTGGGCCTCCAGAGAGGGTTTGGAAACGGGCTTTTGGGCTTCGACGTCGCGGTCCAGGTCCACCTTGTAATCACCCGCGCGTACCAGCTTCGCCACATCAGGTCCGTCGATTCAATCCACCAGCACAGATCACAGAGCAGGGGCGCCCGCAACCAAACCCTAAACACCAAACCACCGCGTATAAATTGCTTCACCGCCCCTAACCCTCTCTTCTCTTGCCGCCGCCGCTGCTCCCTGCCCGTGCTCCTCGCCGCCGCCGCCACCGCCGCACCTCCTCCGCGCAGCGTTCCCGAACCGTCCGTCAAGATGGGGTACTTACTCTCTTGTCTCCGCACTCTCGTGATCTGCTCTGTGATGTTTACCTGCTTTCTTAGCGATCTAGCAGTCTAGTGATTTTTGCCGTGTTTGATAGTAACATGACCGTGCTCTGTATTACCCCGGTCTACTTGGTTTGTTTGGATGCTTGTGCTCTAGGTTGCTTCTCAATCCTGATGTTTCGTTGTGAATTTGGTAAATTATTTTGATGAAGCCAAGCTTATGGACGGTCCAGTACTGATCAGATTATACAACGTCAGTACTAAACATATTCATAAGCGATATCAATCCGTTGCTGCTGTGTCATAATGTCTTTCTTGATTCAGTGTCTTGGATCTGGGAAGTTATGCGCAGTAGCATACACTTTAATCATTTGGAACATTTCAAAGATTCGTCCGTTGTGTTATCTGTAGTTAAAAACGTGGGATTGAGTTTAAAACTAGCTCCCAAATGGGTAGATGACAATAAAAATATAGTCAGCAATCAAATTCTACTTTTCTTCAGAACGATGGCTATATTTGGACTCAGTTGCAGCTATTTGATTCGTTTGGCACACAGCATGCCTGTGCTCAGATGACATAATTGGCCGTTTCTGCTGAGCCCATAAATCATGATAGTGCTCTCTAATCTTCTAACACATTTGACAGTCACTTGTTTATTAACTGCGTACAATGTAAGGTTGTTGTGATGTAGATAGCAACAATTTCTGGCACACTAGCATTTGCATCTCAGTTCAACTATGATGTTGAATGTCATGATCCTATTTTTGTTATATTGATTTAATTGTGTGCCATATTGCCATGTTTAAATCTTACACAGGAAGACACGTGGTATGGGAGCTGGTCGCAAATTGAAGACCCACCGCAGGAACCAGAGGTGGGCTGACAAGGCTTACAAGAAGAGCCACTTGGGCAATGAGTGGAAGAAACCCTTCGCAGGGTCGTCTCACGCCAAGGGCATTGTTCTTGAGAAGATGTAAGCAGAATCCTGATTATGTTTCTTCTTCACGCTTGTTTTGTGAACTTTAGCTAAATAGACACTCATTCCATTGCAGTGGTATTGAGGCCAAGCAGCCCAACTCTGCTATCCGTAAGTGTGCCCGTGTCCAGCTTGTGAAGAATGGCAAGAAGATTGCTGCCTTTGTGCCAAATGATGGTTGCTTGAACTTCATCGAGGAGAATGTATTGTCTTTGTCCTTGCTCTTTATTTCTTTTCCTGACATCTATGTGTGGCAGCAAAATAATTTCTCTTTTCTTGTCTCTCCAGGATGAGGTGCTGATTGCTGGGTTCGGCCGTAAGGGTCACGCTGTGGGAGATATTCCCGGAGTCCGGTTCAAGGTTGTCAAGGTCTCTGGTGTGTCTCTGCTTGCCCTTTTCAAGGAGAAGAAGGAGAAGCCAAGGTCTTAAGAGTGCTGTTGCATCTTGATCGGCCAAGCATGGAGTAGAAAGTTTGAAAGCTTTAGATGTTTAAGAATGGTTCCTTGCTTATGTTTACAGCGCATTCTTGAAATTGTTAACTTGAGATTGTGTTGGTGAAAACCATTTATGGCCAGACTTCCCTTCTGTTAAGAGAATAGTAGTATCATGAGTTTTGGTCGCCCGGTTTGGAATCTCAGAAATTTTGCCTTCTTACCTATATCCCCGCTTACATCGGGTTGATTGTTTTGTTTATTGCTGCTGCCCTATTCATGGGATGGGATGCTGCTCAATTGGAAATGAGGCACCTCTTTGGAACTGATTAGTACCCGTCTGAAATGAATACCGGCCTGAGTAAGGAAATTGAGCGTGCTTCTAACCTTTGGAGTTACACCTCAAAAAAAAAAAAACCTTTGGAGTTGGAATTTCAGCGTCACGACCAGGCTGGCAGCTTCGGTCGTAACATATGGTAGTCCATATATATGTAGGTTGTTAGAGCAACTCCAGCAGAGCCTCTACATGAGTCCCTAGATGGGATGTAGGGGCTCAAGACAAAAAAAAAGCACTCCAGCAGGGTCCCTAGCCAAGTCGCCAGACATATTGGGTCGCTAGAATCCGGCGGAGAGCCCCCAGATGTGGCGACCCGCTCGGGGGTCGCTACACTGGTGGGGCCCGCTCAACCACCGCTGGCGCCCACGACTCCCTCTTCCCGCGGGCGCGCCTCCGCCGCGCGCCGTCCCCGAGCCGCACTGCCTCCGCCGTCCCCTTCCTCCTCCCCATCGCCGCAAATCGCCGCCCAGGCCGCATCTTCTCTTCTTCCTCCCCGCCCGGCGTCGATTCGTCCCCACCCCGTCGATTCATCCGCACGCCCAGGCTGAGGAGCTCGCCGTGGCCTCCTCCTCCCTCTCCGCAGCCTCCTGCCTCAGCCATGGCGGCCATGGGAGCCCGCTGCGGCCATGGGGGCGCGCACGGGCGAGCTCGTGTTGATGAGCTCTGCCTTCATGCTCGGCTCGTCCGTGGCCTCGCCCTTCCCCGCCTCGTCCAATCATGGTGACGCGCATCGTGCTTGCGCCACCGTGAGAGCAATTCTTGCCCGCCATGGCCTCGATTCGTCTCTGCTCGGCCATGGCGGGGCGCGGCGAGGGGTGCAGCAGGGGGCGCGGCGGCGGGGGCCCCTCCTCGTCGATTCGCCACGCCCATCGCTCGGGACGGCGTGGCCCGCGCTCGCGCGCTTCGCCGTGGCCTGCTCCGTCGCCGCCGCCGAGTCCTCGCGCGCTGCGTCCACGAGCAGAGAGGAAGAAGAGGAGAGGAGGGGTGAGGCTGACGAGCGGGTCCCACCCATCTAGGGGCTGAGATGTAGGGGCTGCTGCTGGAGTTGGAAGCAATTTGTAGGGGCTTGAATCTAGGGACCGGCCCCTAGATGGCATGTAGGGGCCTTGATTTAGGGGCTTCTGCTGGAGTTGCTCTTATGATGTAATGTACCAGTCATAATTACATTCAAAATTTTTTTGCGACATAACTGGTTTGTGATGTATCGCAAATCAGCGGGGTTCTTTGGATGCAAGCTACGCACACAACTCTTGTCAACAAGCTTCATTCAATTCGACTAGTGTTTGGTGTTCTTTTTTTGAAGTGGAACATAATTCCATTACTCAGGTGCTGATAAATCATCAGCTACCAGTGACCAAATACATGACGGGAGTTCGACCACCACCGGGTCATCAGTCTCCGAACTCTCACACCCTAGCGCTGCCAAGGCATGCGCCACTTTATTACAAGACCTGGGAACATAGACCACACTAAACGAAATAAAATTCAAACGAACTAACTCCTTAATCTCCATGATCAGGCCACCAGCAGGCCCCAGATCATAAGCTTCAGAGCAAATGGCTTGCTTCAGCATGAGAGCGTCAGTTTCAGCGACCACATTGCCGATCCCCAGGTCTATTGCGACCTGCAGCCCCTGCAGGCACGCTATGACTTCTGCTTGGAAAGCATCTAACAGAAAATTCAATCGTCCGCGGCCCGCCGAGACCACATCGCCATCAGAGTCCCGGATCACAAATCCCCAGCCTCCATCCCCTTTCTCCTTCCTAAAGGCAGCATCACTATTAAGTTTCAGCATACCTAGCTCAGGCTTTTGCCATCTCTTGGACTGCACTTTCGTCGGTTTCTTCTGCTTTGTATGAACAGCGATCGCCTCATTTGCATAACCCTCAATGTTTCTGGCCAGGAAGTTGATTGTCTTTCGTCCTTCTCCTTCTCTGATACTGTTGCGTTCTGACCACCATGTCCACATCGCAATTGCCACTTTCAGGCATATGTCATGTTGCAGCCCCAAAATATAAGCCACTGCATCACGGGATGAACTGATCTCAGCAAGTGCTGCTCTGTGCGTCTCCAGCCTGAGTTGAGCCCAAAGTTGCTTGACGAATTTGCACTTAAAAAACAAATGTCCACCATCTTCCCAAGTTCGCTCACATACAACACATTTGGTTTCAATTTTCATGCCTCTGTGCTGCAAATTAGCTCTCAAAGCGTGACTATTGTGCGCCACCCTCCATAAAAAGTGCTTAAATTTATTTGGGCACTCTAACTTCCAGATTTTCTTCCATATTTCATCAGTTCCTTGACCACTGGGTGAACTTGACGAGCCCGCCCTATTCATAACCATGTCTCTCCTGCACACCTTGTAAGCACTGCGCACTGAGAATATCCCATTATGGTTGAAATGCCAGGCAGGCACATTATCCCTTCCAATATGGACAGGCAAGGCCAGGATAGCTTTAGCATCCTCTTCCCAGAAGACATCCTTCACTAGTTCTGAATCCCACTCCCCTGTAATAGGGTTGATCAGTTCAGAGACTTGATGTAAGATGTTTGCACCTCGTGGCGTGACTGGGTTCCTTGTCCATTCATTTGGAATCCATGGGTCTCTCCACATGTCAATACCCTCACCATGGCCAATTCTCCAGATCAATCCCTTCTTCAAAACATCAATACCCTTCAGTATGCTCCTCCATGTGTATGAAATGCCCGGCCTAGGCTGCACACTTAAGCAGCTCGCCTCAGGAAAATATTTCGCTTTGAGGATCCTAGCACACAGTGAATCCGGATTTTGCAACAACCGCCAGCCCTGTTTTGCAAGCATGGCCAAATTAAATGCATGAATGTCTCGGAATCCCATTCCCCCTTCACTCTTCGGCAATATCATTTTCTCCCAGCTTAACCAATGCATTTTGTGCTTTCCTTCCTGCTGGTTCCACCAATATCTGCAGATCATTGTGCTTAGCTGATCACACAATGTTTTAGTCAGATCAAAGCAACCCATAGCAAACGTCGGAATGGCCTGAGCTACAGCCTTGATAAGAATTTCCTTCCCCGCCCATGACAGCATCTTTTCTTTCCACCCTTGTATCCTTTGCCATACCCGGTCCTTGAGATACGCAAATACGTTTGTCTTGGATTGTCCCACATGTACCGGCAACCCAAGATACTTGTCGCTTATTGTCTCCGTCTCTATTTGCAGTACATGCCTCACCCCTTGCTTGTCTTCGGGTTTGGCGTTCCTGCTAAACAACACCGCCGACTTAGCCTTGTTAATAACCTGTCCAGAGCAACGCTCATACAAAGCGAGTATATCACATAGGTGTGTAGCATCCTCCTCTTTTGCACGAATGAGAATTAGAGAGTCATCGGCAAAAAGCAAGTGAGAGACACTAGGAGCGGATGGACAGATCTTAACTCCCGCTATCAGCCCTTCATCCTCAGCACGGTTTAGTAAGGCTGTGAAACCCTCAGCACACAGCAAAAATAAATATGGGGAGAGAGGGTCCCCCTGTCGCAGTCCCCTTTCTGGCTTAAAACACTCCGACAGGGCCCCATTCACCTTGATACTATAAGAGACTGTTGTAACACATTTCATGATCAATTGCACCCATCTCAGGTCGAACCCCATTCTGATCATCATATTACGTAGGAACGGCCACTCAACCCTGTCATAAGCCTTGCTCATATCGAGTTTGATTGCTGCATAACTCACCTCCCCCTCTCTTTTATTCCTTAAATAATGTGTCATTTCATATGCTATCAAAATATTGTCCGAGATGAGCCTCCCTGGGACGAACGCACTTTGGGTTGGTGAGATGATCTCCGGAAGAATCTTCTTCAATCGATTAGCAAGGATTTTTGAGACTATCTTGTAGAGAACGTTACACAAACTTATTGGCCTCAAATCAGTGACCTTTTCTGGGTTCTGCACCTTGGGAATGAGGGAGATAACAGTTTGGTTCCACTCCTCCGGCATCGCCGCCCCATTCAGCACCTGGAGTACTTCCCGTGTCACTTTGCCACCAACAAGATCCCAGAAATTTTTATAGAAAACCGACGGCATCCCGTCGGGTCCCGGGGCTTTTAGATCACCAATCGAATCAAGAGCGACCTTAACTTCTTCTTCAGAGAAATCCCGTAGGAGACATTCATTCATTTCACTGGTCACCCGTGGAGTAACAGCATCAAGTAGTTGCTGATCATCACCAATTATATTTGACCTGAAAAGTTGTTTAAAGTGATTAACGATAAACGCCTGCTTCTCTACTTCGCTCTCCACCCAGCCACCATCCTCCTTCTTCAATTTTCCTATCCTATTTCTCCTCCTCCTCTCGGAACAAGCATGGTGGAAAAATGCCGTGTTCCTATCTCCCTTCGCCAACCAGTTAGCATAAGCCCTCTGCCGCCAGTATATATCAATCTGCTCTTCGATTCTATCCACTTTAAATCTCATCACCGCCTCCCTCTCTACAGATGCTTGAGTTATATTTTTCCTTCTGCATTCCTCCAGGTCCTTCTTCGCCTTTTTTAGCCGTTTTTCCAAATCGCCGAGAACATTAGTGCTCCAGTCTTGTAAGCTGGCCGCAACCCCCTTTATAGCATCCACCATCCGTGCATCCTCCTCCTCCCCCCCGCAGCTTACCCACGCTCCCTCCACCACCTCCCTGCACCTCTTCTCCTCCAACCAATTTGCTTCAAATTTGAACGGTTTGTCCAGCCCTCCACCACGTCTACCGGTCGGCTTCTCGGTCGATATGATGACCGGTCTATGATCAGAGTGATGCGGATCCCCGTTACGAACCCGAACTGAGTTGAATTTGCTTCTCCATCCACTATTCGCAACAGCCCTATCCAGCCTCTCCCGAATATAGTCATCGCTGCGATGCTGATTGTTGCGCCAAGTGAATATATCACCAGAGAACCCCAAATCCGTCAGTTCACAGTCCTCGAGTGCTTCCTTGAACTTATCCATGCACGCTTGCGGTCTAGGCCGCCCCCCTTCCTTCTCATGTTGATGGAGTATTTCATTGAAATCCCCTGCGCACAGCCAGGGTAGCTGGCGCAGCGCATGGAGATCTCTCAGCAACTTCCACGTCCTGTGCTTCAACTCCGACTTAGATTCGCCATACATTCCAGTGAACCGCCATACAAAACCATTTGCCTCCACCACATCACAGTCAATATGATTTGCAGAGTAATTCCGCAACGTCACGTTGACTCCCTCTCCTCCACCCCCAGCCCCCCCCCCCCCCCCCCCCCCCCCCCCCTTTTCCATCCCCTTTCACCACCACCATGTTTGACAATCCTAACAAGAACTTGAATCTTTGCATTCGTTTCTCGTCGAGTTTGGTTTCAGACAAGAAAAGAATGTCCGCCTGCTCCGTCTTCTGACACTTCAGAAGACCACGAACTGCCGGGGCGTTCCCCAAGCCCCGGCAGTTCCAAGCCATAATCTTCATTGGGACCCGCAGGACCGGTTCGCCGGCCCCGCCATTTTTGAATTTGATAGAACCTCCTCTGTACCGCTGTTCCCAGCCCTTGCCTTCTTTACATTATCAATCTCCATTTTGTCCACCTCCTCTAGCCCCCTCTTCTGACCACCCAGTACTGTCAACACCTCGTCTTCCTTCCCCTCAGCACCCCTAGCATGACGCTTCCAGGATCTGCCGTTCTTCTTTTTTCCTTCAACCTCCTCCTTCCCTCGTTCCCCCTGTGCAACCGCGACTTGATCGACGTGCATGGCCCTGTTCACATGCACGTTGCTCCGCTCCACTTGCTGTACCCCATCTGTCGTTTTCTCCCCACCATCAGCCAGGCCACTCCCACCACCATTGGTTAGCTCTTTCTCCTTAGCCTCCGTAGCTTTGTCATTTATAAACAGGGCCTTCCTGGTTTCCCCTGCTGTCAGTGGTGGAGCTTTAATTTTCAGCGGACTAGTAACTTCATCATCTTCTTTAGCTTTACCCTCCTCTGACCCCTTGGGTGCGCCCTTCCTCCAATTCGGTTCATCGCTGCCCCTTCCACCTCCACTGTTCCAGCTGCCGGAACCTCCACTTCCTCGGCTCCCCGAACCTCCTGACCTCCATGAGTAACTTGTCCTCTGTCCCCCCCATCTACCCTTTGGTTCATCGATGTACCGTCTCTTTTCCGGCTGGTACCGTAGCTTCGCACAGAACTGCTGTGGCTCACCTTTTGCTAGCTTCTTCTCACAGACTTTATCAATGTGCCCAATTATGCCACACGTGTAGCAGAACTCTGGGAGAAATTCATACACCAGTGGGCACCATACATTCTTCTCCTTTCCTTCCTCCCCAAGTGTCAGTGTGACTCCCCTCATCAGCGGCTGCCGCACGTCCCATCTCACCTTCACTCTAAGGAACTGGCCAATAGCACATTCATCATCCGCCGCATCCACCTCCAGCACTTCGCCAATCATGTCGCCTATCTTCTCCCCCGCCGCCTTGTTCATGAGACCCAGAGGCATCTTAGTGATTCTCACCCACATCGGGATCCAGATGAACTCAATCTCATCGATCGTCTTCTCTCCATCGAAGTCAGCCATGATCACCAGATCCTTCCCACCAAAATTCCACGGGCCGTCATCGAGCGCCCTCCTCTTACCACTAGCCTGGAGGAAGGTAAATAAAAAGCGATTTTCCCCCAGATCCTTGCACTCCACCCCTTTGATCGGGCAGAACACCTTCCCCAACGCCAATTCAAGAGCATCTGCCCTCACAGGTTTCTCCGAAAAAACCTTTCCCACCGCCTGTGGATCCTTTCCTGACTTCATCCCCACCTGCAGTCCACCAATCCTGATGCCTTTCTTCTCCGTCTCCGAGAGTCGCATGTTCTCCATGAGACCAGCAACCTTCTCCATGGCGAGCCGATCAGCCTCCTCCTCGCCAGAGGAACACGAACCCTAACCAGGGGCGACTAGGAAAAAGGCTAGCAAATTTGGGCTATGACTCCGTTACGGAGAGATTTGACGTGGACGCAAGGGAGGGATGGGACGTGTACTCAAATTCTGGACTCGATGCGAAATCCAGAACAGGAACAGGGAGGGAGAGGTGGAAGAACCGAGGGAAACCCTAGCCGCCGCCTGACCTAACTCGAGTCGCCTGGGAACCAGGCGCCGAGACTACGAATGAGATGTGGTTAGTGTTTGGTGTTCTATCGCCATGACTGTGATGTGCGTATTTTCTGTCATCTGATCGATTTCCGGCCAAAAATTGCCATGATTTATGGTGGATGATTTGTGCTCCAAACGACATCTAGAACCAGGCACGCTCTCAGCCTTGCTCTTGCAAGCTGTCTCTACCGTTGTTCAGTTCGAATTTGCTCGCAATGAAATTCTAACAACCGTAAACTCGAGCAATTCCAGTTGAAAAACAAAAACAAAAACAAACAAAAGGGTCTAAAGACTCTACCGGCCCGGGGTCCACCGGCTGGAGGAGCTGGACCGTGGGCCCGGGCCCACTCCCCCACCTCGTCCGCATTGGCAACCGACGAACGGCCCGGATCCCCGGCTTCCTCCATCGCACCCACCCGGACTGCCTCTCCTTCTCCAGCGTCCGATCCCCATTCCCCACCTCTCCTCCTCTCTCCGCGGCCGCCATCTCTCTCTCTCTCCTCCCCCTTCTCTCCCCTCCCCGCCTCCGCGCGCGCGCCAGTTTTTATAAGGTACGTACGGCGCGTCGACACGCTGCCCGCCCGCCCGCCCGCCACCTCCCGGTTCCCGGCGGCGAGCTCTGACGCGATCGATGTTGTTGTGTGACCTTCTGTTGGTGGATCTAGGGTTTTGGCGAGGGCCGGCCACCCGGCGATGGCGGACGACAGCGGGAGCCACGAGGGCGGCGGCGGAGGGGTGAGGGAGCAGGACAGGTTCCTGCCCATCGCCAACATCAGCCGCATCATGAAGAAGGCCGTGCCCGCCAACGGCAAGATCGCCAAGGACGCCAAGGAGACCCTGCAGGAATGCGTCTCCGAGTTCATCTCCTTCGTCACCAGCGAGTGAGTTGAGACCGGCCGGTAGCGTAGCCCCTTGGCCTTGGATCGGGTTGGCTTCGTTTCGTTTTCCTTCAGGTTTGTGTCCTTTTTTGGTGATTCTGATTTCGGCGGCGGCGCGTTCAGGGCGAGCGACAAGTGCCAGAAGGAGAAGCGCAAGACCATCAACGGGGACGATCTGCTCTGGGCGATGGCCACGCTCGGATTCGAGGAGTACGTCGACCCCCTCAAGAACTACCTTCAAAAGTACCGAGAGGTGAGTGATGGTTCGTCCCACTGCTGCGTAGATGTGGATCCCATTCTCTTTTTTTATTATTTATTTTAAGAATACTTTGATCTCATGACGCTTCTTTCGGACCTTGCATAATCTCTCTGGGGACTGCCATGGTAATTGCAGATGGAGGTATGTGATCGTGATACTCTTCTCCTTATTTATCTCTGTAATCTGTGCAGCGTCGTACGAAACTTTTGTTTTCCCCTGTCAATCCTAGTTAAACTAGCAGTTTGAAAAGAAAAAGAAAAATGAGGCATATCCATAGAGCTTATAGTAGGCCAATTCCTTTTGCATTTTCGTGGCACAAACTGAAAAGACAACGTAATCAGGTTATTGAGCTTATACCCTGGAATGAGTTGTTAGCAGCTGACAGGAAATGCTCATAATGTTTTTCCTTTGAGATGTACCATCTAGGAAAGATAACTGTTCTGCAAGTCTCATTCATTGAAGCTGCCAAAAATTGCAAGCAACACTCGTACATGCTAGCTCTGATAGACTTTGCATAACGATCTATTCTTGTTTGATTGTTACATTGGCTACAATGCAAAGCTTTTGTGCTACGTAGTATGCTGCTGTCATGTACTATTTGCATATTGTAGATCATAACTATTTTTTCCTGTTAATTTGTGGTAGGGTGATAGTAAGTTGTCTACAAAGGGTGGTGAGGGCTCAGTAAAGAAGGATGCAATCAGTCCCCTTGGTGGCACCAGCAGCTCAACTAACCAGGTTTGTATTTGCTTGTCTTGCCCACCTCAATCCTCAGCTCCTCCCAGTTGTGCTTGGAAGTTGAAACTTATTTCCTCATGATTCTTGTAGTTGGTGCAGCATGGAATTTACAACCAAGGGATGGGCTATATGCAACCTCAGGTATTCATAGTTACATACTTTCAGTAAAACAATGATATACTTCATCTGAGGTAAATATGACGCATATTTTAGTGATTACATAATTTTCTGAGCTATTTTTTTCCTTATGCACACCCAGTACCACAATGGGGATACCTGAAAGACAAAAACTGAAGATAGCGGCAGTTTTCCGGTACTGTTATTGCTCCCTTAGCTTGTCCTCTTTTTTTCTTTTCTCTGTATATGATCTACCACTCATGCATTCTATTCATGTCAAACACAAAATTTTGAACTTACTGTGCATCTTTTAGCTCCGCAGCAGAAAATTGCCTTCATCTTTTATGCATGTTTCATGCTGCCATATTTTCTTTGTTCTGACAATACATATTTTTTTCTCCAGTGGTTATTCTTCTGCTAAGGAAATTGCCCCGCATGGGGTCCATGTTTATTGGCAGAAGACCGAGCCACCTTAAAAGGCTGTTTAACTTTTGTGATGGCTGCCTCTCAGATGTAAATTGCTTCCATCAGAATAGATTTACGTATGGATTAGTGCTTGCTTTTGTCTGTATATTCAGAATGGTACAGTCGCTGTTTTTGCAACCTTTTATATTTACATATCTGTATTGTGAATCATAAATCTATTGTAGTGACCTAGGCTCAAATAATGCTGATCTATACATAAATTCTGCTATTTTCATTTTCTCAAATTAGGCTTCTTCGTGTTCCTTCGGATGCGATGGTCTTGCCTGAATCCTAGGCCGTGTCTCTCTGTTCAAAGACATGGTGAAATTGCTGTATGGCTGGCAAGCATTTCCACCAGAGACGCGGGGGCCCAGCTTGCAGGGGTTCTGAAAATGTCCTTGTCCTGTTTGCTAAAAAATGGGTCCATTTTTCCAATCGGGGTTTTCCCTTATGGACGCACGTTGTTTTCATTTTTTTTTTTTTTGAAAGATACGATACATCATGTCATAGCTTGAGAAATAGCACAAACCGTCCTATGGCTTTTAATTCAACCTTTAATATAAAATATCTTGCGACATTCCATCATGCGAATAAAGTTTCACTCGTAGTAAAAATACAACCACGCGCGAGTTTACGACGCTGCGGCCGTGCACCGCAGCTATCGTGGGTGGCGAACTGCTGGGTTCTCAAGGGAATTATCGAGATTCGTTCCATTTGCAACACAACACAGCAACCATCAGAAAACTTAAGCTAGCAAAAGTGATTCAGATAATTAATCGTGTCAGACTTCATATGTGCTCCAGAAGCTTCCGGCCAGCAATGTAACGAGCACTGGGCAGGATTTAAAAGAACGAGCACATCCTATTTCAGTTAAAAACAACACGGTTAAAATATAACTTGGAGCACATCTTATGTCATGCCTTTCTTCCAACCCGGGCTTCAATGCCAAAACTTGTCTGTTTGATACAGGACAGTCAATTTGGTAAAATATGAAAACTAAAAGTAGGCAGAACAAATCTACATTCTATCTTTTTTTTGTTAGCAACTATAATCTGCACCTCCGTTGGAGGAACTGTACGATGAACCTGCCCTCTACAATATGGCCATCAACTTACAAAATCTCCTGCCCCAACGCAGGCAGTCTCAGCTACAACTGCACGGATGCGTTAGGAAGAGGTCCGGCGGTCTGACAAAATGCTGTGTATTAGGGTAAACCCATCATGCCCATAAACTTCCACTCCTGTGCTCCAAAAAATTGCAAGAAATAAACTGAATCTCTTCACGCGCTGGATTTCACAAATATTAGTCCTCGTCGTCTGCTAGCAGAGCAAATGAAAACGGCTTGAATTTGTAGCCATCCCCATGGTAGAACTTGTTCATAAACTCAACCCAGTGCAGACGCAGTGCATGCAGGAAAGCACTCAGTGATTCCATCCCAAGCAATATGAAGGCAGTAGCAAAAGCAAAAACTACAAAACCCGCGAACTTCACAAGAAGGCTGTCGTACCTATGAACAATACAGTGAAAATTTAACTTCAGAACTTGTTGAATTTGGTTCATCATGAAAGCAGAAAAAAAGAGTTAGGTAGAGGGTTTCTTATAATACAAAGTTATTGAGGTCAAATGGATGAAAGACGCTTACCCCCATGCAAGTAACAGCAGCTTCTCATAGAAAACTGTTGACAACTCTGAATGCGCTAAGCTGAAACAACGAACAATACATAGAACTGAGGAGTTGGACTGGAGAATTAATTTTTAGTTGCAATGTATGACAAGATGCAAACCTCAGGGCCCAAAGTCGAAGATAAGATGCGGTGTTTGAAACTGCACCAAGTACAAACTCAATGGAATGTATCATTTGATGTACAAAAACTTCGCTAAAATTGAAGTCATCATGACGTGCTCGGGCAGAATCAGGTTCAGAATCTGGATCCATTTCAGATGTCCCTAGGAAACGGTAGGTGTGACCTTGAAACCTCTGCATCAAGGTGTAGAAGATTAGATATTGCACTAATCCAGCAGAAGAGGGGTATTTGTTTCTTTTAAGCACTGATCATTTATTTGAACTTTAAATTCTACATGAGTGGAACAATCTATTCATTGTCCCTTTTTTGTAGCAATTTCGGGGATCCCCTAACTAAAAGGGGTTAGCATGATAGCAAATAATTCAGTATAAAAAACTGGCTAATATGTTGTCCAAGCTTTTTTTTTCCCTTCAAAAAAATATACCTCCTTATGAAGTCGCTTTAAGATAAAAGGCTTTGGGAAGAGCATCCATGGAACAGCTACCAGAGCAAGAAGCAACAAAAGTATCTGAATGATCAAATATGACAAGTTAGTGAGCGAAGGATGCTACAGATAAAAAGTACTTCCTCTGGACTTCAATTTTGGATGTCTGGACAGAAACGTCTATAGAATTTCAGCTCAAATCTGCTGTCAGGACATAATAAATTCAATTCCGGAGGTAATAATTTTTTTTTATATGATTAAGGAGAGTATAACCTGGAGTTCCTTTTGGCCCCAAAACAGTTGATTTTCTCCAAGATCTCCAGCAGGATCAAGAAACATATATATCATAACATGATACAGATCGGCTTGAGAGCCCGAGCACCACTTGATGAGAATCAGGAGTGCTAAGTAACCAAAAAGGCTATTCAGGAAAATCATCTGTGGAATGAATTGATACCTGACAAACGCACATAGTTAATATTAAATATTGTACCAATCCCCGCTAATTTGACTGCATCAAAGAAGAAGATACAAAGGAACATACAGTACCTTATGTCAAGGGCATTTCCATGAAACTTAGCATCAAAATAACTTAAAACAATCCCAAGGTTCATCTGGGCCACACCCATTAGTATAGACATTTTCATCTTCAACGAATTTAGAAAGGGTAGCTCAGATCGACTTCCACGCCAACTTGGGTCCACTCCAAAAGGATAGGGATCACGGACCTTGATGAGACCAGCAGTATGTGCATCACTGAAGTAAACAACCTAGGTGTCAAAATTTCTGGGACAAAGTTTGGTGCATGGTTATCCAGCAGTAAAGTGTGTTATGAGTAAAGGTTTTTTTTTCCCTTGCCCTACCATTGCTAAATGATGTTACGTAAAAGCAGCTAAGAAAATGAATCAGACAAAAGTATAGAGCTCTCTGGACCTTTAACAGAATGACTACTGCCGAGCAACAAAATGATCAGGTTCTCTAGACAGTAAGCTTTACTACATAAAATGCATTCATAAAACCTGCTGCCATAATTTGTAGAGTAGGTGCATATAATTTCAAGCTAAAAGGTTCTTGGGAGAAGAGTGAGCAATGTACATGTGCCTCTAACGTTAGATGTATGTGGAACTTCGATATTTCATAAAATAAAGTGATGTAAGCACTTCCGTCACGAACGTATCTATATGTACGATGCACCTAGCCATTAATAACATTTTTTTGTGATGTAAGATAATAAACAAACACTAGCTTGTTCGCACAGCAAAATGAAGCTATAGCGATAACTGTCGTGGCACGAAAATGAAAGCCGATAAAACTAAGATTTTCATCCAGCAACATCACAACAGAATCGCGATTAACAAATAGTTGAGCTTAATTCAGATATTTTAACTGATACAATAATTCTCCAGCATACAACAAATTTCAAGAAACATTTTCTAGAGACATACCTGCAGCTTTTTTCCCGGCACTCATATGCAGATTTTCCAAATATATGGAATGGAACTGAGAAAAACTCATTATATATAAGGCCGCAGTATATTGAGAATAATGCCATCAGAAGAATAACATAACGTCCACCAAATGCCATCTCCATAAAGCTACCAAGCTTCTGAAATAAGTATGGACCAGAGGTTAGCACAGACAAGGTGAGAAAGAAAAAGATGCAAAGCAAATCGCCAGCAATGGGTGTGATTTAGTAGCAAGCTACAAGGATGATCCAAGCATTTGTAGCATGTCTTTTTATTTGTTTTCCTATTCAGAATTTTCTGCTTGCACGAGCTACGATGCAATAATGAACCAAGCTTTGGCCACCAGGTTGTGCAGATGCAGTACTTTCATTTATCTAAAACTAACGCAACAGAGGATATGATTATAACAGTTATGCAAATAAAGAAAACGGTTCAGTTTCAGCCATATACCTGAGAGGAAAGTTTCTTCTCACGGAGTATAAGAACCAAAGCTCCTATTAACAGGCATATTCCATGACCCCAATCTCCAAACATAACAGCAAAAAGAAATGGGAATGTGACAACAGAATATACAGCTGGATTAGCTTCTTGGTATCTCGCAACGCTGCAAGAATACAAAATCATAGTCAAGTCACTACAGAAAGGTTAATGAAGAAGCTACCATAACATGCAGTTGTCATTCATAAGATAGCAGTAACAATGATATAGTAAAAAGTAAAAGATTTCCAATACAAATGCATTAACATCAAGTATGCATTTGAATAACATCTAAGGTTTCAAGAAGTAATCAGCCTTGCAAGATCACAAATTGTTAAAGCTCACACAAACAGTTGAAAACTCAGCAGGCCAGCTCAAGCAATTAAATTAAAACAACTCAGGCCCAAGCACATATCTATTGTAAGTTTAATATCCTGTAATCAAATGTGACATTATCACTAGGTCAACACCCAAGTGCGACCAACAAACCATTCGTAGCGGGACAGAAAAAACTTTGTTCTGGACCAAGTAGATAGAAATACCTGATTCACCACAACTATTTTTGTTTTAGACCAGCATTTAATGGCAAACATAAGAAACTCCGAAAAAGCAAAAATATAACAAATTAAATAACTTGTTCATGCTAAATTTTGCAGTGATGTACATACCCATACGCATCAACAATTTCCTGGAAAGCGCTGGTAAATTTATCAGTTCGAAAATATGTAGGTGGTGAGTCAATAGTGTCCATCTCATGAAATATAGTGCCAACTTGAGAGTGACTGTGAAGTGTTGCACGCTGCAAGCATTCCTTGATCTGAAATGCAATTTGGAAATAAGATACACTTTCTGAACAATGAGCACAACAGATCGAATAAGCGAATTCTCTCGGACCTGAGATTTAGCAAATATAGGACACCATCCTTCACCAACAAGGCATTTCTTTGTCACGTCAAAGTTCAGCATGTTCAGCGTGTCATATACAGCTTTCTCCTTTTTAACCTAAGTTGAATACAATCCCATATAATAGCATGAGAGATGACTACAATTTTTCCGGGGTGAAAAGTTATAGACATAAAAAATATTTGAGAAACTGGTTTTTCCTTGATTACCATGATTGTCCATCTCCACAACTGTGACCCCACTGACTCAAGAGCTCTGTTTCTATGCTGGATTCCAGCATCCAAAGTAACTTCTAGATCAGAGAGGCGTGCAGACACCTGATAAAAGTTTTATGGCAGTCATGACTTCATCTGATAGTAGTGAGATAACATTACAGTCCAGCTTTTATATGGTGGATAGATGGCAGACCAATAATATCTCATAGTGCAAAGTGTAACGAAGGATTTTTCACACTGAGGCCTTGTGTGGGTAAATCCAATCCACATGTATTAGGGTGGAATGGAGCGGAAAATGAACTAATTTCCACTTCAATCCCTCCCAATACATGTGGATTGAGGTGGATTCTCCTCTATCCAAACAAACCCTGAATGAAATCCATAAGCAACAGCAGCTAATTTGCTTGGGGAAAGTTTTTTTTACTTAAACAAAAGGTCAAATCATGTTTGGCCATTCAAAGTGAGCAAATGAACTAACACGCCAAAAAGAAAAGAAACCAAATACCTCATGGAAAATTTGTCTCTGCTTAACCATCTCCTCAGGAACAGGGTAACAACTTGCTCCAAATGAATCACAGATCTTTAGTATCTTAGCTTTTGCTTGTTCCCCAGAAAAGAAGACTACAAAAACAGTTTTCTCTACCTGTCAAAATGTTAAAATATTTTTCAGATGCTTGAATGTTTCAAGGAACCAAAGGAACTCTAGAAAGGTTGAACTTTGGTAGTGGAATATGTGTTGATTGTAGAGATGGAGAAAGGAAAGACTGCAGCTAACACAACGGGAAATAATTTGAGGCAAATTCAGCAATAATTATAATTCAATATACACAAGAATTAGCAAGGGCAAACCATGACTATCAGACCTCTTCACCAGATATGGGGTCAGTTACAGGTTCTCCAGCAGGTGCCTGATTGAATAACATATTCCCTCTTGTAGCTCGGAAAAGCATCCTCTCAAAAGACAATGCCTTAGACTTCACTATTATCCCACTGACAAATCTCACCCCAGAATTGACATGGGACCCTTGATGTACCCCCTGCAAACAGTTTTGTGTTGAGATCAAGTGTGAAAATTGAATGTTGTTAGCTTCATTGATAAGACCGAAACTAATACCTGTTCTAGCAAATAGGAGTTTCCCTCATCTATGTTTTCATCTAGCTCCCGCTCTGCTGAAGCCGCGTGGTTGTGAGAAGAAGCAAGGATGCCACCTGCCTGCAAGACGTCATATGAGAAAACAAAGGAATGGGACGAGGATCAATCACAGTACCGAAGCCAGCATTTTTACTGACTAATGCTTGCCAAGCAGTGCTTATCATTTACAAGTTACAGCTCATAATTTAATTAAAAAAAGTTCCTACTCATCAGGTACGGTAGATTATCGTTTCATTTTCCTCAAGAAAAGCCATTAAGGGCTATCATTAGAAGGTGTTAGAAGCGACTAGTTCAAACCTTTTTAGTTTTCATTTTACAGAAAAAAGCAAGTATGTGCATAGACAGTTCCATATTTCACAAGAATAGAGATACAACCTTTGTCAAGACCAGCTTGAATTCAAGAAGTTCATTGTATGTTTGTTGTAACTTGTCACTGTTGGTATTCATCTCAAGCAGCTCGTGTTCATGCTCACCCAACTTTGCCTGGAGATCCAACAAAAGCATGTTTTGTTTTCGCTCAAACAAGCTATTTACTTCACTTTATAGAAATACATAGTCGTAATGTACAAAAAGGATGAACAACACACCTCAAGCTCCTCCAGATCAATATCCGGTTGAAGTGCAGGAATAACAGAAGATTTTACACCTGCCTTGTTGATCTGATCACTGAAAAATCTTAGTTTACGTGACATCTCTGCACATCGTTTCACCTGCAGGGGCAATAGGGCAGATCTGTCGGTATACAACAATTTACTAACAAAACACGGGTGTTGGTGCATCCGTCAAGATACGCTAAAGGAAAGCAACAGCCAAAACGGTTCCATAAGAGCATTTCATCATTATATTATATTGCTCTAAAACTAGGAGAGAAGGCGGGGGGACAAGGGACGTGGTAGCCTGCTATAATTTTCTCCAATTTACTCAAATGGTACTCGGTGCCATCAGCATATTTGTTCAGGACACTATGATATTTTACCCCTTTCTCAACAAGAATCAGAGCTTATCAATTCCCAGCATTCTTGTTCATCAGGCATTTCTATCTGTTTCCATAATCAAGAGAGAAAAAATAGTAAACCTATCATTTTTTTTATCTATCGAACAATATTTGGTTTAACTCGATGAGTCTGCTCTCTGTCTTCCAAATGGAGAGAAACATTAACTACAAATATTATGACAATGAAACACCCAATCAGTGATGCGTCTGTACAAGTGTTCAAGTGAATTGAAATATCATAATTCATGTGTCCCCAATTAGCTGATGACAGTGAATAACTTTCTATATAATCTTTCTTTTCAATTCTAAATTGAGAGAGAGAGAGAGAGAGAATGTTCCTCGATATGATAGTTTTCTTGTAGAACCTAAAAATCTAACATCTGCCCTACGTCACATTAAATAGTCCAGGATAAACAAGGAATGGTATCTGAGTAAAACATCATCATAACCAAGTAAGATCTTGGCTAAAGATAAAAACAAATTAAGAAGACAAAAGGTAAAACATCATTTCTAAAACACAAGTTCAATAGATAGCATCTGGGTAGTAAAATAAAAACACGATGGTATGCAGAATAATGCAATCATCAAGATAATACATGACGAATAACGTAAGCTGGAATACCTGATTGACAAATATACGCTGGAAAGGACTCTTATCCTCATTCAACTGCAGAAGATAAGAATGGAGGTCAGTTAAATTGATTACAGACAAATAGAAATGAATCTTCAAAAGTGCAAGGCTCTTTTTAGTTTGAGAACTGCAACGCGTACGACCCAATCCGTTCGACTGTATTACACGATTACCACTAGCATTGTTCAGCCGTGAATTCCTGAAGTGCTTCACTACAAGCTGCCGGATGAAACCAGTCGGGCACAAGTCTACCACTGGAGTCGTATGTACAACAGTTGTCATTTTGTTTCTCTATACAACGGTGCCATAGAAACAAAGAAAAAAAAAGGTAATATCTCTTTCATCATATACATCCATTAAATGGAATAAATATAGCTTCGCAATGCCACCCTGTCGAAGATGAGATGCAAATTATCGAGGAAAACAACAAGTTCTAAACCAGCATAATGACAAACTTATATAGGCACATTTTCTCTAAATCAGCATAACGACAAACATATATCGACACGTTTCACTAAATAAGCATAACGACAAATATATATAGGCACATTATTTCCTAAAGGTAACGGTAGGCAATGGTATGATAATGGGAAGGTACATCTAAGCATGCAAAAGTCTCACATATCCAGGGGTTTCAACTCCTAATCATGGTATCCAAAGAACTTCCCTACTCTTCATTGATCAACTCATCCATGCAACTTGCTGAGTTTCAAAGCTCACAGATAAGCGTTCATGGTATCAACAAACAGACATGTACCTCTCTAAAAATATATTAGCGCAGACTGGCTCATAAAAAATCAAAGCTGCAATCTGATTGTTTATAAACTGGCTCATGCTCAATACAGACGGATGCCATGAATATGATCAAATGAGATAAAAGCACACTCATCCAATTCCACACTTATCATCAAAATCTCTGCGGTGCTCCACCCAATAAACAGTTCCTATAAACCTGGGGCCGCAATAAACCCGTCGGGTTCCTGCCCACTGATCCAAAACGACCTCGCACTCACTAACGATCAAAGCAGCTCAAACCACAAACGCGCGCCAAACCTTGGGATCCAGTGACACCGAGATCAAACATTTTCCCGCCGATCCAACCACAACAGAAAGCGAGATCCTACAGAGCACAGAGCGAGACGCTAGCTAGCGGGGGCGGGACTGAGATCACGACTGTGGATGCTGAATCAGGCAGATCCGGGGGAGAAGTCTAGAGGCAGAGGGACATCGAGAGAAAGGCAGGGGCACTCACGTCCTTGAACTGGAGGAGGCCGAGCTCGCCGAGGTAGGTGACGGCGATGCGCGCGCACTCGGCGGGGATGATGAGCTGCACGTAGCACATCTTCTCCGACCGTAGGTGGTCCATCGGCGGGAGCCGGTCGAACAACCCCATCCCGCCCCCTCGCTCCCGCCGGAGCCGCCCTCCCGAAGCTTCCAGAAGGTTGGCGCGGGGAGGACGAGGACGCGGTGCGGTGGTGTGCCTCTCAGATCTGCGAGGGGTTCGGTATTGTGAACTCACTCTATTCTAGGTGCGCAACTGCCATGAGCCAACGGGGAAGGAAGCGGCTCGGAAGGAAGAAAGGAAGGCGCGCGGGGGCTGGCCCGTGGGCCCCTTGTACGCGTCGAGGTTCGGTTGAGCGCTCGGTCCCCGTGTTTCCCGCATTTTACGCAAGTGCCCCTGTCGGTCCCGCGTTTCATGGTCTGGGCTTGCTGCTGGTCAGCTCAACTCAACTCGGGAGTCGGGCGGGGACCAAATGTGAATGAAACGCAAAGGCGAAAGGGAGGCTGGCGGCCTGGCGCGCGCGTCTCCGGGGTTGGGCCGTATCAGCGAGTGGGTCGAGTGCGGCGGACGGGCTGGACCCTGCCGGAAAAAGGTGATTGTGACATAGGCCTATTGTAGCCCTATGGGTGCCGATACTTGGGCCGTATCTGATTCATATCCAATTTTCCATCTGCAAGACAGCCCACTCGCTGATGCTTGATTCAGAGAATTCCGAACCCGTCACTCTGCTTGGACTGTAATTTTTTGTTGCTTCAACGCTTGATCATCCGAGCTGCAGAGGTTACCACAGTATGCAGTATGAATCACTGAAAGTTTTATCCACGGTGTCATCTTTCTAGTGACAGTTTAGCTTGACTTTAATCTTTACGAGGTACTAATGAGGTCTTGTGTTGCGCCAGTCCAGTGCACGCCTTCGCTGCTTTCGATGACTAATCTTTGACTTATCTGCTTATTTATTGGCTGGCCCATGCTTCGACTCCAAGTACAGTTCTCGATTTCAAATTTCAATACATCTCATATTATTTCGCCACTGTACTCCTACTACGCAAAGTAGCAGTCAGAAGGTCCAGCGATTTCTAATGTGCAGGAGACTTCAGATCACAAAAACTGTATCACCTCTGCCCTAGTATATATGGATCGTGAAGCCTGAAAGTAACACATTGCGAATTGAGCACGCTGGAACCGCCGGCGGGGTCTGATTTCCCTGTTGCACGATCGTGATCGATCGGCTTATGAGAACGACCTGCGATTTGTCCCAACAACGAGAGGTTCGCTGATACAGTATGTAGCCACGTAGTAGAAAGGAAGATAAGGCCCGTACCCACCTACGCACCCAGCGGTAGCAGGGTGGAGTAGCTCCATGCATGGAATGGGGAGAGAGTGCTATAGGCTACAGACCCGACTGATAACGACGACCCAGCAGCTACCCGTCGACGAACTTCAAAGAACCCTTCGCTCCTGACGCCGACGTGCTGCGTACGTGCTTCCCAGCATGATCAGCACTACTGTACGCCGTATCACGTCGCCATAACGCCGGTGGTTACTAACAAAGCGGCGGTGGAAAGGAAGTCTCAGAAAAACCAAAGTGGCCGTCGCGATCGCGCGACACGAGCTAGCGGATCGGAAACGGGGGCTTGTATTGAAATTGAAGGCGGTGCACGCGCGAGCGATCGAGGTAGATGCCCGTGGATGGAGCTGTCCGGGCGTACGTAGTTGTCAACCGGCAACCAGTGGATACACCGGCAAGCAAGCACGTACACAGCGTGCGACGTCGACCCGGCGGCCGCTAGCTGCTTGATGCGAACGTGTGTTCAGCGTCGAGCCCGTCGGTACGTACGAATACATCATCGGTCGCCCGGTCCCCGTCCCCCGGGTGTGTACTGCGTGGCTTGTGGAATTCGCATCAGCGATTTGGATCAGCCAGCAAAAGTTTCCCTTCAGTATTCAGCATGGTTTTGAACCGTGTTTGATTCGCAGTAAGTTTCAGAGATTCACACGGCCGATCGAGGCTGGCTGGTAGATTTGATCTCGCACCGGTCGTAGAGGCCTGGCACGCGCTTGTCCGGAACGGCTCACATGCGCGCGAGCGCGCGCGCACGGGACTTCACTGCGCGCGAGTTCACATGCCGTTCGCACGTCCGCGCTTGGCGCGTACCCGTCCCGCGGCCGCGCGCGCTGCAGCATGCCGCAACCCGCGCTCCCCGCGGCGCGCAAGCCGGACGACGACGACGCCTGCTGGCCCTCGCCCTGCCGCCGCCGCCGCGCGCGCGCGGGGGCATTGCCTGTACTCTAGCCAACGTCCGCGCCATCGAGTGGTCCGCGTCGATCGAATTGAACGATCGAGCTCGAAAGTAAGGTACTTGTCGTGTCGCGGACGCGAGGCGAGAGCCAGCCGGGTCTCTGCTCTGAGCGGTCTCCTTGTCGCCCAGGCGTGTGACCGTTTCGTACCCGTGGGGGCACATACGCACAAAAGGGTAGAATACAGCAACCTTGTGATCTCCATTCTGCCATTGTCTTTTCAGTGGCTGTAAAATGTAAGGAACACGATTATTCCTTGCCGTGAAACTGTCTTGTGTTTTACCTTTTGAAAGGGATCTGGCGTTTTTATCGGAAGCTGTAAATATTTGCCATTTCCGGTTTGTAGATCGTGGATGGAAACAAGACAGCAAACCGACGACGGCGTGTGAATGTGTGATGCAGAGCTTGACTGCTCGAGCGTCAATGCGTCATGCAAGCTTTGCTTAGTTTAGCACCCCATTGTTGAGTCAATGCCGTGGTGCAGTCTCGCCAGCGTCTGCATGCCTTTCCCCATTGTTGAGTCCTGATAAAGCAGTCTTCCACAGGGATCGATCATTGTACTGAAGATCAGCATCCCAACGGCAACATCAGAATGTGTTGAAATTCCTCGCTGAAACTATTGTTAAGAAACGTCAGGTACGGATTTGAAGGTATCTCTCTCCAATTGATATTATTTTCCTTTTTCTTTGCACGAGATACTGAGCACACTGGAATGATTGTTCTTCGTCATGCTGCTTCTGCCGCTCGCTGCAGCCTTCCTGCAAATCTTCACGTTCTGCATCTGCTTTCCTCCATATTTATAGAAGATGACATCCCACTTCCCCCTTGCAGATGCCCCCTATCCACACCTCTTTCCCCTCTTGGGCAATGGCTTCTCGCAGCACGATATGAAGGCCAAGCGATAGAGGAGCGGATGAGAAGAAAGGCATCTGTCTTGAGCCCACTCTGGACTAGATCCTGGCAAGTGAGGAGAGGTGAGGCTTCTTCTTCTTTCACTTGTCATCTTCTCACTCCTGAGTCCTGGCTATGCGTCTCATCACAACATGCGTTGCTGCACCATGCATGGGCATGGCTTTGATGGATCGAATCCAATCACTCAGCCGCCGCACCATTGGAAGGTTGAAAAGTTGAGTGGTAGTTTGTCATTCGATCCCGCATGCATTCCTCATTGGAGCCATGACGACCAACTTCACTTTCCCCACATACCTGTCGTAGTGTAGCACCTACTCCTCTGCCTAGATTAGCTCACAAGCTTACAGCTTACTAGCGGTTATCTATCCAGGTACAAACAAGCTGTAAAGCCATGTATTATCTCCAAGCTTTTGTCTCATCGCCTCCACTCATCTGAAGCCCCAGCTCACCTAGTACATATGGCTGTCGAGTTAGTTATCCCGAACCAAACCTCAATTAAAGCCGCAATACGTGTCTCTTCTTCAGGCTGTTTCGTTTCCCAGTTCGTCAAGAGAAGGTGCTATACTTAGGATGTGGTTGTCAATTCTGCCATTGCCAACCACTTCTGCACCATGCAAACATAATTTCAGGGAGCGGTGCCGAGTGTGGACGGCGCCGTTGCTTTTCTGTGGGGGGCGTTGAGTAAGGGGAAAGACTAAGCGAGAGCGGAGAGAGTGCAAAACAAAAGGGGAAGCCGGGTGGTGGATTCTTGCTTGCTTCAGGCCTACCTTTCTGCAGCCTTAAGTCTGGTGGTTGTAGTGGCGAGCGTATAATGTGTTATCTTGCAAGGGACCATGTAGGCCTCGACTAGGAGCAGTAGCTGTCATGATCAAAGTGATCGATCGAGCAGCCATCACCCCGTTCATCCGTGGCGAGGCTTAAAAGAATTGGATTGCATGCGTACACCTCACCGTGTGTGCATGTCCCCCAGTTTAAGGATGTCGATTAGCAGTTTAGAGTACTAAAAAAAACACACGGCTGTCCCTGCAGTTGGCTAAGTGGTTGGAGGACTAGTTAGTGCCAGATTAGACGGGGAAGCCAGCAGCCAAATTCCTGCATTGCCCATTATTTAGTTGCTTTTGGCTTTGCTCATGTGAAGACGATAGAGGGTGCACAGAGAGGGAGAGCTAGCTCCTCCTCCGTCGCCATTGTTGCTACCTCCCCTACTCACGGCCTCTACCGCCTGCTCTCTTCTATGAGGAAGGAGAGAGGGAGCTGACCACCGCTTTACCCTTTTGTCACCTTGCAGCTTTCCTCTTGGAGTCGTAGCCGTAATCGTGTTGGCGCGGCTTAGAGATCTGAAATAAAGATAAAGAAGATATCAACGCCATGCAGCCGGCCAAGACAAGGTTTGTTCCGATTCAGTTCATCCCCTCCTCTGCTAAATTCCATGTGCTGTTTGATGATTGCTGCATGCACGCATGTTTGTTTATTTCTCCTCGCATCAATCTTGGCGATGTTAGATTCTCCTCTCCAAGTCAATGTGCGTATGCACACCGCGGTTCTCTCATCTGGTCCTCCGTTTGGCCATCTCCACATGTTCCGTATGAGCCATCGCGAGCAACTCCAGAAAGTTCAGAGGGAGTCCTCCCTGATTATACTCTCTGGTCGCTCAGATTCTCTACTGCGCCGATTTTGAATTTAACTAGCTGTTAGGCACTTAGGCTATGACATGGAAATATGCGATTAGCCGGCAGAACCTAAACTACACTTCCCTCCTTATCACCTTCTGTCTGTTTCCTTTTTACCATTGTTTTTCCATGGAGCCAAGAAGCGACCAAGTTTTCAAATCAAGGGCGCATGTGACCGTGACTGTTCGCAGATAGCTCCATGCGCAACGTCTGTCTCGTTCTTGAGCTCGGCGCCAAGGAGGACAGGCAGGGCCACTTGTTGCAATCCCGCATCTGTAAAGCCAAGCCCCCCCCCCCCCCCCCCCCCCCCCCCCCCCCCCCCTCGCTCCTCTGCCCTTTTGATCCCGCCCGTGCTTGCAGACGGCGCGGAGATTATGTTAAGCTAATGCCCCCTTTTCCTCGGCTCGGTTGCGCGCCCCCTCCACTTCTTGTCGGCCTCTTGCGCGCTTTCCGGCCTCGGATTCTTTGTTCCCCCCTCCCCGTTGCGTTTCGCTGCCGCTTCTTCTTTGCATCTGGTTTGAGCTGGCGTCTCGATCCGTCGCTGTCTTCCGGAAGCGGCCTCAGCTGGCCTGGAACCGGCCACTCCGCGGTTCCTCGTCGGAGCTCTCTGTGAACTGGTTTTGCTGGATTTGATTCGATTCTCATTCCCCCCAAGGAAACAGCTTTCTATTGCTTGCGTTTGAAATGAGCGGAGACGCTGAAACACTTCCCCTGCTGTAGCCTTATCATGCTATCCTTGAACAAAATGCATTTTCTCAAGTTATATTCTAGCAGCAGCAGCTCGAGGTAACGTGCTGCTTTCGGCGCGAGGTTTGCCTGCATTGTGATTTTTGAGGGAATTTTCTGACTTGTTGAATGTGTTCTTGGCTTGAAGGAATGGCTCCGTGGAGCATCCCACCAGAACGTCCTCCACGGGGAGCAACAAGACCGGCCGGACGGCGAGGACAGCCGAGTCGCCCACCGGACTGAGCCCCAAGGTCGACCGCCGCATGGCCATGAGCGCCGAGAGAGAGGTAAATGGCACATGCCCTGCTTCGTCTTCAGTTGAGAAATTAGTCCATTTCAGTATCCAGAAAAGAATGCAGTTTCAGTAACTTGACGTCAGAGAAATAATTAAAAAAAGGTTTTAGAATGCTGTTTGGTACTGTACGTCGGTGCTGTCATATCAACGAAACTTCGCCCATCTTATGCCCATGACTAGTCTTTGAGAGACTGATATCTGTTATTAAATGCCCCAAATTATCTGCATTATCTCGTTTAAGTAGACAGTACAGATATATCTTTCTCTGAGAGTCTCTCTCAATTAGTAACAGTTGCCTCTCGCTGTGTTTCTCTTGATGGAACAAACAGTCAGTTAGTTACATTGAAACAGACGAAGTATTTTGTATCCAATCAACTGCTCCCGGATATTGAATGGTAGCAAATCCTACAATAATTGAAGCCCGTCCTCGTGCTACTACCAAACTGATGAATTGGAATTGTGGTGCCAAGTCTGCTGCCACTCCTGTCTTGGGAACCAACGGCAAAACAGGCACATTTCAAGACTTGACGCGAAATCTTGTTTGGACCAGGAACCCCCGTACTTAAGATCGGCATTCGCTGTCAGTCTGCGCTAATTATGGCCCTGGGTCCTGATAAACACCCAGAACTATAGACAATCTACCTAACTGATGCTATCATGCTAGTACTTGTCATTTTCCCATACAGAAAACTTACTAGAATTTTCAGCTAGCAGAGTTTGATGGTAAAATCACTGCCAACATTTCGGTATCTGTTTTACTAGTAGCTTCCGGCAAAAAAATACTCCCTCCGATTTTAAATTGTTGACGTTTGACTATTTTTGAGTTACGTTTGATCATTCGTCTTATTCAAAATATTTTAAGAATTATCATAGATTTTGTTATGATTAGTTTCATCACTAAAGGAAATTGAAATATAACTTATAATTTTGCATATTTAATCTAATATTTTGAATAAGACAAACGGTCAAACGTAACTCAAAAATAGTCAAACGTCAACAATTTAAAACCGGAGGGAGTATATGATAATTCAATATAAAACTAGGATATAAGATCATTTTCACTCTCTAGCTAGCTAACGCATGTCACTGTGGAAACCACCACAAGTTTATCAACTGAAATTTGCTGGGCAGTACCCCTTTCACCATCAGTGATCTTGCAAGCATTAATGCTGTCCTTCTGTGTAATGAAATCACCAGAAAAGGAGGCCACCGACGAAGCTGTCGGAGCTGGAGTCCCAGCTGTCGCAGCTGCAAGACGAACTCAAGAAGGCCAAGGAGCAGCTCCAATCCACCGAGCTCTCCAAGAGGCGGGCCCTGCAGGAGGCGGAGGAGGCACGGTCGCAGGCCGCCGCGGCGTCCGCGCAGGTACGCCACTCCGAGGCACAGCTCGCCGAGCTCTCGTCGGCCGAGGACGCCCGCCTCCACGAGCTGCGCCGGCTGTCGCAGGAGCGCGACCGCTCGTGGCAGTCGGAGCTGGAGGCCCTGCAGAAGCAGCACGCCGCGGACTCGGCGGCGCTGGCCGCGGCCATGGGCGAGGTGCACCGCCTCCGCGTGCAGCTCGCCGCCGCGGCGCGCGCCGACCGCAGGCAGGACGTGGTGGAGGCGCTGGCCACCATCGACGAGCTCAGGGTGAAGCTCAAGGCGAGCGAGGAGGCCGAGGCGCAGGTGCGCGCCATGCACGAGGAGTGCAAGCAGCAGCTGGAGGCGAGCCGGGCCACGATCGACTCGCTGCTCACCGACGGCTCCAAGCTTATGGACTCGTTCAGCCTCGTGGTCAAGGAGCTCGAGGAGTCGCGTGCCAAGGTCAAGGCCCTCGAGGAGGAGATTGCGGAGACGTCGGCGAAGGCCGGTGAGCGCTGCAACTGCTCGGGTTCAGAGGCCGCCGAGCTGAGATCGGAGCTGGAGGCCGCGGAGGCCCGGTTCCAGGAAGAGAAGATCCTGAGCACCGTGGAGACGCAGTGCGGGTACGAGCTCATGGACCAGATTAAGACGGAGTCCGATCTGCGGCACAGCAAGCTCGCCGCGGCGCTCGAGAGCGCCAAGTCTGAGGTGATCTTCCTCAAGGCGAGCCTGTTCGACAAGGAGTCGGAGCTGCAGCGCGCCCTGGAGGCGAACAAGAAGCTACAAGCTGACACGAGATCAACGGACAGCACGACCGACGAGCTGAAAGAGAGGCTTCAGGGCGCGCTGCAAGAGAACGGGCAGCTGAAGCTGGAGCTGCAGCAATACGAGTCCGATAAGGGCTCGGCGAGGACGCCGGAGGCCGACGCCGCGGAGGCGGCGAAGAAGGGGGAGATGGAGACCGAGCTGCGGCGCCTGCGGGTGCAGGCCGAGCAGTGGAGGAAGGCCGCGGAGACCGCTATGGCGCTGCTCACGGTGGGCAAGGGCGGGAACGGCAAGGTCGTGGAGCGGAGCGAGTCGTGGGAGGGCGGCAAGTACGCCGGCCTGTGCGAGGAGTTCGTCGACGACGACGCGGCGGCGAGGAAGAACGGCAACGTGCTCAAGAGGATCAGCGGCATGTGGAAGAAGTGATCAGAAGATGAGCAGTGGTAGTGTGGTTTGTACAACTACTCTGTTTCAGGTGTAAAATTGTTTTTGCCGGTGTTGCTGTGGTATAAAAAAAAACATAGGAGTGTTCCTGTACTTGTCAGGTAAATGTGCTCATAGCTGTATTATACGTGGTATACGGAGGGTCAATTCATCCCGGTGTTAAAGGTTGTAGTAGGCATTTTTCTTAGTCTCATTCAACAATATAAAAAAAATCGGAGAATTTCCACTGATTCTTGTATTTTTCGAAAAGCAGAGCCTCAATTCATCGGGTTCAGCTCTCGGGTCACTGATTCCTCGTTCTCGCGCTCATTTGGGATCTCCAAACTTCAGTTTCTAGCATCAGATTTCAGCCCAGCCCCCTCGTGTGGATGTTGTATTTCAGCCCACTATTTGGTCCATCTTGACTCTGCTTTGGGCTGGGCAGCGCGTTCAGCTCTGGAGCAAGCAACAGACCCAACATTTCAATCATCTTCATGTTGCAAGTGCTAGAGTTTTTGATGGGATATCTGATCCGACGACTCTGGAAGCTCTTGCATGTAATGAGGCATTATCTTTGGCTTTGGACTGTAATTTGTCAAAGTGCTTAATAGCAACAGATTGTATGGAGGTCGTTAGAGGCTTGGAGGAGAAGAGCTTATGTTCTTACAGTGCTATTTTGAAAGAATTTAACTTAAGACGGAATTTTGTGGGGGATGTCCAGTTCAAACATGAGAGGAGGGATTCTAATGAAGATGCTCATAAGTTGGCCAAAGCTGTATGTTCCTTTGCTCCAGGGAGATATGTATGGTTTCTCCATCCTCCTGAGTTTGTGTATGTACCTTTAAACATCCTTGATAATGAATAAAATTTCAGTTTTCCCTCTCAAAAAACAAAAAAAAAACATTTCAATCATCTTCATGACTGTCTTCATCATGACTGTCTTCATCTCAACGAAGCACGGATGCCATCATCATGCCAATTCCATGATGTTGTCCATGATGAAGCATGTCTGCATGTTATGATTACCAGACTAATACGGCTAACTGCTGATTGTTCGTCTTTCACTCTCAGAGAGCAGTAAAAGTGACGCTATAGATTACTCATCATATCATGAGCTATTAGCCCATCAGTGCGCTCTTCTTCAACACAGCAGCAATCGTATGGTTCTTTCGATAGAGCCGCGCTGGGGTCTCAGTATGCCCACTTGGCTAGACCTTCACGCTACAGTAACACTGCAACAGCAATAGTACGATCGTAATGATCTGCGAATTTCTGGTTTTCACAGGTCGAGACGAGAGCCCTGTACCGCTCTGAAGATACACTGAGACTGTCACCCAACGACCTTGCAGATCGGCGAGAGCAGGGAAGACGAAGCCATGCGATGCGATCTGTAGCTGTACCACCGGTATGTGCTGCCCCAGCCCCACACCTGCGACGTCCAGTCAGATGGCCGCGTTATCCATGTGGATCAAGGCAGGTAATCAGCGAACAGTTTGTAGTGGTGGTGCATATGGCTTGGCGGTACGTGGTCACATGAAAACCATGGCCCTACGCACGCCCCCTATCACATCCAGTGCTGCTCCTACTATGCCCATCAAATCAGTGAACGGATTACTTTTTCTGGAGGGAGAGGTTGCTGGACACACCCTGCGATGTGGTTTGATTAAGACTACTCCCAATCCAAAGTATCGTAGAGGAGTATCAAACTATGCCACGTCGGATGATACAACGAAAGAAACCTACGTTTACAATGCACAGTATCAAAGGCGGGCCCAGTAATAATTAGCTGTGTTGCCTTTCTCTTCTTCCTTCTTCCTTCTTGGCCTCTCCATCCTTATCTGGTTGCAACGACTTTGTTCTGCAAGCTTGAGGCCGAGCTCCATCTTCCATGGCCAGCATACTATAGTGAGCGAGGCTGAGCTCGATCGACGGCTCGAACAGCAACTAATCTGATTTCATTGGCTTGCTCCATTTCTTTTTCTATCTTCAATCACTATCTCTCTTGGAGCTCTTTCATTCTTGCTATGGTGAAGTATGAGAGCCTGTTAGCTTGAGTAGCAGCAAGCGACGCGGGGAGCTCGAAGATAAGCGGGACGGCACGCGGCAGACGGAATCGACGGCAGGATGGACGCGGCGGACCCGTTTGCAACGAACGTAGTGCAGGAGACGCACTAGGATCAGAGCGGAGCAGAGGATCTCGTCGGGACGCGGGATGGCTGTCTTGGATTTCGTAGTCGAGCGGTATCATGAGGATGATACCGTTTTTGCTTCTCTCCTCTTTAATTGTTGTCCATGTCAGCAAAAAATCCTACATGTCACATAATTAATGTAGATGATACTCCCCATTGGGAGTAGTCTAAGGGTCTGTTTGGCAAGCAGAAACGTTTCTGATTCTGCCTTGAATCAGTAGAATCGGTACCAAACGGTGAAACGAGCTCCCGTTTCAGAGTCGAATCGGAGCGGAACGATTCGGTTTTTTGTACTACGACCTTGGAACGGCTGAAATGGTGTTCCACGGAGCGAAACACTTTGTTTTTCCCTACCTCCCCTTCTCCTCGCTCGATTTTACTTGTTTCTGCCATAGGTTGAAGAAAAAAAGATCTCACCCAAAATCGATTTTCCTCCGTGGTGTCTTGAATCTCCCCTCTCCGTCCTCCGGTATTGCTTGATCTGTTATCCTCTCTTGCTCTCCATCCCATTTTGTTGTTTTCCATGGTCTGCAGCTGCTCCTCTGGAGCTCTACTTGTACAACAATGGCGGCCCTTTCTTTTTCTGTTCGTTGTGTGCGCAAGTGGGAGGAGGAAGAAGATGCTCATGTGAGACTTACAGGTGGGGCTAGACCTGAAATTGCTAGGATCATATATAAGATTACACAGGGAAGATACAACAGATGGATTCGCTTTGCTTCCTTCTCTTCTTTTACTCTCATTAAATATATAAAAAGAAATTTGGCACCACATTCACCGGGGTACACTGGTCATTTTAATCCTCATCTTCTATTTTGTGAATCCGAATCCAGATTGTTAGCCAAACGATCTCAGAAGTGATTCTGATTCAAGTTGAGAATCGTTTCTGGGTTGAAGCTGAAACGATTCTGATTCTCAGTGAATCTGGAGCTGTACCAAACGCACCCTAAGGCTGGGAATTTCTTGGTCTTCTCTTGGGGTAATGTACGATACATCTCGACTCTTCCGGACAATTACATCATAACTCGAGTACACATCGACATGTAAAAGTCTACACAGAAAATTTCTGACGAATTGGAGGACAATGGACGTGATCTCACGTTGAATAAAATTGTTAAGCATTTCGACCTTTTCTTCTGTGAAGTAAGAGGGGCCCGACGGAACCATGACTCATTTTGAGCGTTTCAGCCAAAGCGTCACAGAAATGCTTAGATGTCTTGCCGCTTTGAACTGTTTTCGATGTTTCCCGGGCGCGCCAGCTGTTGTTGACGATCAATTCCTCATAGCTACGACGAAATACCGGACTATCAGACATTTTCTTCTTTGTATCATATCAGCATGTAAAATGACGTTTTGCTAATATTATTCGAGAAAAAGTCTTGAAATGTGACAAAACGTTAGCAGAAGAATTAGTACCACCATTAGTCGAAAGCTCTGTCGGATAAGCCCAAAGAAAGAAGCACCGCCGCGGCGGCCGTGCAATAATGATCTACGACGTACACGGTACACCGTATCCGCTTGCATGACGTACAAGAATCAATGTAGATCCTTGACCAGGTCATGACTCCGTGGAGGAGGACCACCCGTGGCGCGCGAGGCTCCGGAATCCCAACGGCTGGAAGGTTTTCGTTTCGGCAGCGCAGGACAACACCTCCAAGTGTCCCGTATCCGTCTGCCAAGGCGATGCACAACACAAGACTGCGCGGAGCAGCGCGATCTGGAATCTGGACCGATCTCTCCAGCTCCGCGATTGCATTCGGCGGCTCGCCGCAGGTAGCGGTGGTAAAATCAACAGAAGCGGCTGCCGCCGCCGCCGTACAACGGTGAAAAGGCATCCGTCCGCGGCCGTGGGACAAAGGCGGGCGGGTGACATGCCCAATCCGGCATTCGCCACGTGCGAGCGCAACGGGAACCAAGGCCTTGGCAAAGCCAGCCAGCCCCCCTATGGACCATGGCTATGGCTGCTCCGCTCGGCTCGTGCCCCCACCAAAAGTTGGCAAGATCCAGCATCCAGGACACCGGTGCAGAGGCTGGCGGGCAGAGTAAAAAAACTTGACAAGCAGCGGATCTCATCTCGTCGGCTCTGACACCGATGCTATTCTAATCATATGACGACGTGCCATCGCCACCCGTTCCATCGGCTTTGTTCCCGTCTCCGCCCTCTCGAAACATGGGCGAAAAGAGTGGCAGACAGGCAAAAGCGACCATGAAAGGCAACAGCCGTACTCCTGGTGGTGAAAATAAATCTGTAAAAATACCATCCGAGCAAAGCCTTTTTCGAGAGGACTGGAACGTTTTATGGCTGAGGTGTAAATGCCTCCTTTAACACGCCATCAACGGAAGCAAGTCGAAACGGTGCCGGTGGACCACGGCTGCCATTAACAGTTGAGGTACTTGCCCATGGCGCCATCGGTTGCCCACTGCATGGTGCCGGATCACCTCCCGGCGTCCGTCCATGACGCGTGGGCCACGAGCGCAATCTGACCAGCCGAGCCAACGTCTTCTTCCCGTACGACCGGTCGCAGCAGCAGCTGGGTATAAGATAGCCAACGTCTCCCGCCCGCGGCTCGTGGGGCCCGGCTGTCATCCTCTCTCTCCCGGCGGGGCCCGCTCCGCTGCCATAAGATAGGCGACAGGGACAGCGCCGCTCGGCTGGCACCGGGAGCGTGACCGTCACGAGGGGGCGAGGAGATTGGGTGCGAGTGGGAACGAACGGCTCGTCGCCGGCAGGCCGGACCGCTGCCCTCCGCGGGCCGCGCTCCCCACCTCCGGCTGCCCCGCCGCCGTGGTCCGCGCCGTTGCAAGTTGGGCCCACGCGCCCGGGTGGTGGTGCTGACAGGTGAGCAGGGAGCGGGCCGAGTCGCCGTCGGGGCGCGCGGTGGGGTGGGCGAATCGATTCTGCGTGCGGGGGGCGGGCTGGCGGATAAAAAGGGGGCGCCTTTGGAGACTGGTGAGGGAAAAGGTCGGGCTGTTTGCCCGCCCTTGCATTTTTCTTCTTCTCATCCACCCTTTTCTTTTTTTCTTCGTCGTCCCGGATGCGTTGGTGTTGACACTTGCGCTTGATCTGACCGGGGGAGGAGGTATTACGGGGGAAGAGGGACGTGCGGTGGGTTCCGAGGGCGACCAGAGTTAGGTTCTTGGCGTCTTCAGCGGGTTGAGGAAGGTGAGGGGCTCAGGGCTTTCGGTGGTTGCTTACTTGCTTTGAAGGTGAAAGCTTGCCTTTCTTGCTGTAGAAATAGGATCGTTTTGGCGGTTTTGCGTCTCAGTGTTTGATACTTCGCTCTTGGTTGCGTTTGCCCGCGGTTCTCTTGGGGTGGTGGAACACGGGTAACTCAACCAAAGCTGAGAGGTTTCTTTGGGAGTAGAATCCAGTGTTTCAGTTCGCGCTTCAGTATTTTGGTGAGTTTCGTCCCTGCTAAGCGGTTGATCAAGTGCAGGAGGGTAGCCAGTGCAAATATTTTTTTTTTCTGTAATGAGGTTGCAATTTATGGCAAAGAAGGAATTGTGCCCTTATGGTGCTGTGTACTTTGTGTTCGTTCTTATTTCTTCACCTGGGAGGTCAATTCCTTCTATTTCTTTGCTCGATTCGGTCCATGGCTCTGGTTTGCTAGAATTTACAGCTCTTTTATGGGAAGACTGAATGGTTTTACCTGTTCGTATCTCAGGAAATTCGGAGCTGATTTTATAATTTTTTTGTGTGTGTATTACTCGATTTGCTGTAGAACTGCCCTTCATTTTGTGTATCTGGCTTTCAAAGAACTTTTCATCGATTTATACTCCTGGATGTATGAATTTGGGGAGGACAAGAACACGAATTATAGCTGTCGAATATTGCCTATCTTTTCGTGTAGCTTTGGTTTCTGTGGCAAGCTCAGATTTCGCTGGTCATAGTTGGTTATCACCTTTTTTTTTAGCAAGAATTGTCGCCTTCTTCGTAGCCTATTCTTTACCGAGTACTGAACCTTTGATCTATTCTTGTATTTGCAGTTGAGGCACTGAAGACAAGGTAAGGAAAGGCCCAACAAAAATGGGTAAGAAAGGAAAGTGGTTTAGTGCTGTGAGGAAAGTCTTCAGCTCCTCTGATCCAGACGGGAAGGAAGCAAAGGTATGCCAAAATTCCTTACAAGAAAAAAGAATCAATTGTCATCAAACTGTATCATTCATTCAGTATGATTTTGGCTCTCTTGAAGGCTGAGAAGGCGGACAAGTCAAAATCCAGGAGGAAATGGCCATTTGGCAAGTCGAAGCACACTGATCCTTCAACTTCAGCAGTGTCCGCGACTGGTCCAGTAGCTCCATTGCCACCAGCACCATCAACACAACCTACTCAGCCACACTCTCAGGAGATCAAAGATGTCAAGCCAGTCGAAACAGACAGCGAGCAGAACAAGCATGCCTACTCGGTTGCGCTTGCATCTGCAGTCGCTGCAGAAGCTGCTGCAGTCGCTGCCCAGGCTGCTGCTGAGGTTGTCCGCCTCACAGCAGTCACCACGAGCACTTCGAAAATGCCTGTTCGTTCAAGGGAAGAACTTGCAGCCATCAAGATTCAGACAGCCTTCAGGGGTTATCTGGTAATGCCCCCACACTTCTAAGATATTTGATGCTTACTTTTCTTTTCTATATTGATGTCGTTGCACTATCCATACAAACCGTGAAGTCACCATCTCGGATGTCCACCTGCACTTGAGATCTTGGACGTAAACTAAGCCATGATTAAAATTTTTAAATACATCTGATTTGGTTGGTATAGAGTTGCTATCTGATTCATCATTGTATATTCGTATGCTTTGTCAATTTTGGAATACTGCCAAGATTTTGCTTTGCGGGTCGTTTTCAAAATTCATTTTTCCCTGATGTTTCCAATGTTGTCACATGAATGAAATGTGATGCTGTTACGACAGCAGCAAAAGGAAAGAGTCATAGTGGCACTTTCCACAAGAAATGGAGAATAGTTGTGTCTAGCCTCACTGAAATTGGTTGCGCTATAATTTTTTTCCATTGTTTAAGTGGTTACTAAATTTGCAAAAATACTATTTTTAGGCAAGGAGAGCACTGCGGGCACTAAGAGGTCTAGTTAGGTTGAAGTCTCTAGTTGATGGAAATGCCGTCAAACGCCAAACTGATCACACCTGGCATTGCACTCAAACTATGACAAGAGTTCAAACTCAAATCTACTCTAGACGAGTGAAGATGGAGGAGGAAAAACAGGCTCTGCAAAGGCAGCTACAATTGAAACAGCAGAGGGAACTTGAGAAAATGAAGGTGAGTTCACCATTTTGATGCCAGCTTATATCTGATATCTAGAAATTTATTTCCTTTTTCTATTATAGAAAGAAAATATCATCCTTTTTCAGATGGAAGAGTAAATTACAATAATTATAACAGTGGCTGTAGTTTTTTATTTTCTTTGATGTTTGGCTACTGTAAACACGATTTGGCAATTTCAAACAGAGTTATGAAACAACAGATTCTGACATTTAACTTTCTTATCAGATTGATGAAGACTGGGATCACAGCCATCAGTCCAAAGAGCAGATTGAGGCCAGCCTGCTGATGAAGCAGGAAGCCGCACTAAGACGAGAAAGAGCACTGGCATATGCATTTTCCCATCAGGCAAGTTGCCTCTTCAGTTTCCTTGATGTTTTATTCTGTAGAGATCGGTTCAATATATGTTGTTTTATCAATCGTTCACTAATTCTGTATTTCTTTGCTTCTACTAATTTCATGCAGTGGCGAAATTCTGGTCGAACTGTAACCCCAACATTCACTGACCCTGGGAATCCCAACTGGGGCTGGAGCTGGATGGAACGTTGGATGACATCAAGGCCTTGGGAGAGCAGAGTAACACCAGATAAGGATAATAAAGACCGTGCTCTGACAAAGAATACAAGCACCAGTGCAGTTCGGACGTCAGTACCCCGCGCCATCTCAATCCAGAGACCTGCAACACCAAACAAGTCGAGTCGTCCACCTAGCAGGCAATCACCATCAACTCCGCCATCGAAGGCCCCATCTACCTCAGGAAAGACGAGGCCAGCAAGTCCAAGGGGTAATTGGCTCTACAAGGAGGATGACTTGAGGAGCATCACAAGCATACGCTCTGAACGCCCAAGAAGGCAGAGCATAGGTGGAGCATCAGTCCGCGATGATGCAAGCTTAACAAGCACACCACCTCTCCCCAGCTACATGCAGTCCACAGAGTCTGCAAGGGCAAAGTCTCGATACCGCAGTCTATTGGCTGACAAGCTTGAGGTTTCTGACAGAGCGCCTCTGGTTCATTCGGTAGTTAAGAAGCGCCTGTCCTTCCCAGTTATCGACAAGACGAGCATTGTTCCGACAGATAAGCCAAAGGAAAGAGTGAGAAGGCATTCAGACCCTCCGAAGGTTGATCCTGCCACGCTGAAGGATGTCCCAGTTGCCTGAATCCTTATGATTGTTAGGTTGCTTTTTTTTATTTATTAACTCATCATGTATTCTGTAATTTAGATTGTGTTTTCTCGAGGGGGGAATCCTTTGTGAAATGTATGATCTGTCAGGGTTGATTTGAGGTAATTCTAACTGTACGTACAGCCTGGGATTTCCCCTGTGGTTTGATGTGTGTGATGCTGACTGAATGAGCACTTGGCTTTCCATGTACAATGTGAGGAATTTTTAACTTTTCATGAAGTGCCTTTGTGTTTTCTGATTGAACCAAGATATGACTATGAATCTATAATGCTATATGTGATTTCAGTGTGACTGGGTGTTTGTGTACATGCCCTAATTTCTTGTTAACCAGGAAGTGTAACAACTAACAACCTGAAAAAATGGTTTACAGAAGTAGCAGATTTCTGCGACGTTGCTCTATGATCACTGATTGTTTCGAATTGGGATCACGATCGTCTTTTAGGAATCGTGGCGACTATAGGTTCCAGATCTTATTAAAATTTACTCTTCTGTTGATGTAATGGCGTGTATACAAGTGTTTTTCGGTAGGCATTGCTTCTGCAGCTGCATTTGAACCGGTGGCAAGAAAACCAAGCTAGCTGCGTGGCGGTAGGCATTACTCATGTGGAGCTGAAGGTGTGGCGCTCTGAGCTGGGCCTGTAATTTCGCCGTGCTGCACTTTCATTGCAATAAAACAGTCCTAATTCTAGTAAACAATTTTGTTCCTTGGGGCTGCACCCCTCGAGCTCTGGAAAGAGAGACTATACCAATTCTACATTTCTACTGTCTCCTAAATCCTGGGACGAAACGGCCGAGATTTGTATGTGAAGCCCAAATCTTAGGCCGAGATATGTACAAAAGGTTAGCAGCCCAAATATTGCTTCTGAACGAGAGCCAGCCGAGAAAGTTGCTTCTGAGCGAAGAAACTTGAATCGGGAGTCGGGAGCAAGCCTGGTCGGGTCTCGGGAGGACAACGTGCCGCACCAACGGAGCAAACAGTGGCGGCCTGGTCCGGCTCGATCACCCCCGATAAAACCCCACGCCGGCGAAGGCGCCAACTTCGCAGTTCTCCCCGCCCCCCGCCGCGAAGAATAGTCTTCGATCCAGATCCAGGTATGCTTCGCCGGCGTCCGCGACCTCGCCTCTCCCCCTCCTCCATTTCCCCGTAGGTGTCCTGATCGTACGTGCGCGGCGCGAAGTGGTGGTCAATTGACTCGGGTTGATTCCGTCGTTTCCTTAGCTAGGAATTTAGCATGCCCTACCTTGGCTTGAGGGATCGCTCGCTTTTGATTTGTAGTTTTGTTTTCGGGGTTCATATCCATCAGATTGTCGCGAGTTGGTCGCTGCGTGGAGTAGTGAACTAGTGATGTGGGATTGTGGGTTTATTTTTCCTCAAACCCTTTCGTATTCAGTGCAATGCCATCGCGTTAAGTCCGTCGCTGATCGTGAAGCGTCAATAATGTCGGAGGACTGAGAAATTGTTTATCGTGATATCAGTAGGTTTAAATTTGTAACTGGATACTGCTATTCGTTTGGTTTGTGCACCGAATTCAGGTCTAGTACTGCTGGGAGTTGTTTCTATCTCAGGATTTTAGCAAAGCCAGGTTTATTTTAACCGAAATTAAAGCCCAACAAACTACAACCTTGTTTGGTCAGGGTATCGAAAAACTAGGATGACAAAAGGAAACTTTAGTTTGACTAAGACTCACATTATGGGTTTTCTGAGAGACTGCCCTCACCGTTAGCATTCGAGTGATATCCATCAATTATCCTTATTTGCTTTTGATTTTTTTTTATCGCATTTTACAAACTTATGATAGTTAGAGAGAAGTTGGATACTCACATCTTATTTTCATATGATGGATGTCGTCCTATTTAATCATTTCATTGCATTTTACCATCTTATCATTTCTAATAAACATCTTATTTTTTCTCAACTAACTTCCCTGCGCAATTCCCGTGTGCTGCTTTGTTTAATTTCTCACATGGATCGCTGTTTCATTGTCTTGCAGACAAATCGGTTTTTGGCTTGGCTTCTGTAATCCTCTGTGACAACATTGAAAATGGTATGGTTGATGGATTCAAAGTTTTCTTTGTTCTGAGGCTAGATATTCAGCGAGGAATTTGCCTTATTCTTGGAATGTTTGTTGCATTTCATGCTTTGCCACCCACAAGAATTGATTATTTTTCTTCCTTTATTTATTTAGGTGGTTCTTGCGGCCTCTATGGTGTCAAAGTCCGGAAAGGGTGAGCTGGTTTGGCATTTTTGGTGTCATAAATGTTGAATATTGTTCTTGAACTCTAATTGACATATCTGCTTAACTGGACCAAATATTATTTATAGTTTTGGTAGATACATACTGTATATATATTATCTGGGATTGTTTGTTAGCGATGAGTCATGAACACTAAACGTTTCTTCAGAATTTTGGGAGTGGTAGTATATATACTATTTCATTTTCCATGCTATTTAGCTATCAATTGTGTCGAAGCAAGAACACTTTAATGGCATGTTTGCAATAAGCTCTGCTCAGCACATTATGAGTTTCTTTTGTCAAGTTACTATCACCTGTTTTCTTTTATCATGCAGTTTTTGCTGCACGAAGTGCTTATGTGTCATTTCTGTTTTTTTTGAATTGCAGTACTTGTATCAAGACAATTTGTTGACATAACGCGGGGAAGGATCGAGGGACTGCTTGCAGCATTTCCAAAGTTGGTGGGAACTGGAAAGCAGCACACTTATGTTGAAACTCAAGATGTCCGTTATGTTTATCAGCCAATTGAAGCTCTATATCTTCTGATCATAACTAACAAGCAGAGTAACATTCTTGAGGACTTAGAGACGCTGAGACTTCTCTCCAAACTCGTATCCTGCTCTTAGTTTATGCCACAACCCTATCATGAAATGCTAGTTTACTGCTAAACTGTTGTGCAGTCAACATCAGAAAGGAAGCCAACTTTATCATTTTCTACAATTACAAGGATAAAACTAAATATATATGGGCTATTGGGACTTTATCCTTGCTTAGCATTTGCATATTTTAAATGACAATTCTATGTGGTGGTTTCCTTGAACATGTACAAAGGTACCTGAATATTCGCCCTCGCTGGACGAGGAAGGTATCTGTACAGCAGTATTTGACCTTGTGAACGCTTTTGACGAAGCCATTTCCCTTGGAAACAAAGAAAATGTAACTGTTGCACAAGTTAAACAATATTGTGAGATGGAGAGCAATGAAGAGAAACTCCACAAACTGGTCATGCAAAGCAAAATAAATGAAACTAAGGATTACATGAGACAGAGAGTTACCGAAATTGAGAAAAGCAAGGTTCGTTCTAACTTTTTCTCAAGCACAACTCATGCTTCTCTTAAATATTGCACAACATGAGATTATTTTACTTGCTTCTAGGTCCTTATATTGTTAAGTGAGATTTCTGGAATGATGGCTATGAGAAATCTTAAAAAAAAATAGTCCACAGAATATTGACTTATCTGTGACATGGGATCTTAATCACCAAATCCTGTTAGATATATTCCAGTGTTGCTGTTGATTATGAACTGAAAGATGCAGAGTGTATCTCAGTTGTCACCTTTTTTATCAATATGTTGTCCGTTGTGTTTGTCCATGTTTTCAATACTGTTGTGTAAGCATGGTAGTAACCAATGTAAACTGAACCACTTTCTTTTTTGTGATACAGGTCTCTAATTGTCGTTATTAATCTGTATAATCTTCCATGATAAATTTTTTTTTGTTCATGATATTCCAGGGTTCTATTTTGAGTCACAAACTATATTGCTAAAGTGTGAACGGAAACATGAGTTGATGTTGATGAAACAAGTGAAAGATGTAGTACCAAACTTATCATATTTGAAAGATCTAGCCTGAAAATATAATCTGCTGAATAGTTATGAACTTGTATTATTGTTTTGAGTTGTGGCACCAGTTCATGTTGGCCATGCCTTACTAATATTGCCTCCATTTGGATGCTGGCTAAAATTTGGCATGCCTCATGGATGATAAGAGTTGGCTAGTTTGCTTCCAAACTTTTGTAAACTGGAAGGAAAAGGATCAGCTTATTGTTGGCATTCGAATTATTCCACCTCCTTGTATGAGCACCCATGGCTTTGGCTAGGCACAATATTGTTGCTATTTGGATTGTGAACATTTTGTTTGCAGCGCATAGTTCTCCCATTTTTGGATGGGAAATTTAATGCTTATCCTCTTTAAGTAGTAAGCTTAGGGCACCCTCGCAAAAGCACGTGTGATCATGTGTTATTACAAGTGCTCTTTGAGTAACTTGCAGTGGTAGTAAACTAGTATCAAAAGCATTTTGGCTAAAGTTGTGACGTTATTTTTGCAGATTGATAGAGGCAAGTCTGAGAAAGCATTTGGTTCCATGAGGACTCCTAACAATACTGACATGAGCACTAGAGGCAGTGGTCCAGGGGCTGGTCCTATGTTTGGTGATATTCATCAGACCAAAGGTTAACCCAGACACTTGCCTGATCTGGACATTTGATGCTGTTAATTGTAGTGACACATTATCTTGTTTTGTTGCTGATGTTAATAGATATGATTAAAATTGTTTACATTTAAAACGATGTATAGTGAATTTATCTTTCAAAATTTTATTGTGGAATTTCAAATCTTGCATGGAACTTCCAAATGGATAGTCAATTTATCTTTCAAAATTTTAGCGTGGAATTTCAAATCTGGCATGGAACTTCCAATGTAGGATTACGGCTTTGAAATGGATTTTGGAAAGGAACCATCATGGCTTTTAGAGATTAATGAATTCATCTCACGACAATGTCTATTTTATATTTTGACCTGTTGTGGCTTTCCTACAGAGCGACCATTGGCTCCTCCTGTGCACAGTAAAGTGGCTGGTGGTATGAAATTGGGGAAGGGACCAAAAACTAATCAGTTCCTGGAATCTTTGAAAGCTGAAGGAGAAGTCATTTTGGAGGACACTCAACCAAGTGCAGTTCAGTCAAGACTGTCATCAGTCCCACCAAGCGATCCTATCACAGTGACAATTGAAGAGAAGATCAATGTCATTGTCAAAAGGGATGGCGGAGTTAATAATTTTGATATTCAGGGAACACTTGCTCTCCAAGTTCTGAATGACACCAATGGTTTCATTCAGTTGCAGGTCATTTTCTATATTTGATTTCTGTACTTCACATTCTTATTAGATGATGTTCAGACACACATCAAAAGGGTCATATGGCTTCGTGCCACGTAACCTTTTCTGGCATGTTTGTTGTAGTTGCTAATTTTGACCAAATGCCTCCTTAGATCTGTTCAAGGCAATAGAAACCTCTCCTGCGAATTCATTGCTCTGCATCTACACTGCTTACGATAATGAGCTTCTAATCTGAAAAACCATTGAATTTGTGATATTCAAATCCTGTTCTTAGCTTTGTTCATGTCATATGCCACGAGACTCCGTGATAGGAACTAACCGTGCCTTATCGTGTATCTGCTAATGGACCAACATGTATAGTTACACAATTACTTTATTTTCCTGCAAAGGCTGCTTGTTTGCTAATAATACTTTCCCTAGTTACTGTAATTTTAATTAGAGGATAATGTCCAATATTTGGTACTGTTTACAGATTGAGAACCAAGATTTGACTGGACTTAGCTTCAAGACACACCCTAACATTAACAAAGAGCTTTTCAATAGTCAGCAAATTGTGGGGGCGAAAGATCCAAACAGGCCTTTTCCCAGTGGTCAAAATGAAACCCCTCTTGTGAAATGGAGGATCCAAGAGTTGAATGAGGCATCTCTGCCGTTGTCAGGTATACCACAATGGTTTTTCTTTAAGTAGTCTTAAAATTGGTCTTGTCTAACCTGCTTTTGCCTCTTGCAGTCAATTGCTGGCCTTCAGTATCTGGAAATGAAACATATGTGAACATTGAATATGAAGCTTCAGATATGTTTGATTTGCACAATGTTGTCATCTCTATACCTCTACCTGCACTCAGGGAGGCTCCAAGTGTTAAACAGATAGATGGTGAATGGAAGTATGTTTCACACCCTTGTCCTACCTATTTCCTTCCATAACGAAATGATGCACAACTCTCCTGCATGCACCTAAAAATACCTTGTCTACCTATTTTAAATACTCCGCTAATGTGAATGCCTTAAAACTGGCCTGTACAGCCTGAATAGTGCTAATATCTACAATTTTAACTGTGCATCTGAAAGGAAATGAAAAATCTTGCAATTGTCCTGGTGAGCTCTAAAAGTGTAGGTTATGTAAGTGTAACAAAGGTGGACATGGTTAAAGAAAAACAGGACTCATATATAAGAAAGATGGAGCTGTGAAGCGCAGGGAAGTTCCGCTTGCATCTGAGTATCATTTAATATAAACGTAGTGTTGGTGGTGGTGTTGTTCAACTAGTAGTCTAGTACTCTATACATTTTGACAACTAATAAACGGAAAATATGTATAGTTATGTCATGATATTTTTAGTTCTACTCTGAAAAAGATATTATATAATGTTTATTGGGCACTTTCGGTGTCCTAAATGTCAAGAATGGTGATAATAGGAGTAATTTGGAAATTGATGTCTGCCCTAGTTTTTCTTGAACCAGAACTGACCCCAAAACCTGAAAGCAGCTATTTTTTGCCTCCCCTAAAAACTCACCAGATTTCTTAGGTTTAGATTTGTTTACGCAAGATTTGAAGTTTACTAGAATTCTAGGCCTAACTTTAAGTTGAATTTTTTTAGGATAACAAATGATCAGCTTTCCACGAAATAAGTTCAAAATTTTGCCCTTTTGAAAAAAGTTTTTCTTGTATTAAGATCTCTCCCAATTTCCCATCTGCCTGATCCGTAGAAGGCAGGTCACCCATCCATCTGGTCTCTAAATTGATTGTTCTCCTGTTTTCTTGTGTGCAGGTACGACTCGAGAAACTCAATGTTGGAATGGTCAGTTATTCTTATTGATGAATCCAACCGCAGGTACATGAAATATGTGTTATGTCATTATTGTGCATTTTGTTCTCATGCTGTCACTGATGCTCGTCTTTCTTCCAGTGGTTCTATGGAATTTTCTGTTCCTGCAGCTGATCCATCATCATTTTTCCCCATCTCTGTTGGATTTTCTGCGCCAAGCACATTCAGTGATTTGAAGGTTGGTTCTATCATATTTCTGACTGGTTCCATCACATCCAGAGTTCTTTCATTGTGCCACAATTTATTACCTCTGTATCAACTTATTTAGCTGGATAGCACAGCTATGAGCTATTTCAAATATCCCCCTTATACTCTTTTTGTTGATAAATCTCACCCAGAGACACGTATCAAGTCTCTTTCGTTTTCCTATTTGTGAACCAGCAGTCCAAGGAGTTGCTTCTACTCCTTCCTTTTTTTTCGGTGACGTTCAGACAAGAATCGTAGTTCAAATTTGAACTAAAAGCTTTGTCTGAGCGTCAAGAAACAAAGATCTGAACAGTGGGATCTGAATCCTCTTGTTGGCTTTTAGGACAATGATGATCTACCCTGCATAGCAATTACAAATCTCAATACTCATCTCCACCATTGTATACTACATAGCAGCACTGTTCTAGTGACAAACTGATTTCACTCAGTTTCTCAAAAAAAGATGCAGTGTCATTTTAAGGGAAGATCAAGCTAACCAACAAAAAATGTGTAGCAGTACCGGTCGTGATTTTGTTATACGTGGTCATGTACGTTTTTGTAAAAGAAAAACCTTTATGCTTCGACCGTAAATGTTTTGAACTTGAATTATGATTTTTTAGATAATCGGAAAACAAAGAGTACCCGGCCTTGACCTCAAAAGAGGCTATGGCCAAAAGGAACAAAAAACGCTGCTTAAACTGAGATAATGTGCTATACTAAAGTGAAGGTAGGAACATAGCATGCCATCCGACTTTGGCTGAGGGAACTCTACCTTCTGAATTGATGTTTCTTTTCTTGTGTAATAATTATTGTGGTCTTGTTTCAGGTCACTGCTGTTCATCCGTTGAGGGAAGGTAGCCCCCCAAAATTTTCGCAGAGGATTCGATTCGTCACTGATAATTACCAAGTCATCTGAGATCCCACTTGAAGTTAGTTTCTTTTTGGTTAGGTTATCAATTGTTCATATTTATACTCGTATATATAGAAACAAAGATTTTGACTCGTGACAACAGCCTGATAAAAATAACATTTTGCAGCAAAAAGAAAAAAGTACTCTGCGAATAACTATATATACGAGTGGTGCGAGGGAAATGGTAGTCTAGTCGTGGCAAAACGGCTGGCCGCTCAAGCATCAGCCTGTTTCCATGTTCCACGGAGTCATTCGACTTGTATACCTTTAAGTTTTCTACGGGACTTGTATTACACTTGTAAGTAGTCCGATGGAACAGGAAGAGCAAAGCGTGACGAACTGTAATTCCAGTTTCGCGGGATCTTGTTACGCTGGCCACACAGATCTACAGTTTTCTCAAATGCTCGACCTTGTCGTCATATGGCGATATCCCCATCTGAACCCTGAATAAATCCAGCCATGGTTCGCTCATACTCTTCTGCCCCCGTGACCAAGAAGCCGTGCTTTGCTCCTTTTGCACCACATCCATTGGCACCATTGGCAAACACACGAACCTCGGTCATCGCTGCCAAACGGCGCCGGAGCCTGCGCTAGAATCGACGTTTCGCAATGGCCATCAGCGGACGAGCCGCGGCGTGCACCGTGCTCATCTTGCCGAGGACGGCGACCACGCCGCTCCCCTCCACCGTCGTTTCCGTGAATCCGAGAGCGCGGCAGCTCAGTAAGGCGACGACGACGACGATGGCTGTCGCGGCGCCGCACGCGAGCACGGGCGGCGCGGTGCTGGACCGGCCGGCGTTCGACCAGTCCCAGCTCGAGACGCCCCCTCCCGCACTAGAAGGTATGGTGGTGCCGCTCCCATTTTTGTCTTTGCCGCCTGTGCGCGCGCGTTGTTAGTATTTGTTCAAGTCGATTCCCGCGCTGGCGAAGCACTCATGGCGGTGCCTTGATTTGGACTTGCACACAGGAGGTGACCCGGGAAGGCTCAAGGACAGGAAGGGCTCCGGGAGCGGCGACAGCTACAAGGTTTTGCTCGTGGACGACGCGCGCCACACCGAGCAGCTCGGTACGTGGGACTCTCGCTCTCCTTGCTCTGCTTCGGCATCGCTCATCTGAATTTCGTCGTTCCGGCTCACATCGTGTGCCCCTGTGCAGTGGAGAAGGCCCTGCCGCAGGTGGTGCCCTCCATAACCGCCGAAGCGGCGCGGCAGCTCTTCCACGAGTCTCGCCTGAAAGGCGTCGCGGTCGTCATCGTCGCCGTCAAGGTATAACACGCCCCTCTGCTCGCAATCATATCGGCACACTCTTTTTATCTAGTTCCAGTAATAGCCTGGCCCGCTGCCGAGCATTTAGGCTAGTAGTAAGTGCAGCTTCTTATTTTTGTGCTGCTTTGATGCATGAGCAGGAGCACGCCGAGTTCTACGCACACATGATGGTTCGTCAGGGGTTGCGCTATGCCATCGAGCCGGACTCCGACCTGGCAAGCTGATTCCGCTCCGCCGCGTCGTTTTTGCCGGATTCTGAGTCGCGGAACCTGAGTCTGAGGATAACTAGAGTTCTGCGAGTTTTGTCACGTATGCTGTCGCATGGAGCGTGTGTAGTACTAAAAACACAGTCAATGCTGTTGTGTGCTTTCCGAGTTGCGCTGCAAATGTCAGATATAGTAGTAACAAATTCAGATCTGCCTAGTGTTGGAATGGCTGCCGCTGATCCTGAATCTCGCTGGATGTTCGTGTTTGTGACTTTGTACAACGTGCTACTATCATCCGCACGCATGCCGCAACGACCGCACGAGCCCACATGTTAGTACATCGAGTTCGTCGGGCGCTGTAGCATGCAGTGGTGATGCAAGACAGGGAAACCAGTTCAAAAGCAGCGCGAGATAGAGTTTTAAATCGGAGGCGCTCGCTCGCGTGCGTCTGCCTCAAAAAATCTCTGCTTTCTGGCTTGATGCAATGATGCGGGCTGTCAGTGTTGTTGTTATTCTTTTGGAGAAGAAGAAGGCGAGTCGGCGACCCTTGCTCCTCGTCATCATCGCAACGCCATACATTTGTTTAGTTAGTTGCTTAAATTACACTGCTGCGCGCGCTATCAAACGAAATCAAACAGCTCACGTTCTCGTCTGCACCCCGCGTGTTTGGTTCGCTTGCCCTTTCTCCGTGTTCACGCGCACGCACGCGGCGTGGTGGCGACGGGGAGCAGATGAGATGAGATGAGATGCGGTCGTGAATTCTTATTTGCGCCGGCTCCCGCCACCCCGGTTTCCCTTCCACAGTTCCACGACCACGCACGCCCATGTGATGTGCTCCACTTCAGCCGCTTCCGCCGTCCTACCTCCACCACGCGCGGCGCCGCCGCCGCCACCACCACCACCGCGCCTGGCCACTACGCGCTCCGACACCCCCACTTGCTGTTTCGCGCTGTAGCAGCGGTAAGCCCCGCCTAATCCTGCCCAATCCTGTGTCGAACGTGCTGGTACGCGCGATCTGATCCGCCACTTTTCCCCGCGCCTGAGCTGTACCCGCCGCGCCAAACCAATCATCCAAGCCGAGCGGGGAAGGAAATCTCGGCACGTTCTGCCCGCCCCGTACTTTCCCCTTCCTGCACCGCCCACCGCGTTTGCCGGCCGCGCGCGGACGAGGTCAGCTGCCTCCTCGGCGCCGGTTTCCTTTTACAGTACGCTTTCAAGGAGACCACTACCAGTTCTGGAGCTGTCCTTGGTCAATGAGGCTGGCGTGAGGACCGAAATTCCCCGCTGAAATCAAGGCAACCTAGCGAGCAATCTCGCTGTTCAGCAGCAGTGTGCTGTTGCGTAGTGCGAGGTCTGTGCTTGGCAAGCTCAGCTCCACTAGGGACTTCCACTGCTGAGAGCTGACCTTCGGCCTCCTTCACTACTTCAAATACTTCAGGGGAGCTGCATTGGCAGCGCGGGGCCGCTCAGCCGTTGGAGCTTGTCCCCAATGGCAATGGCTCACGGGGTCGCTGCTCTGGTGCTGCTGCTAGTGTCAGTTGCTGCGCCGGCCGCGGCCTTGGGGGACCAGGAGAGCGACCGGATCCAGGAGCTCCCGGGCCAGCCCCCCAACGTCGGGTTCTCGCAGTACGCCGGCTACGTCACCGTGAACGCCGCGCGGGGGCGCGCGCTCTTCTACTGGCTCGTGGAGGCGGAGCCGGCGGCCGGGCCCATCGCGCCGCTCGTGCTCTGGCTCAACGGCGGGCCCGGGTGCTCGTCGGTCGGCTACGGCGCGTCCGAGGAGGTCGGCCCGTTCCGCATCAGGCCCGACGGCCAGACCCTGTACCTCAACCCCAATTCCTGGAACAAGGGTACGTAGTGGTTCTTCACCTCCGTTGCTCAAGGCTGCAATGCTAGTTCTGGAAGCGGCTAATTTGTTTCGGCTGGTGATGCAGCGGCCAATTTGCTTTTCCTGGAGTCGCCGGCCGGCGTCGGGTTCTCCTACTCGAACTCGTCGCTGGATCTGTACACCGCAGGAGATGCAAAGACAGGTAATTGACCCGATTGCCATTCCTGCGAGAGCTGTGTCCACGTTAACTGTTGTTGATCGGGATTCACTGATTCAGGTGCCAACTTCCTGTGACTTTCATTTGTCTTGTAGCACTGGATGCTTATGCCTTTTTGGTCAACTGGCTGGAGAGATTCCCGCAGTACAAGTACAGGGAGTTCTACATTGCTGGAGAAAGTTATGCAGGTATTTTTTGCGTGTGACAAGTTTTGAATTCTGTTCTGGGTGAAGGCTGAAAGAGTTAAAAACTTATTTGCAGGGCATTATGTTCCCCAGTTAGCTCAGGTCATATATGAGAAGAACAAGGGCATTCAGAATCCCACAATTAATTTCAAAGGATTCATGGTAAATACTTCATGTGCGTGCTTTGTTTGTACTTGTTTCATTGTGTGTGCTGGTATCTGAATTTTTTGGTGACTCTTAAGGTGGGCAATGCGGTGACCGATGACTACCATGATTATCTTGGAACATTCGAGTACTGGTGGACTCATGGTCTGATCTCTGACAAAACCTATCACAACTTGAAGACAACATGCCTGCTTGAATCCTCAACTCACCCTTCTTCTGACTGCATCAAGAACCTGAATCTAGCAAGTGCTGAAGAAGGCAATATTGATCCTTATAGTCTGAATACAAAGCCATGCAATGTCACCGCCTCTCTCAAACGTGGCTTGGGAGGCCGCTATGTAAGTGTTCTTTCTTTTTTTAACTGTGTATGTGATCTTGTTTCAATGTTGTGACATAGATCTAGTTCACACTTATCACTCAGCAGAGCAGAGAGCAGTGCAATATCAATCAGCAGATACTGTTAAAATATCAGATGTGCAAACAAGGAAATTGATTACTTTAGTAAGTATGATGCAATAACTCTATTTGAACATCAAATTAACAAGGATGATTAATCAATTTGTTCACCGTCGACCCAATTGGTTCGCTCTTATTAACACATACAGATCAAAGAAAAGAAAGGCAACATTCCTAACGGTCAACAGATTAAATTGGATAGCATAAATAGATTCACTATCCAGCAGGGTTTCTGATTTAACTATGTGGTAGTTTGCATTTCTGCACACAGTGCATTTGTTGAACGATGACATTTGGACAATTGTTACCAGTAGACATCTTTTCTGCAAATTACTATTTTGCATGAGTTTATGTTTGTTCTTTTTCCTGATTCTCATTTAACTAACAATATTTTAGACTTGATTCACTGCATATTTGTGTGAAAGAAGATAATCTTTGGGCCATTTATTTTCTCTGTCTATTGACATATTGCCATCCACAGCCATGGTTGTCAAAAGCCTATGATCCTTGCACTGAGAGATACGCAAATATTTACTACAATCGGCCAGATGTGCAGATGGCATTACATGCCAACACTACTGGGATTCACTACCCTTGGGCAACATGCAGGTTTGAATGATTCTAGTTAACAAATATACCGTAAATGTTTTTCGAAAAGAATATACCTTAAACTTTGTGTTCACCTTTTCGACATATGAACCCATTTCTTGTACAAAAAAAGACATATAAATTCGTTTGTCCTATTTGTTACAGCAATATTGTCGGATCCTATTGGGCAGATTCCCCCAAATCTATGCTTCCAATCTACCAAGAATTGATAGCAGCCGGTATCAGGATATGGGTTTTCAGGTGAATGTCGGCAGTTCCAGCTTCTCCTAGTTTATTTTGCATAGCACAACAATTTAGCGGGTTTACTTATACACATCTAGTCCACATTTTGGTCATTCATCATGGAACGCATCTTTGTTCTCTGTTTTTTTTTTCTTGTAATAGTTGAGGATCGCAAAGGTGGCTTCTTATTGTCAACCTCTTAAAATGGATGTTTTCTCTGGAATTTTGACCGCTGCCTGCTGAAATAAAATCAATTATTAAATTCCTTATCATCTATTTTTTTGTGCTCTCTGAAATAATTTTTCTTTGCTGCAAAAAAAAAAAATTCACTACATTGTATTGTCACATTAATTTGATTGACTTAACTTTCTTTCTTTATCCACCTTTTCCCAGTGGGGATACAGATGCTGTAGTTCCTGTAACTGCAACAAGATACTCGATAGATGCCCTCAAGCTTCCAACACTGGTCAATTGGTATCCTTGGTATGATCACGGAAAGGTTGGTTTAGAAAACAGTCATTGTATACCGAGTAAATTCCAGAGCAGACAGAACCATTCAATTTATATCGACCATTCCCCTTATCTGATTTTGCAGGTTGGAGGTTGGAGCCAAGTTTACAAAGGACTAACTCTCGTCACCGTAGCAGGTGCAGGACATGAAGTACCCCTGCACCGGCCTCGACAAGCTTTGATAATGTTCAGACACTTCTTGAAGGATACACCAATGCCAACACAATAGCAGTTGAAAAGCAGAATTATAGCGTAAACTGTCATGACCACATTTTATGTTTTTTAAATTCCTTTTTATTTGACTTGATTTTTACAAAAAAAGTATTCAATTATCTCAATTGAATATATTTATGTCTTTTAGCAAATAGGTATACCTTGTACTACTAAGCTAAAGAGCTAACTGTATATGATAATTGTTTTTAGTAGTATCATCCTTCAGTCATAGGATCAGCTCTACTCAAGAATGAAACGGCCTTTTTGCAAGTTGCATGTTATCCAACTGAATCTACTTTATATGAACACCTGTCCCTGATCCCTTGACTGACCAAATGCTTCCCAGCCCCAAATCCTACTAACTTGTGTGTAACATAGTGTCTCGGTAAGTTAATAAATAGGTATGTTTGTTTATGGGAAAATATCCGATTTAATAATTTGCATGTCAACAAGGAAATCCAAATACTGTGTAACTTATATCACTGCACCAAGAAACAGAAAGCTAAGTATTAAGCAGTTTCTACACAGTAATGACGCAAGATTACTCAAAATTGCAACCTGTGAAGCAAGACAGCCACTGTTGGATCAATGGAAATAGAGCAAAGACAGTCATTCTCTAATATTAACAGAATCAAAAGCACCGCGTCTGTATAAACTTCAACCAATGTACAGAGAGGAACATGAAAACAGAAGGACGATTTGGAGCAGCATGCAGATGGCCTAATAATCCTGTGAAAATTTCCCCAACATTCGTCCTTGCTGTGCTGTATTATCTCTTTTGAATTCTCTCCTTCTGCACTCAAAAAAACATCATCATCATCATAGTGCGAAGGAAACAGCTTCCGAATCATCTGACGACGGCTGCAGCGCGCTGATCTTGATCAGATAGTTCATATGGCTCGACGCGCTGCTACCGGACCCCGAGCTGGCGCGCATGTCGTCCGAGAATCCGTCGCCGTCGCTGAGGCCGGCGGCGTCCCTGCCGTCGTCCTCCTCGTAAGCGCAGCCGATGCGGCCGCCGCACTTGCGGCAGAGCAGCCGCGAGCGCTTCCGGAAGAGGCCCCAGGAGCGGCCGCTGCGGGAGCGGGGCCGGAAGTAGGGCGTGCAGGTGACCTCGTCGGTCTGCGTGAACCGGCTCTCGTCGACGGCAACGAAGGGCACGACGCCCTTCTTGATCTGCTTGCCGTACTTGGACCCGATGCCCGCCGTGTTCCGCGCCGAGGAGCTCAGGTTCAGCGCGTAGCCGCAGTACCCGCAGCTGCCAGTGATGACACGAGTCAGTCAGTGACAGGTTTGTGCTGTAGTAGGAAAAATCACACGGCGGATGATGATATGCAAGTGCAGAGGACGGGGCTGCAAATATTGGGGGACTCGAAAAGGTGAACACGCGGCACTTTCGCTCGCAAAGGCAAACTAGTCAGGGAGAAATCAAATTCGCCATCAAGCTAGCGGGCATAAGAATCTGATCCCACAAAAACTAATAGCAAGACGGTGTAAACCCCAGGCCACAATTCCTTGATGGAGAACCACACCGCGAATCAAAATAGGGAACCGCAGAGAGCAACCGGACTTTCATCAGTTTCCAGCAGGCATCACAGGTTTCTGAGCCGGCAGGAGAAATCGGAGTATCGAACCTGTAGGTGACGTCCTTGATGGAGGAGGAGTAGCTGTCGAAAGACCTGTCCATGGCGACGCCGATCTTCGCTGGAGCATCCACTTTGCAGTCTGGTGGACTCTTCGAAGAGAGAGGGGGAACCCAAGCAGGGAGACGTGGGGAGAGTGGAGCGCGTGGGGGAGAGAAACGACGACTAGAAAAAGGCAGGTCGTTTGGTCGACTTGAGCCAACGGACACACGGAGGATCGGCGTCCGGCGGGGGCGGGCGGGACCCTCCCGTCTCAGCCGCGCGCTTTTCCGCCTTGGTTCATCGCTTTTGCGTGTGCCGCTGCTTGTCGCACTAGCTCATCAGTTAGTTTATTTAATCGGCATATTTGTGGGTTTTTTAAGTACGCAGCGCCCAATGAGAGGCGCGCAGCGCATACGTTTAGCATGGGCGCTGGATTCTGCTCTGACCAAAGCGCCACCGATAGACAACCATAGAGAGTAGTGTTAGCGTGACTGACTCAATCTCTGACCGCTTCTCCTGGTAGATCATGCAGCGCATGCACCGGATCTCAACTGCACTGCGCCCACTACTAGAGTGTTTAGCGGATGCATTCTGCACCGCTCATGTAACTGATGTAATGCCTATTTATAGGCCTGTTGTATGCAATACAAGTGTGCGCATTCATTCTACTTTGTGTTATACTCTTACATGGTATCAGCGAACGTTCATCCTGAGACCTAGTTTGTTTTCGTTTTTCACCCAGCGCCGCCATGAGTGACACCACCGCCGCCGTCGCTCAATCCACTACAGCAGCCATGAGCTCTGCTTCGTCGCCGGCATTCGGGATGCCCTCCTCTTCAGCACTGGGCACATCTACTTCCGCTGCATCGGCCACGCCATCCATCCCGGCGCTTTCCTCGGCGGCCATCGGCACCGCCGGCACGTCTTCCGCCGTGCCTCTATCGCAGGCGATCCACAGCCTCAACATCAAGTCCCTGGTGCCGTACACTCTGGATCTGCAGTCGTACAACTACACCAAGTGGCGGCGCCTCTTCTCCATGGTGCTCGGCCGCTTCAGTCTCCTCCATCACGTCGATGACGCGCGCACCTTCCTCGACGACCCTGAATGGGTCAAGGAGAACATCACCGTCGGCCACTGGATCTTCGCCACGATCTCTGAAGATCTCCTCGACATGTGCCTCAAGATGATCAAACCAACGGCACACGACATCTGGATCTACCTCAACAACCTGTTCACCGGCAACAAACCAAGTCGCGCTGTCCATCTGGAGGCCGAGTTCCACTCCTTCAGCCAAGGTGATCTAACTGCTCATGCTTATTGTCATCGTCTGCAGCAGCTCGCGAACGCGCTGGCCGATTGCGATCAGCCAGTCAGCGAACGCACTCTTGTGCATCAAATGATCCGTGGCATCAACCCCAAATTCGGGGTCCTCAAGACATTGCTGCCAATCCTGCCGGCGTTCCCCTCCTTCGTCGAAGCGCGTGATCTCCTTCTTCGCGAGGAGAGTTCGCGCGCGGCCGAGGCCAAGCAGGCCGCCGAATCTGCCCTCCTCGCCGCCGGCACCGCGCACGTCGCAACCGACAACACCGCCAACAACAACACGACTCGCATTGAGTCGTCCGAGCGTTCTCCCACCACCAACAACACCGATCGCGGCAATGGCGGCCGTAGCGGCCGTGGTGGCGGTGGTCGCCGCGGAGGTCGCCGCGGTGGCGGCCGCGGCCACAACAACACCGGCTACAACAACCGTGGCTTCAACAACTACCAGCACCAGTACCAGTCGGGGGCCATGCCTCCGATGTGTCCCCCATGGATGATGGGATGGGGGGCGCCATGGCGCGGCCCGTGGACCGGCGCCACCGGGCCGAGTGCTCCTGGCGGCCGATCCTCCGCTCCAGCTCCACAGGCGTACCAAGCGTACCACCAGCCTCAGACGATGCAAGCTCCAGTTGCTGGTCCTCAATGGGACACGAACAGCCTAATCCAGGCTTTGCAGGCCACCTCTCTTCAGCATGCTCACGGTGGCGACTGGCTGATGGACACCGGCGCATCCTCCCATATGACACCGGATCAAGGTAACTTGCCCATATGTTGTCCTTCATTATTGCGTAATTCTTCCCATGTTATTGTTGGTAATGGATCTCATCTACCGGTTCTTGGCACTGGCACCACCACTTTACCTGCACCTAGATCCAAATTTCTTCTGCGCCCTGTCCTCCACACACCATCACTTGTATCAAACTTGATTTCTGTACGCAAATTTACTCGCGACAATTCATGTTCGGTCGAATTTGACCCATACGGCTTCTCTGTGAAGGATCTTCTCAGCAGGAAAGAAATCATGAGATCCAATAGTGATGGGGACTTGTATCCCTTTGCGGGCTCTCAGCAGATCACATCCTCAGCAGCTCTCGCGGCGTCTTCACTTCCGGTTGATGTCTGGCACCGGCGGCTTGGCCATCCTGGTCATCAGTCCTTGCAATTTTTACTTTCCAAGTTTTCCCTTCCTTGTACAAATAAAACTAGTGCTTCTAGTGTGTGCGAAGCATGTCAGAAAGGCAAGCATGTGCGGCTCCCTTTCTCCACCTCCCAATCATTTACTTATTTCCCATTTCAAATAATGCATTGTGATCTGTGGACTTCCCCAATTGAGAGCTTTAGTGGTTGCAAATATTATTTGGTGCTTATGGATGATTTCACTCATTACACTTGGACATACCCACTTTTACGCAAATCTGATGCCTTTGCCACAATCCGTGATTTTTGTCTTCAGATCGTTAACCAATTTCACTTGTCAATTCAATGTTTTCAATGTGACAATGGGAAAGAATTTGACAATTCAAACATGCGCGAGTTCTTTGCATCACGTGGCATCGTGTTTCGTTTATCCTGTCCTTACACCTCTCCGCAAAATGGCAAAGCAGAGAGGTGTCGCTCTATCAATGATATCATCCGCACCTTACTCTTTCAAGCCCACATGCCACCACAGTATTGGGTTGAGGCTTTGCGTACAGCCACTTATCTATTGAATCGTCGACCCACTAAACCTCTCCAACTGCAAACACCCTACCAAGCAAAATTTCGTCAACCACCAGATTATTCTCATCTTCCCACATTTGGGTGCTTGTGCTTTCCCAATTTAGCAGCCACCAGTCCACATAAACTTGCACCCAGATCAACACCATGCGTATTTTTGGGTTACCCTCTCGAGCATAAGGGATACAGATGCCAAGACCTTGTCACGAAGAAGATAATTACATCTCGACATGTCGTGTTCGACGAGAGCTCTTTTCCCCTTGCCAGCCAAGCCACGATAACACAAAATCCAAAGCTTCACCCAGCACCAGAAAATCCATACGCATCATCCTTGGATCTAGTGCCGATTCGCTGCCGCGCAACTACCTCGGACGCGGGAATTCGCGCGGATATTCCGCCTGCCATGCCGCCAGGATCCGGTCGCACCTCCTCCTCTGCCAGCACGCCGCGCGTTCCCCCTGCATTTTCTACGCCGCTTCCATCCGCCACAGCCACCAATTCGACTTCACGTAGCCCATCGCCGCCGGGCTCAGGGGGGCTTTCTGCTGCTAGTGTTAACTCTCGCTCTGCAACACGATCAATTGGCACCACTGGCACAGCCTCCTCATCTGCACCTCCCCCATCTCACACACGTCCATTTCGCCACCAGATCACAGCACCACAAGATTACATGCACACACGAGCCAAAAGTGGAATTTTCCTGCCCAAGAAACACTTCAACCTATCCACCACGCACATCTCACCTATACCCAAAACATACCGGTCAGCTCTTAAAGATCCTAACTGGTACAATGCCATGGTGGATGAATATAACGCTCTAATGAGGAACAATACTTGGAGTCTTGTTACTAAACCTGCAGGTGTCAATGTGGTGTCTGGCAAATGGATCTTTCGGCATAAATATAATTCAGATGGGACATTGGCAAGGTACAAGGCACGTTGGGTCGTTCGTGGCTTCACTCAACAACATGGTGTCGATTATGAGGAGACATTTAGTCCAGTCATCAAGCCGGCTACAATTCGTTTGGTGCTCAGCATTGCAACATCATCAGCTTGGCCAATCCATCAGCTCGACGTCCAAAATGCATTCTTGCACGGTAATCTCTCTGAAACAGTTTATGCACAGCAGCCATCTGGGTTTATTGATGCCTCTTTGCCATCGCATGTTTGCAAACTCAACAAATCTCTCTATGGGCTCAAACAAGCACCACGCACATGGTTTTTGCGCTTCACATCTTTTCTGATTACCCTTGGATTTCGAGCCTCTAAATCAGACACTTCATTGTTTATTCTTCACTCCACAAATGCCACAGCTTATTTGCTTTTATATGTCGATGACATAATCCTCACTGCTAGCTCTACTTCTCTACTCACAAATATTATTGATCGCCTCCAAAATGAATTTTCCATGAGTGATCTTGGCCCATTGCAACATTTCCTTGGTATTGCTGTTGAAAGAACATCTTCTGGCTTGTTTCTTTCTCAGCACCAATATGCTAGTGAGCTGTTAGAACGAGCCAACATGAGTAACTGCAATCCTTGTCTCACTCCCATTGACACAAAATCCAAGATCTCGATCAATCATGGCAAACCAGTTGCAAATCCTACAGAGTATAGAAGTTTAGCAGGTGCTCTCCAATATCTCACTTTGACGCGACCAGATATCAGCTATGCAGTACAGCAAGCTTGCTTATTCATGCATGATCCAAGAGAATGCCATCTCAATCTTCTGAAGCGCATACTGCGTTATGTTCGTGGAACCCTGCACCTTGGCCTACATTTTTATCGATCAACTAATCGAGCTTTGGTGGCATATTCCGACGCCGATTGGGCCGGCTGCCCGGATACACGCCGTTCTACGTCGGGGTACTGTGTTTATTATGGAGATAATTTGGTTTCATGGTCGTCAAAGAGACAAGCAACAGTCTCACGTTCGAGTGCCGAAGCAGAATACCGTGGAGTAGCAAATGCAGTAGCCGAGAGTTGTTGGATCAGGCAACTTCTTACTGAGCTTCATCAGCAACCAACGAGATCAACTATTGTCTTCTGTGACAACGTCAGCGCTGCATATTTGGCAAGTAATCCAGTGCAACATCAACGAACAAAACATATTGAAATTGATCTACATTTTGTCAGAGATAAAGTGTCCTTGGGAGAAGTCAAAATTCTTCATGTTCCATCAGCTTCACAGTTTGCCGATATATTCACCAAAGGACTTCCACTCAGTTTATTTGAAGAATTCAGAAACAGCCTCAACATTAGATCATGTACAGGCTGAGGGGGGCTGTTAGCGTGACTGACTCAATCTCTGACCGCTTCTCCTGGTAGATCATGCAGCGCATGCACCGGATCTCAACTGCACTGCGCCCACTACTAGAGTGTTTAGCGGATGCATTCTGCACCGCTCATGTAACTGATGTAATGCCTATTTATAGGCCTGTTGTATGCAATACAAGTGTGCGCATTCATTCTACTTTGTGTTATACTCTTACAAGTAGTACCAGCGTGCATGTCAAACTTGAGTTGCGACGGCCTCCGCGCGTGTGGCTGTGCGACCAGCAGCGCACACTGACGAGACGGGTTGGCCCGGGCCGATGGCCGCGAGGGCTGGGCGGCGTCGAGGCCAAGCGCAACCAAGACGGCCAAGAACCGGCCGGGCGGCGCAACCAATTATTGACACAAAGGCGAGCTTATCCTTATGCCAGCGTCGTGTTGTGGTTGTGTTGGAGGGAGTAATGCTGTTGTGACTTGCTGTGATTGGCGGAGGATCACACTAACACACGGCCAGGTTAGGTGTCCGGTAATGTTTGGTCAGCGTCTCGGTTTTGTCCGAACCTTTTGCTGAGGATCGATGAGCGTAGTATGGGAATTGTAACGTCTTTTTTTCAATGGTATGGGAACCTCGACATCAACAGCGTCGCATAACATGGCCAAGATATAGATACCGCGCCTCTTCTTTTTGTTATAGGAATACCATGGGCAGACAATCATTTCTAAGATTTCTCAGTTCATGCTTCTGATAACTTGAGATGCAGTCTGCCTTCATCTTTTATCACTAACAGGAACAGAGGGTACAAATTCGAACAAACCGTTCAGAAGTGACAAATTTGTACATAACATTTACACATTAGCTGTCTGCCAAACAACTCGTTTCTGGTCGACAACACTACAACTAGATTGCAAACTTTGTCTCAGTCCTCGACCACGAAAGTTATCCCATCTTGCTTCTTGAAATGGTGTGTAGTGTGATCAACAACCTGAAGAAAATATGGGTACAAAATGTAAACTAAAGTACAGCTATAAGTAAAACAATCGCAATTTGTGTCATAGCCGTCTAATTAACCAAAGTAGCAATTCATTTCAAATTGTATTACCATTAAATTTCTTAGCATCACTACAATTACTCCGTCAGGTTTTTAACTGAAATCTGTAGGACTTGCAAGTTGGTTTGTAACTCAAGATGACAACATTTCGATTAGTATGGTCATCCTAGTAATTTTAAAGATGGATTGATGATACAACTATCTAATTTGCAGAGAAGACAGACACAAAATCATGTGCCTCATTGGATCAAAATCATGTGGCCCAGATTGGAGTTCTCATAGTTCTCACACGAACCTGGTTCTCATATGATACGTTCACAAAAAAGGACTAACTCTATTCACTAGTAAAATAACAGGGATAAAATTTTGCCTTAATGGGGGTCATAATGAGCCTGTCAAAATCCATGCTCATTGGACATAGCAGCTATTAATAAATAGACTATTTCCTTTGTGACTTTTCACACATTGAGTATCGAATGAGCTAGTACCTGATACTGCTTTCTTTAGCGCCACAGACCCAACTGAAGTTAACCTTTGTGAATTTTCACACATTGAGTATCCAAATGAGCACAGTACTGAATGACACCGCTATCAGAGATTAAACTACAACACTTTCTTTAGCGCCATATGACCCAATTGAAGTTAATCTTTGTGATTTTTCACACATCGAGTATCGAATGAGTCCAGTACTGACAGTGCTATCGGAGATTAAATTCCACAAGATCTTTATGTACGTAGTACTCAGCAATTTTAGCTGCTCTAGGAAAACATATGAGTGTGAGTTGTGACCTTCAATTTCATGACTCGCTGAGAACGAAGGTAGATATAAACTTGTTTCCATCTCACAAAGCGATGATAACACCCGTGAACTGCAAATTCAGTAACCTATCACTCACATTGGTGTCACTCAGCTCCAGGTTGTAGAAATCCACGGCGTCCGCCTTGAACAGCGGCCCAGCGTGCCAGGTCCCCTTGTGCAGCTTGAGAAACTTTGGCCCTGAAACCCGGAAGACGCAGACCTCAGCCGGATCGGGAGGCAGGTAGTAGTGCCCTGCGCGAGACTGCACGGGCTTCCTCCCCTCCTGACCACCACTCTGCTCCGGAGCTTCCACGATTGAAGGCTTGGCCACACCAAGGTACCAGTCGTGGCCGCCGATGGATCCGAGGCACTGGGTCACGCTGGCGTGGTGGGTGATGCTCGAGAACTGCAGCGGCCGGTTCTCCAGCCTCATGATGTAGAACCTGCGGCGACGGCGGAGAGGAAAAGCTCGCATCTTTCGTGCAGAAAAAAATTGAAGAGTTGATAGCGTCTCTAGTTCGTGCGGGATTACCTTGGGACGCCGCGGCTGAGGTCGAGCTGCGCGTCGTGGGGCCCGAACTGGTCACCGTCGGGGGAGGCGGCGATGACCTGGCCGAACGGCGCGAAGGACTCGGGCGTGGCCTCCACCGCCCGCAGCCTCACCGTCCTCGCCTGCTCCTCCGACTGCTGCGCGCCTGCCATCTGCGCGGACCGGGTGGCGCCGGCGTTGGTGCGCACGGCCCTGCCTGTTGCTAGGCTTCTGCCGCTCCGGCTGCGCGCACGGAGTGGTGGAGGAGGGGATGGGAGGGCGGCGCGGCCGCAGAAACTGCCGGGGTTGCAAGCGCGGCCCAGGCCCAGCGCCTGCATCTCTTCGCTTGCGCTCGCGTGCGCATCCCGCTCGGCGCCATCGCACGCCCAGAAACTTTTTTGTGGTTGATTGAAGCGGCGGTGAAGCCTTGGACACGTTGCGCCACAACAGAGCTGGTTGTTCTGTCAGATTCTGTGGCATGGCATCGGTGCGCGGCGTACATGCGTGGGGCTCCGAACGCCGCTCCTGTCCACGCATCCTTCGCGCGCGTCCCGGCGTGTAAACAACTCGTGAGCCGTCTCTGAAGGAGAACCTTATATTACTACGTACGAGCAAGATGTAGCCGTTGTTCATGTTTTCTGACAGAAATACGACGAACATGTTAAGCTTCAAAAATGAGTATATGCACTGTAATATCTGGGTTTCGGTATGCAAACCTGATTCATTGCATTCCTTTCTTTTTCTTCATTGCGGCATTTTTTCCCACAATCACCTGTGCAGCTGTGCCTCTGCTCGCTGCCGTTTGCACGAAAGGGTCGCATAAACTTGCTGTTGTCAGCCAAGAATCTACTATACTTACTCCATCTGCAGTAACGTTGGAAAGCCTGCAAAGCCGTCGCCACTCTCGAACCCTCCGTGCTGTCCTTTTCGAGATGCAACGAAACCTTCCAGTTCCGGGGGGCAACCAATCCGCAACGAAATTGGGGAAAGGAAAGCAAAATTAGTTTGATCACAGTCCACGCTTTCAGCGTGGCTAGGATTCGAAACACGCAACCTCGAGCTAACGGCGCCGCAGAAGGTTCTACCCAGCCGATCTCTCCAGTACACCTCGCTTTAGTTGTCTGCGTAAAAAGCTGACGTGTAATATACGGGCCACATGTTACTCGTACAACATCCAAGGGAACATTTCGGGTCCGTTTGGATGGAAGAATCGTTTCTGATTCTCCATCAAATCGGTAGGAACGGTGCCAAAGAGTAAAAAGTCGAAACGTTTCACATGTGAATCGGTGCGAATCGTTCCGCAATTTTAGCCTACGAACGTGAAACGGCAAAAGAGGTGTTCCGCAGTGTTCCACTCCGATTACTCCTTTGCCCCTCTCTGCTCCGCTCATTTCCTCCATCACCGCCGTCGGCCGGAGCGCCGCCCAGGCTTGTGCTTCAAATCTAACCTTAAAAATGGGCTTCTCTTGATTCGTAAATCATTTCCCCCAATTTTCCTCTTCCGATTAGCCGCTGGAGCACCATCAATTTATCCTTGCGATCTTTCTCTATCTTCCCTGTGTATTCTGGAGTGCGTCGTGAGGAAGAAGATGCACTGGAGAAGTGCTGGTGGGCTAACTGGGCCTAGCGGCCACACATCTAATGAGCCCATCTAATGGGCCTAGCCGGCACACATCTAAGACTAAGAGAAGTACTTCTTTTCTCTTTTCTTTTCTTTTAAAAAATAATTATGACATTTGTATTTTGCAATGATAATTATGAGACTTCATTACATATATAATAATGTGGCAGAAACTACAAAGTTCAAGTAAGGTTAAATGAGTAATTTCGTCCTCTTCCTCTCTATACTGAACTGAAACAAAAAAACTAGCCAAACGATTTCTGAAATGATTCTGTTTTATGTTGAGAAACGTTTCTGAGTTGAACCTAACGTTTCTGATTCTCAGTGAATCTGAAGCCTTACCAAACGCACCCTTCTTCTGCATAGTCCAAGGTCAGAGTTCGCCGGTTATTCGTGTCCGATCGCAAGGATGACGGAACCAATCATGCACAAAACTTTTGGACTGATCAACAGCTGGGTGCGACATCAGAAACTGAGCTGATGCGTTTCTACCTGAAGGAGCAGCCGGAGCCAGCGACGTGGTCGGAGAGCGTATGCAAACGGGACACGTCTGGTGTGTGTATCTTCTAATGTGCCGTTTGGCAACTGAGAAATAAAGAGTGGAATTGAGATAAGGAAATAGAATGAAAAATCTACACTATTTATATTCATAATCTCAACCATTCATTCTCTCAAGAATTATTTCCCAATCCCAATCCCACCTCTCATTTTCTATTTGCCAAACACCTCCTAAAAGGCCACCGTCAACTGAAAAGAAGCCAGCTGCGCCACAAATTTTAAGCAATTCAATGCTTTCCGTTTCCTGACTTATCCGGCACAGCGTATGGTGTGTTGATGCTGGACGGTGGACGGTTAGGGCTTTGTTGGGCATTGCCAATTGCCATCCTTGTGCTCTCAAAGTGCATAGGTAACAATACTAATTCTAATATTTTGGTCCACTGTCCCAACTTGTAGCTTAAACCATCAACATTCTAAACAAAGAAATCGACAAATGGAATTGAGAAATTCATAATTCAAATTTGAATGAAACTGCCATTAAGTTAGACATGCTTTTTTTTCTTTCAACAATGTTTTCGCGAATACGTCTGCGAAACCAGCCTAATTAACAATTTTAGGCAACAAAAAATGATTCATGAATCATGTGAAAAGGACCAATAGCGATTTGATTTTGACTCATAACAATTTTAAGCTCTTGATGAGGGCCATCTCAGCATTTTCTTCCTTTTCAATTACACGTGGTTGTTGTTACTTGATCCCAGCTAGATAAGGTCCTGTCACAGTCCAGCACTAGCCGGCTTTCGTTAGGTAGCTTTTACCAAACATGTATTTAAGTACGTACTAGTATGTAGGATGGCCCACACTTGTTTTCATTGTTCATAGAACACGATGAAAAACAAAAGGTACTTAGGTATGATCACCAAGAAAGAATGTTGAGAAAGCAGTGCCTTTGCTGCAGAGCATGGCATGTTCAGTGAGGGAGAAAGGAATATTTGTGTCCAATAATTTTGTGCGTGATTGGAACAATAGTTCCTTCAACCTTTTTCTCGTAACAAGCTGTTAGTAGTCTCATATTCAGTTAAATACTGGTCATTGTTAAACGCTCCGATAAGAATTGACTATTTTGTTTGTTTGGCATGCTAATAATCTAACAAGACAATGTCAATCTCGATGGTTGAAGTCTAGCAAATGACAAAATATGCAACTGAAATCAAACAAACAAGATTGAATTCTCGAACATGCGTCTTTAAGCTGTACTACTAATCGGTCAACATCACAGTACAACCATAGATATTTGCATCGACGGTAAGCACCAAACCAGAATAAAACTTGGAGAAACTGAAACTCCGTGTTCGCGTACGGTAATTACCACTCAGCGTCAGCTCGGCAGTCCAGCTGTACTCTCCCTGACAGTGGGTCCATTGAATCTACCACCAATCACGAACCCCCTCTTCCGCTAAGCTCACCCGCACAACAAAACACCAGAACACCCGCGTACACGGACGCGGGCGAAGACCCACCACCTCCTCCTCCGCCTCCGGTTGCCGCCGGCCTCGCCTTCACTCCCTCGTCTTCCGCCGAGCCTCCGCGACGCCCATCCCCACGTGGGGCGGCAGCCCGTTGCTGGAAGACATGGCGGCGGCGGAGGTGTACTCGCCGACCGCGGCTGCGGCGGCGGCGCAGCAGCAGCGGGGGAAGGCGGCGTCGCAGGCATGGCAGGCAGTGGTGGGGTGGATCGGCTTCCTCCTCCAGGTTCTGCTCCAGATCCTCCGGGGCACGCCCTCCTGCGCCCAGCTCCTGTCCTTCGTCGGTTTCCGCTACCCCCTCCTCTCCGCGCCGGCGGCCACCGAGCCGTCGCCGGAGGTGGCCTTCATGCCGCTCCGCTCGGAGATCCCAGCTGACACGGCCCCTGTCCCGGCGTCTCCGCCTGAGCCCCTGGACCGCCTCACGGTACGGAAGATTCGGTTCTGAATGGATTCCTCTGAGCTATTGATGTCCTGTGTTGGGGAAAAATGGAACCTTTGACAAGTCTGTATTGGTTTCATTTGGGTTGGACAGTCTACATGGCAAGCGACTC